>JARVJO010000394.1:23412805-23446585 GCA_031762555.1 Cynodonichthys magdalenae | reverse complement strand
CCCAGAGGAAGACCCAGGACACGCTGGAGAGACTATGTCTCTCAGCTGGCCTGGGAGCGCCTTGGGATTCCCCCAGAGGAGCTGGGCCAAGTGGCTGGGGAGAGGGAAGTCTGGGTCTCTCTGCTTAGGCTGCTGCCCCCGCGACCCGACCTCGGATAAGAGGAAGAAAACGGACGGATGGACGGACGGACGAAATAGGACAACTTTTGTGCTGGATGTGGCCTGCGGGCCTTAAAATGTCTGTTTTTAGTTAAAGCTAGCAGCTAGCTAACATGTCATTTTAATGGTTTCTTTCTTCCAGTTTGTGGCGCTGATGTGTTGAAGCTGGTGCAGCAGTGCTTCTAAGGCTTACATTTGTTTCTTCATTTGCATCCGCAGATACTACAGGGGAACGCACGGGGTCATAGTGGTTTACGACGTCACAAGTGCAGAGTCTTTTGTTAACGTTAAACGATGGTTACATGAAATCAACCAGAACTGTGACGACGTGTGTCGAATATTAGGTGAGAAAAAGTCTCCAAAATATATTTGAGTGTTTAACCTGCACAGATCTCTTCGTTGCTGTGTTTAAAAACAGAGAAGCCCCTTTTCACCAGCTTATTTTTTATTTCCTAGTGGGAAACAAGAATGATGACCCCAACTCCAAGGTAGTAGAGACGACTGATGCACAGAAGTTTGCAGAGCAGATGGGAATCAGACTGTTTGAGACCAGTGCAAAGGAGAATAGCAATGTTGAAGAGGTAACTTGTGATATATATGTGGCTGATTAGTCTCTATACTTAACCTAACTTAACTCTTGTTTTATCTGTTTTTATTTTTGACTGACATTTAGTTTGAGCAGAGAATAATTCATGTTCCAGGGTTCCTACAGTCTAAAGTTTGGTTGCAGTATTTTCCTAAATGTGGGGGGAAATGAAACAAAATACAGAAAAAAAATTACAGTCTCTGTTCCCTCTGCTATTATCTAAAAGACAAAAATAAAAATCCCAAAGAAGAAAAGTATTTTTTCCACATTAACAGTATATTAAGTCAAACATACTATGTAACATATTTTGACCTTGGCCAAAAATTTACTTATTTCATAAAAAAAAAAAAAGCAATATTTTTGGAGGATATAATCACCCATTCCTTACAGTAAAGTAAAGTTCATTATCCTCCCAAGATGCAGTTAAAACTGAATAAAAACACAACTTTTTTTATTATGAGGCTACTCTGGTGTGATATTCTCATCATTTTGTATCCTACATAGTCAAAGTTAGAAACAGTTCACTGTAGTACTTTTCCAAATATATTGATCTACTATTCTGAACCACTGGTACTCACTCAAAGTAAAAAAATAACTTTAATCTGCATGTTTTACTCAACAAATCTGAGCATAAATGCATACAAATACATTCACATTGTCAACCATCTGGATTTCACTTTGGCTGTTTCCATAGGTAAACAAACACGTGTGGGAGCTGGCAGCCAGTCAAAAATTTTATTTATTAATTTAAATTTAAGGACACATTAGCTGTAATTGAGAAAAATTGCGGAAAAAAAACATTTGTTTTTACTTACTGAACTAATTTTAACTTTTTTTATGGTTTTGGAATGAGTACCTTCAAATTAAAAAGTGATTCTTAATTAATTAGTTCTTGTTTCTAAGCTTTAACCTGATAATACCTATATATTATTATTCATCTTCTTTTTTAAGTAGGTCTAATTGATAGAGGTGTTTTTATCTAGCAGAAATCACACTTCCTACCCTGTTTTTGTAGTAAATCTAAATCAGTCTGTTTGCCTGTGGGAGAGAAACGTCCAAACACTAATCAGATTTAGTCACAGTTTAAGTTGTCATTTTTCTGAAATGCAGGAGAACAAAAGCTCATCTAGCCATCCAGTAAAAATGAACTTGTGTCGTTTGGTTCTTCTCCTGCAGATGTTCAACTGCATCACAGAGCTCGTGTTGAAAGCCAAGAAGGAGGTGCTAGCCAAGCAGCAGCAGCAGCAACAGAACGACGTGGTCAAACTCTCTCGGAACAGTAAACGAAAGAAAAAGTGCTGCTAGCAAACTCGTCCCCCAAAAAGGCCCGGAGGCATCTTCACACACGCATATACACCACCCGATGGGACTCAGAGCATTTAAATTAAAGAGCAGATAAAGATTTAATAAGTATACCTTGAAAGAATAAAAAGATATAAATAAGATAAATGGAAAATTGTCCCCTTTGGACAAAACTAATCATGAAGACTTTAAACAGATGTACAGATTTTTATTAGATGTCAGATCAAGTTTTATTTGAAATTCAGTAAATGGACACTGTTAACCCGAGGTCCTCCTCCATCGAAGGATGTGTGAGCGAACAGCTGATCGCCGTGACGCTCAGATTTGCATCAACACCCCCGTATTCTTCCATCAGTGTCTCATCTCCTTCCTCGTCACTGCTGCACCTGAGGACGACTCAACCTTCCTGGATTTAGTTGGTTCAAGTGGTTTTTATTTAAATTTTTTTGTGTTGGAAGTTGGGTGAATGATCAAAGGTTTCAGCACCTCTGCAGTTTAAACATTTCCATCATGAACTTCTAGTTTTTATTTAGTTTGACTTGTTGGAGAAAGAAATCACACAAACGATGATCAGTAGACAACCTTTAGCACCAAATCTGATGGACAGAACTTGTGACGTTTCGTATAATGTATTTTTTTTTCTGTATTTTGCCAAGCTTCACACCCTCTCCTGTCGAACATCCAGTAGTGCTGAGCCAATAATAGTTGATTTGTTTTAAGGGTGGCAGAGCAGTTGAACCACTCCTGTAGCTCTGACTCTTTTCACCTCAGTCTTACTATACTTTGCTTTTAAACATTTTTCTCCCACTTATTTTGATAAAAAATGATACTGCCAATATAGATAAAATATATATATATATTAGGAGCTCAGGAGAGCCTCTCATTGGACTGTTGCCATAGTGGCCATGGCTGGCCAAGAAGCAGGGTGAATCAGTGTTTGATGCGACCCTGTTGAGACCTCAGGAAGTGTTCCCTCCCTCCCTCCTTCTCTCCTCTCCTGCATTTTGCAACCTTCTCCCTCAGCCCCCACATTTCTGCGCCTGGCAGCGATGGACTCGCCCTCTGCAAGCAAAGAGCTCAAACTCTAGAACATTGCGTTTAACGTCATCGTTGAGACCTCTAATCCAGAGCCGACTATTTTTTGCTCCTGTTTTCCAGCATGAGACTCTTTGTTTGAATCGATGTGTTCCAGGTCAGAACTGACACGTGTGGGTTCTCTTGCAGAATATTCTCAACAGCCAACTGATGTTTCAAGTCCTGCATCATGTTTTTGTCTTGTTTCTGTCACACACCCTCCCCTCCCCCACTCAAACTGAAGTGTTAATAGTGTTTTTGATGTCCACGGTGAGGGCGTGGCCGACTGTGTTAATGTGAGAACGAACTGCGGCACTGGATCCCTTTGTGTTTGGACCTGAGCTGCTCTCGCCCTGCCACAGTTTACAGGGAGGCTGAAGCAGCACACTGTGTCTATTACTGACCCCTTTTTCTTTATTTTGATTTGGGAGAGTTGTACATGGAGAGATGGAGGTGCTGTGTTTAGCTTCTGTTGGAAATGCTTTCCTTTTCTCTGGGCAGGCTGTGGCTGACGGTTTGGGATCCGGATGCATGTCAAAAGGCCTAGAAATCAAATGAAATCTCACACTTATTTTCATTATGTGTATGTATGTATAAATGTGTGTTTATATTCAATATAAAAACCTACACACATAATTAACACACCAAACTGTGCGTGTGTTACACATGCCTGGTGTGCTATGGTGAAAACACACTCGTCAGCTGTGGTTTGCTGTACACTGGAGACGAAACAAAAAGATGTGCTATTTAGTTTTCCCTACATGAATTTAATCAGTAATAAACATTTTAAAGGAATAAACATTTGACATGATGGCTGATCTTGTTAAGACTTGGTCCCAAGTTCATTTCACACCTGTCTTATTTTTGGCTTTCTGTAAATAAAATTGTATGGAAGGAAGTGTGAACTAATCTTTACAGCAAGGTTATGGAAGGAAAAAAAAATTCCTTCAGCACATTGTTTTTAAAGGCCCTGTCCTTGGATCCATCAAAAATGTAATAAAAAAATCTCCAGTATTTCTTTAAATATTAGTTGTATTCCAGTTTGTATGTGGATGAGAGGAGCAAACGCTGCAGAAAATGTCCATTTTAAATCTTTAGATTTGTGCAGCAGGGTGTAAAAATGTTATTTAGGCAAGGACACTTGATCTGACAGGCAGATAAGTTCTTGTAACAAGAGTCATATCCCACGTGTTACAATGGGCACATGTTTTAAACTGATATTTACACACCTGTACTGACCCCGACAATTACAAAAACTAATTACCCAGAAGTGTTTGTGGCTCTGTTTTTGTATTTCAGCAGAAAGTCTGAAGGATCAGCATTCAACTGACAACCATGAACAGAAAACATTGAGTCCAAGACAGAGGAGACAAGAGAATTGTAAAGTGTTTATTTGTACAAAAAGAAAAACAAAAGCTAAAAAAATTGCATGAAAAATATTTTGAATAGTTTGAAGCGTTTTGTAACTAAAACAGTGCCGTCGCTCTGTGCTGAATGGAAGCTCTCACACAGCACGAGTCCATCGAAAGCATAACATCCTAAACAACATCCAACTCAGGAGAGACGTGCAGCCGAAAACACACTCAATGGTCTGTGTCTGCCTCTGCAACACACACACACACACACACACACAATCTGTAGAGGCAGCATCAGGGCATTCAACCAACCACAGAAACACATGCTTTCAGTTAGAAAATCTGTTCAGTTTACAATAAAAGAAACAAAGACATTTACATCAACATAATGTTAAAATCAAAGATTATACAAAGAATTATCTTAAAAAATGAATGAGATAAATTACAACCTGGTACTGGCAGGACTAAGTGCACAGGAGGAGACCCAAACCTACAAATACATGCTGGTGAAACAAAAAAAATACAGTTAATGAATTCTTTGAAAACGTGAATCCTTTGTGCGAAGGATTTTTATGGCTTTATCAAATACATGAATCATCAGTAAGTGTCAAAGTGAATGTAGATGCTTGTTTTCTGCTTACTGAACTAATAAATTAACTTTTTGTGTATTTGATATTTAGGGATTAGCTTGACAGTTTAGTTTAAATGTTGCGTTAATGCTTTAATAAAAATCACATTTGTTTTTGCTGTTTAATTTGACCATAGAGTGACTTAGCAGGAATTATGTCATTGTGAATAAATTCTTGTTTAGAAAGAATATATGTGATCCATCACATCGAAATGAGGATTAAGTCAAATTTGGTCAAAAAGACCTACCGGTAATCACATTTTCAGATTTGTGGCTTTAAAAGCTACATTTTGATACCTGGATCATCCTGATATCATAAGTGGATCCAGAGATATGACTTCATTTGGCTTGTAGGCTACAATAATACATGAATATTTGGTCTGAATCTTAATGCTTTATAATTTTAATAAGAAATTTTTGATGTCATTATATAGAGGAAACCTCAAACAGTATTTTAATATTGAAATTTCCCAGCTGGAAAGATAAAAAACCTTTGCTTCCTCACAGGAAAAATTCTAAACATTTTAAGGCGTTTTTCATCAAATTCAGGTTTTTTCTTGCTAATGACCAAAAAAGTTCTTTAAAAATCTTTTAAGGATTATTTTTCAGTCAATTCAATCAAAGGATACTTTGTTAAAACATTTATTCATTATATTTTCATAAAATGCAAATTTTGCAAAAATATTAATCAAAACATTATTTTTGCCTATTTTTCCACATCCCACTTTTAAACTTAATCCTCATTTCGATTTGATGGGTCACATATATGCTGTCTAAACTGGAAAAGTCTATGCAAAATTGTAGATTTTTGTCCTTTTTGAAGAGCTCTTATAAACCTAAATGACATAAAAAATGAAAAGTGACTTTATTTTATTCATAAAAGGAGAATATTTCATCTGTAAAAGATGCATGCTAATGATTACGGTCAAAGACAAAAACGCTTTCTTTGAAATGTCAGGCTTTGTGCTAAAACTAAGAACAACTAGCTGTTGCTTGTGATGCTGCAGGCACTGAAAAAATACACTGGAATAATCACTGTTGTTGCTTTGCATCTATCCATCTATCTAGGTGCTACATTTGCCACTCAGAAAAATACCTATTTTACTTAAACATATATAAAGTCAAAGTTCTGAAACTGAGACAAAAGCTTGCTGTTATAAGTCTTCCACCAAGATGTCAATAATTAGTGGGGCAAAATGCCCCCCAGACATGCTACTGTGATAAAATTACTCAGTGCTGTAATCATTCTAGCCAGATCAGTACATAATTGCTCTTGAATTAATTTTATTTATATGTCAATCAAACAAGCGTCTGCAGTTTTTTAGACTCATACTGTAAATTATTTGATGTAGTCTTTATAGTTCTTGAAATATTTTTGTCTTAAATAAAATCCATGTATTTTAGTACAAGGAAAATTAATCTTTTGACTAGCTTAAACAATAATTCAGTATTATTTAGTGTATAAGTTTTACCTATAAAAATAGTAAAGCAGGTTTAATATATTTTCAGTTAGTTTCCTACCCTCAGTACCCTGCTTTCTAATTTAGAAATTAAAGGAGAAAACAATGACCCCATGTCGAATTATACAACATATTAGACTTATTTCCAATGAAAAGAAAAAATATCCTGTTTGAAGTTTAAGTTCTGACAATTATTACAATTAATATCACAAATTATCATCTCAGTAGCAAAGAGTTGACCATTCCAGTGTATTTCTGTCAGTTGCTACAGGCTCATCTACAATTCTCCTTTATATCAAATTTGTTAAATTTATTGTTACTACTTACTGAACCAGTGCAGATGTTCTTGTGTGAAAGAATAGAGAGCCTCGTAGCAAAGATGTGACACAAATAGACAGACCCTCACTGGCTGTTTGGTCCTGTCTTCATTTCTAACTAAGCTAATCTATTTTCTAGTTAAGAAAATCTAACTGTGTGTTTTAGCTTAACTTAACTTTAGTTATCCAGCATTTTAGCCAAGGGGTTCTGGTCAAGCTAGCTCTGTGTTTTAGTCAGCTGTTTCAACATTATAGCCAAATTAAACTGAGCCAGTATTCCAGAGGCCCTGTCACACTAAAATGTTTTAGAAAACTTATTTTGATGTATGTAATAGCAAAATAAATAAAATGTAAGCCTGTTTTGGACATAGACATAATGTATTGCTGATTTGAACAAATACATAACTTATGAGTAACTTATTCATAACTTGTATACAACTTTTACAAATGCATGGCAGACATGTTTGACTTATGTTGAGCTTATATGCGAGGCTAGTGTAACTTATGCAGGAACATACTGCAAAGTGGGCAGCTGTCACACAGATAAGTACAGCATCAACGTATGAAAAAATAGAAAACACACTGCTGTAAATCACATAACTTAGGTGTAAATTTTAAATAAGTTACCAGTACTCTCATACCTGATGGCATAAATTTGTTGTATGCCGATACCAGCTAATAATTTGGTACATGCACAAACTTATTTATTCATTCATTCATTAAAAAACAAAAGAATAACTACAATAAAAAACAAAACTAGTCATAAATTAAATAAAAGGAAGCAGAAAATTTATTGTATTATATCTGCCCCCTTTTTCCTAAAAGTTAAAGTCAAACAAAAATCAATATCTGGTCCTTCCCAAACAACAATGTATGTCAACACACATGTATCATATACTGGACTTTACCATTCTCTTAAACATACAAACTTTTTAGCATATGACAACTTGTTAGACATAAGTTACAGGTATGTGACAGGTGAGTTATGCACAAGTTCACATGTAAATTACTCATAAGTTACTGATAAATTGAATATGTTGGAAACCAGATGGGTAATTGTGAAGATATGAGTATCATTTTTAACCTCACCTATAATTTGTATCAGATGTTTGCACAACATAGTGGGTGATAGTGATAGTGGGTCACAAGGACCACATTTGAGAACCACTGTACTGGTGGATTGCATATATCTCAAATGATACACATAAGTTCTGCATAAGTCTCTTAGGTTAGAAATAAGTTATGTGTACGCTTCACAAATGCCCAGCTGGTTCCATGTGTATGTCAACTTATGAGTAACTTGCATGCAATGTGGGTGAACTTATGCCTAACTTACCTGTTGCATACCTGTAGCTTATGACTACACTGAAAAGTTTGTACACGTACAAAATTATTGGGTGTTATATTAATTAATTAAAACTTACTCCTAACTTATGTGACTTACACCAGATTAATATTTGTTGTCTAAAACGCTATAATGTGACAGGGCATGCTCTAGTCTAATTGACACTTTTGTAATATTTTTCTTTGCTTTTGTGTGTGTTTTTTTTGTGTTTCAATAAATACCACAATAGAAATTATTTTTAACTCGTATTAATGAGCAGCTGTGGTTGCGATGTAGCGTACCAACATCAGTGTGTGAATGTGTGTATGAATGGGTGAATGTCTGCAGAGTAAAGTGCTTTGGAGTCCGTAGAGATTTGATAAAGCACTGTACAAGTTTAGGCCATTTACTATTAACAATTAATGTTTTATTATTGCTAGTGAAGCCTTGAACTGTCAGCAGAGTAGAACTGTTAGCTGTATGGGATCATTTTTTCATCTTCATCATGTCATTTTAAGTGAAACGAAAACACACTAATTTTTCTCTCACTATGCCACACCAGACCATTCAAAAACAAAACGAAGAAAGAAAAAGTACAAGTGAAGTCTAACCAATCAAATATGTGTCATGTGAACAGGAATTCTACATTCCTGTACACATGACAAACATGAAAACAGAGCCTACAAATAACATTGTACAGATATATTTTCTTTCTACAAAAAGATCTTCATTTAAAAGTAGTTTTTTATATAAATATAACATTTTCATCCAAACCTTTTAGTTTAAATTTTTTTGAAAAAAAATCATTCTTTGGGTTGATCCTTGCCAACAACCAGCTGACATGACACAGAGACACCTGCATAGGTTAGCACAGCTGCTTCAGTCATGAGGTCTAACACAGACAGACATGAGACGTCAGCACTGAAAATCATTCATGCTCCAAGAGCTCAACACGCTGTTCGACCAACGCAGTCACAGATGTGTCTCCTGAAATGGAAGCCCAACAGCTAGGAAATTAAAGTGCCCATGAAGTATTGAAGCAATGAGAATGGAGGTAGATCTTTACTAGGAGTGAATGTTGAATGTTGACCACTGCACAGGAAGTTTACCAACACACCTTCACCAATATGAAATTCAACCAAGTATTATTGATGAGCATTCAACACAGTTCTGTCTCCTTCTCAAGCTTATGTAAACATTTTGGAAATTTGGTCAACTAGGAAGATGGCTGACATCACAGGGACGATATGAGGCAGTGCCTTTTTCTTAAAAAATAATATTCATATAATGTGAACAGTATAAAAAATATAACACCCGGACAGACGGCTTTAATGAGTTCAGCCACTCAAAGGTTTATTCATCTGTCAGAGATGAACGTGAAGGCCACGTAGAGTTCATCACAACAATGCTCCCGATGAAAGGATTGAATTTCTTTATTCTGCTCCAGCTTGAATCATTTTATACCTGGGTTACCAGAGTTATCAAAAAGACAAACTAGAGAAACTGTGTTGCAAACCTGCCTTTTGAAACACAAGATTTTTTTTAAGAGATGGGTAGTTAAAGTAAAACTGGAGCATCATGGGAAAATATAGGATGTAGCTTTTTGAATTTTGATATTTGGATCTTTTGATTTATCTGGTAAAACTGCAACTTCCTGCAGTTTTATTTATGAAACACCTCCTTTACTGTACATTCAATCCATTATTTGTTTTAGTGCAGCTTAACATTGTCTATTTCATGTCTCCAAACTTTATTAATTTATGATAGTCATCAATGTTTACTACCACATTGGCTGTGTCCAAATTCAGGGGCTGGGTCCTACCTGGTCTAGGTGGGCTGGGTTCTTGGTTGACTACGAAGACTGTAAATAAGTAGCTGTGAATTTGGACAGTCTACCCTTCTGCTTTATTCCTGCCCTTACCCCGGCATATCTCCTGTTGCCTAGCAACTGTGACAACACTAATTAGAAGCGAAAATAGATCAAAATTAGCAAAATATGAATATATTAGTGTTATAAATATTATAAAACAACAAAATTAGCTTAAAGGCAATATTTGAAGAACTAAAGGACCCACCGTAGGTGCACGTTTATTTCTCTATACGAGCTTGTTTTATTTCTGACAAGAATAATAATAAAATCATGTCTATACAAATGACAAAAGCATTAACAACACAACCGCTTGAAACTTTTAATTTTTATACCGGCAGTTTTTTATTTAAAACTGTACTCCTTTCTCTCGTTTTGTCTGCCGTTACGAGCAGTAAAAAAATCTCCGGTCGGCCCTCAATGCATTATGGGATATGGTGGGCCGAGAAGGATCCATCAGACCAGTCCTTCAAATCGGGGCAAAAGAAGGAAGCATTTTTTTGGGCCGCATCGGAGGAGTCTTTGAATTTGGACAGCGTCCGATGTGGCGCTGTGACGTCAGCAGCCGACAGATTTGGCCTTCGGAGGTTGCAGCCCCTGAATTTGGACACATTACACACAATCAGCTTTGTATTGGTTATAATAATTCTGACTGGTGAAGCTGTTACCTCATGTTTCCCTGAACAAATGAATAAACCTGACAACAATGGTATGTTCTGTACTCAAGGGGTCATTAGGGTCCGACTCATGTCTCATCACAGTCTGATTCCCAGTTCTTCCCTGACGTCCTGTGATTTCTTATGATCCTACATTGTTCCGTCTGTCTTTCCCCAGACTCTTTGTCCTGATAACACATAGTAACTGTACATTGTGTTCCACCTCTGCAGAGTTGGCAGTGGGTTTTTTAGAGATGGTTGTAGGCACTACAAGTAAACCTCTCGTTATGAAGGTAAACTTCGTAACTCTGTTGTGTTTTATAAGAACAAAAGAGCTCTATGAAAAGTGTTTAAGCCAAAGGATCTGGGGAAGTCCTGCTTTTTTATTCTTTCACTGTCAGCAGCCTCTAAGAGTGATGTGACAGATATAGTGCAAAATGACCCCTCACCCCCTAACATTAGCGTGTGCCACTGCCTATCTTTGGCTGGACTGCGATGTCCCTTCCTCCCCGTCCCTCACCTGGTTTGTCTCTGTGGCCAGTCCAACAGAGCTCAGCTCTTTTTGAAAAAAGAGAAAAGTCTCTTGTCCCGATCAGAGACACGGCGAGCTCTTCTTGGGGACTGACTCCGTGAAGATCCCGACAGGGAGCTGTGGGCCGAACGCCACTCATCTTGGTGTTTGTCCATCAGCTGCTGGTCAATCACTCTGTGCATATCATCCTAAAGCCAGAGACAGTAAAGGAGGATGAGAAAAAGGCTAAAGAGAAACAGCACACAGAGAGGACACAAGGGTAAGTTGTGATCAACACAGCAGCAGAACACTTGTTACTACTACTTAGAAATTTACATCATTCATTCATCTTGGGCATGAATGTCGTGTAAATTGTATATTTTCAATGATTTTTGAATAATTTTTTTTCCAGGGTAAAATTGTAGAACATACTAATATTTATTTATCCCCTAACAATTTTCTCTTCGACTACAGGCTTTTGTCTGTATATTTGACCAATCTTCTAGGCAGAATCATTTAAATTGGTTGGTCATGGTCAAACACGGTGCATAATTATGACCCCCGGACGCGAAGTGGGGGTCATATTTTTTTTGTACTGTTTATTATAAAAATTGTTTTTTTTTTTCAGGATTTTTGGTCAACTGTAGCACAAAAACAGCTGCACCAATCAACATGAAATTTGGCAGGACTGTAGATGTGTTCGACCTACACTGCTGCAGCCAACAGTTTTACAATAGACCCCATATTTGAGAAGGGGGTTTTAAAAAGGGGGTTTCTGCACATACAAAAATGCTTATAACAAAAAACTATTCAACATAGGAGCTTCAGATTTTTCTTGTTTAGCTCTGATGAAGGGCTATCCACCAATGAGCACCCCCACCCCCTCCGGACCCCCACCCAAAATAATAAATCTGTTCTGATGAGTTCTGAGTTCTAGTGCATTGATGCTTTGCAAATGTGCGGGGGTCATATGCTACTCCTATGCAGTATCTAGTTCTTTAATAAAAGCTCTTTCAGTAACAAAACTATAACAATGTTCAATCCAAGCATTAGAGCTTAAGGTTTTCTTTGTGTGATATCTGATCACTGGTTCTGTCTTCAAAAGAAAATAAAACAGGAGTGTGTGGAGAGGAGAGAGAAGGAGGTGGACGTTTGATTAGTGGTTTAGGGAAGTTAAAATAAAAGCTGGAACTGTGGCACACCTCAGTCCACCTTGGCATGGGATGACTCATTGTGTTATAGCTGGGTTAGTGCAGGGTGGAATGGAGAGACATGGCACAGCTAGGGGCTCACCTCTAAGGCAGGAAGGTAGGGGGGCACCACAGGGGGGAGAAAGGGTGGTACTGAGGCTGAGAGAGGCCACTAGATCAGAAACCATAAGAGCCAAACAGTAAAGAGCCCTGAGGAGGCAAACTGTGGGCAGGAAGAGAAGAGAGGGGAAAGCTGCTTGTTACAGGTGATGTAGTGGGGGGCTACAGACACAGACAGTATCCCTACTTTCACTCATCACACACAAAACACTGCCCCAAAACAGTTAAACAGTACATTAGTGTGTAAATGCAGAGATTCACAGTTAAACATTCCAAAAAGGAAATATAAACAGTTCAAATTCTATTGCAGCTTGTGCCAAAGATGTCTGAATGACATTTATATAAATGTAATTTATAAAGCAGAACTCATTAAAAGTTGTTTAAAATCCTAAATACAGCCATTGATGCAGCTTTCACCCTTTGCCCCACCTGCCAAGCCTCCAGCTGCTGCGAAAGGTTGAGCTTCTGCTGGATGGCGTCCAGCAGCTGGCTGTTCAGAGACATGATGTCTATTTTACATTTGGCCAGCTCCATTTCCACAGCTTTCTTCCTGCAACACACACACACAAACCTGAAGGAAGGCCCAAAAGAAACTCAGCATGGCACATACAAAATGCTGTGAGGTTGTTTTAACTAGAAATAAAAGGTAAAAGTAGTGGGTTAGGGTAAAGTCAGTTATCTTTCAGTGCAGTCTTGTGTGTTTTGTGCTCAGTCATACTTGGCTATGGCGTCGTCTCTGTCTCTGATAGCACTCTGGAGCTGCTCGCTGGGTTCTCGGACTTCAGCCATCGCCCTCATTCGCTCGTTCTCCTCTTGGAGAGAGCGGATCTCCACAGAAAGCAGTGCCACCTGCAGGCGACACAGCAGGAGGAAGGTGAGAACTTCATGCTTTTGTATTTCAAACCACTTTCGGAGAAACAAAAGGTTTTAATTACTTAACACGCGTAGACTGCCAGGCTTAAAATTCCTTAAAATATGGCGCGCCAAGTATAAAATAAAATATAAAAAAAACTGCACTAACATATATTTCATTAATTAGCTCACTTTTTGAGTGTTAAAAAATTTCCAATAACATTTTATTATTATTTAGCTCACTGTTTTTACATTTAGCTAATTCTTATTAGATATTAAATTTAATTGTTAAAAAATATATTTAACCTCCCAAGACCGGAACTCTTGCATTGCAGTGCATTTTTGTCCACAAATGTGGCGCCAGGCCTTAGGAGGTTAAATATTAAATCCTAAATCTAAATGTTTAAATTAAAATGTAAAAGTTAAACTTTAAATGTTGAAGTAAAATGTTGAAGTTCACATTAAGATATTTTGAAATGGAATGAAGCCTTTGTTGTTGGCGCTCGGCACCTGTTATGAAGCCATCATCCTGAGATAATAGCAACCGCTAGCGCTCCAATGCAGCTAAAGCTTCCCTACAAGACATCAAACTTGCAGTTAGGTGCCCACAGTGCTGCAGTTCAAACTACTGGACCACAAGTACTATCAATATTGTTTTTATGAACACATTTTAAATTTAGATTTAAAATATTATCTTTAGCAGTGTAAAAGTGTTAGCAAAAAGTTAGTGTCAGATATCCAGGATGATGTCATCATCTTACAACAAACATCAACAATGGTTGGTTCTAGCCACCGCTAGCCGCTACTAACGCTGCTGAAGATAATATTTAAAATCTAAATACTGTAATTCCTAAATGCTTCAACACAGAGACTTCACTGGGGGCTCAAATATAAGGTAAAAATCCCATAAATCATACCACGATACCATCCATATTTACTCACAGCATGATTCAAATACAAAAAATTATTAATATTCAGCAATGTGGGGGACATTCAGCGAATACCCACCAACAAACAGTCACAGTGCAACACAAACAAATAAATCGTACATAACGTACATAAATAAAGTTGTAACTTCATAACTTGTATTTGTAACTTTTAAACTTGTATTCTCACAGAAAACATATTTGATTTTACATGAATACAAATACAAATCTAAAATTTATGCACGTTTATTGACTTAAATGTACAAATTTAGACTCTTACGCATACAGTTCTTTATGACAGTTATCTTACCCCATACTTCCTGCCACACAAATGCGCACTCATGAGGATGCAGCCTATGATTTGATACACAGCCTGCGTCCCTGGACTAGAGTGCTGCTCATGTGTGAGGAAAGGATTTGGCTCAAATGATGTGTAGATGATGTGAGCGGAGTGCTTGCAAAGCTTGGTTTTGTGTAAAAGAAAAAAATGGGCTGACCTGGTAGAATGAAATAATGTTCCACATAGCAAAAAACATCCATCAAATTCTCTCCAGCTCTTTGCACTGGATTAGCTATGTGTTTGATATGAAACAGTGGAGACATGTTTTACATCAAACCTGCTACAGAGAGAGAGAGAGAGAGAGAGAGAGCGAGAGAGAGAGAGAGCGAGAGAGAGAACAGTGAAAACACAGACATCCGTCCATCAGAGGGCAGTACCTGGTTGTGCAGTTTTCGCAGCTCTTCCTCGTTGCTACGTGTTTTGTGTTGCTCTGCTTCATACAGATCTCTGACTTCCTGCAGCTCTTCTCCCAGTTTCCTCACCTGTTCCTCCAGAGCCTCGTCGTCGCTGCGCCGCGATTCCTTTCAGGACAAAACGCACTTCATCCACAGTTCACCCTCAAAAGGAGGTGCAGAGTTACAGTCATGAGAAAAAGAAAGTCCACCTCCTTCAGTTCTGGAGTTTTACAGATCAGAACATAATAACAAGGATCTGGTCTTTACCAGGTACTGAAAAGAATGAAATCTAACTTCAAGTGAACAAAAATTCACAACAGACTTCACCATGATATTGCTGTTTATTAAACAAAAGTTTTTTCAGCCATTCTGTTGTAGACTTCCTGCTGTGTTTGGGATTACTGTTCAGTGAAATCATGACCTTGACTACCCAAACCTGTTCTGTCTTTTTTTTTATTGTACTGCCATGATGACCTCTGACCTACCTGAGCCCTGTAGAGTCACAGATGGAGCGCTTTGCTTTGTTTTGTTTAGTTTTTTTTTATTTTGGGAATTTCTCTGAGCATTAAAACTGTAAAACTGAAAAAATCTGGTCTTCCTTTTAACCTAATCAGAAAACGTATCAGTATATTTATCATGTAGCATTGAACTGAAATGAGGACCTTCACTCAGGTTGTTTTTAGAACACTAGTCACGTGACTATGTCCATTTGACACCGGTGCGTGTATGCAAACCATTGATTTAAATGGAGCTGCCAGTGTAGCTGTGATTAAACGGTAAATAAATAAAAACACAGCATCAAACTCCACTTGGAGGACCATAAAACATTATGCTACAGTTCTTATAACAATGACTCAGGATACAGACATCATCCCAACATGAAAGGAGTATATTTTGTCACTTTTCCCAAACTAAGATGCTAGGATAACAGCTGGATTCAAGCAATGGCACGAGCTGAATTTGACCGGACAAAAAGTGCAACCAAGGACTTACGTTGGCTTCAAACATTTTTTTAAGGTAAAAGACCAACACTGGACCACCCAGATCCTATCCCTGTACTTTCTGTCAATAAACAGGTACAGTAAACCTTATTGTTTTTACTGTAGCCTAGTGCTAGCTTTACTCATAGCAGCCATGCTAGCCTCATAATCTGATCTACTGCATTCAGTCACACATATAGTGATAATATTATTCTTACACAAATTCTAACCATCACCATTATGTTTCTTTAAACAATGCAGAAGCAGAAGCAACCTTTTTAACAATTCGCTTGCTTTCCAACCAAGCCTGTCCAAGCCCTCAACCCTCCAGACAACCTTTCAGCTGAACTTTCCTGTGATTCCTTTTTCTGTTACAGGATCAACACTGACTCTCAGTAGAGTCTAGACCACTTGTTCGATCTTTTGAGCAAGCGAATGATATGCATGACATCACGAGTGAAGGTCCCCATTGAATAATAATGTGAAGTTGTAAGTTGGTTCTGTCTGACCAGCCTGAGACAAACCTTAAGAAACTGATAAACCAATGACCTGTTTGACCTGTCTTATGTATATGACAACAGAAAATACAGAAAACTAGAAGTCAAACAGAAATAAAACTATTTGTAAACCTGCACTGTCATTCTGAAAGCAGAATTTTTATCAAAACATCAGCTTCAGGTTCTTTGTACCGTAGACTCGTTGCCATCCAGCAGATTTTGTGTTAGCCTCCTCAGCTCCAGCAGGCTGGTGTGGAGACTTCCTGTAGGCACATCCCTCACCGAAGACGTCTCAGAGGACTCGTCCATGGACGAGTCAGTGGACAGTGCTGAGTCTGTGACATCGTTTCCTCGCAGGTGAGAGCAGAGTGAGCGAACATCACAATAGGCCTCCCACAGCTGAAGACGCAGCTGAACAACCAGGAAGTGGGAGAACATGTAGATGTTAGTGATGTGTTGATGGCGTGTTGTCAGTCAGAGTGAGTCTGAAGTGGTTAGGACTACCTGTTCCCTCTCCTGCTCCTGCTCCTCTTGCTCCATACTCTGCTCTATCTCACACAGCAGGCTGGAGGGGTGGGGGGTAAAAGTCTGAAAGTTGTGCTCCTCTGTCAGCTCTGCCAGTCGAGAGGTGAGCTGCCGGTGGGACGACTGGACCTCCTGGAGCTCCAGTTGGCTCTGTCTCAACTGGACACAGCAAACAAGTTTAAACCTTTGTGTCACATTAAAAACACACACCTGACATGTCTATAATACACTTTTTTTTAAAAATGTTGTTGTTTGTTTTATTAATTGTGTTGTGTGACTTGTAGCAGAAGTCTCAAAATGGAGAACCAAAGATTTTTTTCTAACAAAGAAGTCAAACAAAGAGCAATCCGGAGCAAGGCCCATTCAGGAAAACATGTCTGCCCATAAAAACTAAAATTAAACTATTGTTTTGAAAAAACACATATTCCTAACTTCTTGGCATGTCAACATTTAAACTAAGATCTTTGTGAAGTCCACCATTAGAGCTTAGGGTATATGTTGAGCATGACTGTCAGCTACTACCACAAGAAAATTAGCTCAATATTTGTACAAACTAACTGAGTTATGGCCATTTAAACATTAGCTAAGTTAGATTAGCTGTGGTGCCCGTCTTATATTGGGTTGGTTATAAAGTAAATACCAAATAAAATGTAATTTGTTGACACTTAAAGTATGCAATGGTAATAGTTCAAGTGTACTTCATGTATTCTTATTTTACACTAAAAATGAGGCAGTTTACTTAAAGTTTATATCTTCTAAACTAATTTGACACACTTAAGAATAGTATAGTGAAGTACTTGGCCTTATACTGGAAAAGTATAAAGAGAAGTTATGGGCTAAGTACATTAATACTAAGGCTTAAACTTGTACTTTTTTAAATGGTATATATCAAAGTTGTTCTCAAGATTCAGTCTTGTGATTTTGTAAACGCATTGCAGTGTAGTATACGTACAGTACTGGTTATCTTTAAAAGTACTTGGGAAGTACATTTCAGCATATAAATAGTATTTGACAAGTAATGGGCTAAGTGAATTTACAAGTTTAATATAACAATTAAAATGGCAAAAATAGTATTTTAGTAATTCATTAAAGTGTACTTAAAGTATACATAAATAAACTGAAATGTGGACTAGAAGTATATAACTAGTGCAATGGCAGTATAACAAAAAGTATTTTTTTAAATATAACAAGCAAAAATTCAACAAGCTACAAATTAAACTTCAAGTAGACAGTACACTAACAGTATATAGATGAGTGTACTTGATTGTATAATTTATTAAAACTTAAAAAGATCTTATAACAGTATTTTAAGTATACTTTTTATAAACTAAAAATGTCCCAATAAAGTCCAAATCAGTATTCTTTCTAGTACACTACAAGTACATGGTGCGTAGTATAATTTATATACTTAAACTTATATTCAAGTATACTTATTAGAAGTAACTTGAAGAATACTACTTTTTGCTAAAAGCTCAGCTACTAATTTTAGCTGAACATCTGTAAAAATGAACACAAAAGCATTTTTGTGCTTGCTAAGATTAACTAGCTGTGGTAGCCATTTTGAATTAGGTTGACTCTAACATCAAGCAGTTATGTAAGGATATAGAAGTTTAAGAACCTCTGAGCACCGTCACAAAACTCTGATCTAATGTGTGCAGACGTGTCTGCTACCAGAACAGTACTGATTTGTTGAGAAATGTGATTTGTGTCCTGAAGTTGTGAACATGTTGACTGCATTAAATGTTGTTTTTGTTACAGGTGCAGTAATGTGTTTTGTCCACTGTGAGGCACTAGTCCACTGTTTATAATGGTGCTGCGCCACTCGTTTAGTGTTGAGAAGAAGAGTGACTGAGAGAGAGTCAGTCTGTGTAACAATGTAAGATGTTCAGTTATGTTCTGGAAAATAAAAAAAGAAAAAAACAACCTCTAGCTTTAAACCTTCCAGTTCAACACTGTTGATGTTTTCAGCAGAGGTTTATAGTTACTTGGTATATTTACTTCGTTACAGTACTTAAGTAATTTTTTTGAGGATTTGTAATTTTACCCAGTATACCAAGTACTTTTACTTTTATTTTGTTACATTTAAAACCTAAAAAATTCTTCTTTTATTTCTTAAATTAAAAATGAAACACCCAGTTACTCGTTACAAAATTAAATATGTTCGAACTCATCATGAAAGGAGTTGTTTATGTGTTATAAAAAATGAAGTGTTGAATTAATCAACCAAGTCATGTCAGCTGGTTCCACTAAACCTATAGAGCAAATATGAAGCAAAATACATATTTTCAGTTTGGTTCAGTAAATTTAACAGTTTATTTCTTAGAGAGTGTGTAAAAGTACTTTTACTTTACTGATTTTTGTGAACAGTTTTATGATTTTTACTTAAGTACTTTTCTCATCAGTGAAATTTATTTTTACCAAAGTCATTTTCGGTTCATAAATTTTTACTTTTACTTAGTTATTTTTTTCAAGTTCTTTATAGACCTCTGGTTTTGAGATATTAGTTTTCATTGCTGCTATGAGGAGACAGCAGTGTAATTAATTAGGCTATTTTCATTAATAATTCCACAAACTGACTGATAGATGTAGGACCTAAACATCAGCTGAACATTTGGTTCAACTTTTGGACGATTTTGAAAGTCTGTCATTGCTAGAACTTAACCTGAAATGCTCTTCTACAGTATATGTGTCAAAAAAAGGAAAGAGAAAAGTGGGACGGAGGTCAAAAATATTTATTTGAACTGATGTCAAATTTGAGAGTCGTTCAAGATTGCAAAGATTTACTTTAGGACTGACAGTAACAGTTGACTTGACATCCTGATTCTCCAAACTGAGATCCCTCTGCTGCACACAGCAGGTCAAAACTAACCTATCCAATCCACATAACCACTCTTCAAAAAAAACTGGGCTACATTTTTAACAAAAATATTGTTCAAATAGCAGAAGGTATAAGTGCTCATAATACCTGCAGGTCCTTCTCATGACACTGCTTCTCCAGCACCAGGGTTCTCTCTCTGAGGTCGTCCACCGTGTTCTGCAGCAGCTCGTTCTCCTCCAGCGCGGCGTGCACCCGGCGCTCCAGCTCCATCTTCCTCTCTGACAGCATCTTAATCTAACGTGTCACACAGCACTGGTTAAACACTGCACTGCGGGAAACAGGCGTCGAGTGGAGGAACTTGATTGTTCAGATTTCCAGCTTGTAAGCAATCACACGGGCAGCCATGAACCTGATTAAAGGCTAAATTTGGTTGGGTTTTTTTGCTGCCTCTGAAGGAAGCTGGGCTTTTACACAAGATTAAAAAGTTCTCCCACTGGTCAGAAGAATGTTTGTTGCTTAGCACAGGCGTGGGTGTTAGTTACCACCCTCATCCTCAGGAATGCTTTAGTATCCTGAAGCATGTAGCTTAACATCAGCTTCCTCATTACAGTTTAACAGCCTTTTGCAGGAACACATGGACCTACTTTCTCTTCTACCAGCCTGAACAGCTTCCTTATTAAACAAACATCACTTCTAGTTCATTTTTATCCCTGACCTACATCTGCTAACCTACTTCACAGCACAGGAGCTTAAACATTAGTGGTCTCTCCCAGCTGTATGAAGTTCTGCATCATCAGATTCTAAATATTTTATTTTTTGGAGGGGGGGGCTTTTTAAGTCTCTGTTTTCACACAAACAGGCTAGAAACCTCAGGAAAAGTGGGAGCACCCAGACATTGCAGCATCCATAGCTAAATATAGAGCAGTAGCCTTTTCTCCCAATTATAGCGCAGGCTCTGCAGTCTGGGTGTTTTCTCTTGGCTCTGGAGAGAAGCAGTGGAAAAATCTGAACCACTGTCTTCACAATCAACACCCATCTGTCTACTCATGCGTGACTAATCCGACACATCAAAAATACGCCTCGCGCTTTTTAGAACCATGTTCATGACAGCCTGAGCATGACGCTTGGCCTCGGAAAGGAAGAAAAATGTAAAAAAAACTTGAAATTGTATTAATACCTCTAAAACTCTTTCACAGTTTTATCACATTAAAAATATTAACCTGTTTTCTTGCCCCGCCCACTCTCACCTCAGTCCTGGGTTTTCGCTCTTGCCCTTGTGTTTCTCCAGACGTTACCAGTGTTTTTGATGTGTTTTTCTAAGTACTTCCCTGCCTGTCAGCTCTTTATTTCTGTTAATCAATAAGTTTTCATTTAATCATGAGTCCACAAGTTTCTGTCTGCACTCCTGAGTTCAACCCTGCCATTGATCATGACAAAATGATTCATGTTGTTTTTTATCAATAATTAAATAATCACTTATTGATTAAAAAATAAAATATAAAAAGTGAGTTGTGCATTTAAACCTCAAACAAATATGTAATGCAACCATTTGCCTTCAGAAGTCATCTAATAAGTAAATAGTAAGGTAACAGTCTGCTTAAGTCCTGGATCATTATGTACTTCAGTAGGAGGGTCAAGATTTCAAAAACAAATGTTAACTTTAAAAAAAAAATTAAGCTAGTAATTTCTTTATTTTATTTTTTTCAATTTAACCTGTAAAGAGTAACCCACAGACCGTGTGTCAAACAATGTTTATATGATACAACTACTTGCCGTACTGCACCTCTTGTTTAACTCCATGGCCATGACTCCAGACTAACTAAACTTTGTTTTGAAAATGCTTTCTTAGAGACTAATTCTATCTTATCTTTCAATAATCTGTCCTTGTCTGCAGATAATGCTGATGTGACAGTCTGTTTTAATCTTTTGTGATTCATTATAAAAATCAAGAAAATAATCATTAAGATGATTTTTCTTTTTAAAGGTATTTTACTTCATGTGTGTATTATCATACAAACTGAATATAATTTTCATTAACTTTAACATCCAGTATCTGCGTTTCCATTGACCATAAAAATGCTTAATGGAAAGATGGTGTATTTCGCAAAACTGCAATGGAAACAGCTTTTTTGCATCACAAGAGTCACGTGATCAACAACTGGATGTTTCTACTGGTGAAAAAGACGACGTAGAAGAAGACAACAGGAAGTAGAAATAGTAAAATCACCGAAGTAGTAAAAAAAAGTAAAATCACTAAAGTAAAATCACCGACTACAATTTCTCAAAAACACAGCTTATGAAAGCTGCTCCCAAGTGTCGCTTGAAAGCCTCGATAAGACGCCGACATCTTCTCTGATGGCTGATGATGAGCACTAGTGCTGTGGTAGCAATATGAATATATCTTATGTAAGTGTTTACATCCGTTGCTGCAATGTTTGCAATGACTTAACGCGAGAACAAACGTATTCACGCCTAATTTTAATAGCATTTCTTACTTAATGGAAACATCGCAATTGCAAAACAGTTTTTTCGACATTAACAGAATATCGACAAAGTTTTGCGCACATTTGCAATGAAAATGCAGCTACTGCTAAGTAAACTATTTCTCCTGTTTTTCTCCTGAACAGATGATAAGCGACAGATGTTGGTGTTGCTGCAGTGAGAAAACGTTCATGGAGGATTTGTCAACAGTTTTACCCCGGCTGCCCCTTCTGACGCAACCTGCTTGAACCTGCAACTAAACAAGACCCCAACACTGACCACTGAGCTTACAGAACATTACCGATCAAACGCTAATGTTTGATTGGTCTTCAGCATCTTGATGACCAAGGAACACAACAGGAATGAAGTTGTGGAGGGTTAGGTAATAAAACATTAATCCAATCTTTAAACATGTCATGCTCTCAACCTTCACTCACTCAGAAAACTTAAGAGTACGGCACAACTGCAAAGTGCCATGATAAACAAGCAGTGAAAGGTGGTTGTACAATATATTAACTCATAGGTGCTTAAAACAAATGCACACCATACTTTTCAGATTTTTATTTGTCAAAACATTTGAAAACCATAAAATCCCAATAAAATACTTTGAAGTTTGTAGTTGTAATGTGACAAAATGTGGAAAAGTTTAAGGTATATGAATATTTTTTCAAATACTTTCCATCAGTAATGAGATTCAACAATCTGATGGAATAAAAGGACTTTAAACGGGACTCTGTATAGGATCATTCAGTTCAGACATAACATGCAGCATGCATATGGTGAGGTCACTCACTTCTAGCCCTTGCTGCTCTGGCCAAGAGGGGGGAGAGGGGTGAGGTAAAGAAACAGTTGAGGGAAGACACAAAGATAAGAATACAGAAGCAAATTTCTGTTTCAGTACAATTCCACAAGTGCAACAACAAAACTGGGTGTTGAAATACTGTAGCTAAAAAATAAAACACCGAAATGATAATTAAACAGTTAAAAAAGGTTTTTCACTCACTAATGCTGTAGAAAATAGTTTTAATAAGTTTTCTGATATGTCCTCATTCGATGTAACTGAATTGTTATATAGAACACGTGTTTGATATCAGGTCATACTGATACTCCAGCTTTAACCAGGCTCAGGACCTGTTCCCCTCTGCTGATAACTTTGTTTAAAAGGCACTGTTTTAATATCGAATGTTAGATACATTCTACCACTTGTGCGACATTAAAGTTCTAATATTACAAGAAAAAAATCCATATTATTACAAGAATAAAGTCATATTATTACGAGAATAAAGTCCTAATATTACGAGAAAAAAATCCATATTACAAGAATAAAGTCATATTATTATGAGAATAAAGTTCTATTACAAGAAAAAAAGTCATATTATTACAAGAATAAAATAATATTATGAGAAAAAAGTAATATTATTATGAAAATAAAGTCATATTACGAGAATGAAGTCGTAATAATACGAGAAAAAAGTCACATTATGAAAATTAAGTCATACTATTACAAGAATAAAGTCATATTATTACGAGAAAAAAGTCATATTATAAAAATAAAGTCATAATATT
Source organism: Cynodonichthys magdalenae (assembly GCA_031762555.1). Classification (NCBI taxonomy): domain Eukaryota; kingdom Metazoa; phylum Chordata; class Actinopteri; order Cyprinodontiformes; family Rivulidae; genus Cynodonichthys; species Cynodonichthys magdalenae. Next base: position 23,422,656 of record JARVJO010000394.1, on the reverse strand, counting down.
ACGAGAAAAAGTCATAATATTACAAGAATAAAGTCATAATATTACTAGAAAAAGTTTAATGTATAAACTGTTTAAAGAGTGCAAAGTTTGTGGAAATTAAAAAAGCCTGTTTGTTTACACAATTCAGATGTAAACTGAAAAATGCTGGAGTAAAATCTCCAAAAATGATACAAATATGACTGTGATTGTGTAAAAAAAGAACATAAAAACATGTAATTTCAATTATGTAAAGTCTAACTTGACCCATTTACTCTCTGAATAATGTTTCTATTTTTGAACTCTGAGCTGTAGAGAACCACAGAGGGATGAGTTTCCTCACCTGTTACTCTAAAACTACAGGAGGAGCAGCAAATCTAATGCTAAATCTGTGATGGAAACAAATAAGTGCCAAAACATTTGCATCTCTAATATTATCACAAACATTTAAGTGATGTGACTGAATGTGATATATCAGAGAATTCTTTATGTTTCTAAACCTGGAATGTCAAAAAAATGTTTATTTATCTGACATTTTCTATCAAACCCTCCTGCAAGACCAAACCAAAGTAAAAAAAAACAACAAATAAAAAACTGCTTAAATTAAATAGTTTGTTGACATCATTAGGATGTCTTCTAAAGACAAACTGTCTCATTGATCATATCTAAGCCTTTTTTCTCATCAAATTTTATTGTTTAAGCTCTGATTCCATCAAACACAATTATTTCTTCAGTATTAATGAGAGTAAAATGATGAAAGTTTCTGACCTCAGCCTGTAGACTCTCTAGTCGTGTCATGTGCTGGCTTGTAGACACGCTCTTCTCCCTGAAGTTGTCCTGTAATGAATGGACCTGAGTGGACAGCTGCCTCTCCACCTCTGCAGCCTGGGAGTGGACAAGAAATCAGGACACAGCAAAGATTTAGTTCACTTTCAAGTCAAAGAAGAAACATCACAAAACAAGCACTTCAAAATGAGTGAGGGATTAAATGTTGCATTAACTTATCAGAGTGTGGGACCCTCATGGTATAAATCTGAAACATATTAGTTACTGTCTCTTCTTCAGAGTTGTGGATTTTATACTTTATTCTTTTAAAGGCATCCAGGGATTTGTTTCACATTTTGTCGCATTCGAATCACAAACTTTAAAGTGTTTTACTGGGATTTTATGAGATAGACCAACACAGAGTAGTGCAAAGTTGTGACATGGACTAAAATGAATCATATTTTTTAAATTTACAAATAAAAACCTAAACAGGTGTGTCATGTGTTTGTAATCTGCATGAAATTTGATACCCCAAACTAACATAATCTAATTAGGATCAATTTGTGTGTAAATTAATCTCAGTTATAAGTCCAGCTGTTCACCATCATGAAGACCAAAGAACAGACCACAAAGTTCAAGGAAGTTGTTGAAAACAGCCCCTCTTCAATCCATCACCTGAACATGAAAACATTACGGAACAACTGCAAACCAGTGAGGAACGTCCAGCTAAACTGAGGTTGGGTCAGGAGAGCATTGATATGAGAAGCAGCCGAAAAGCCCTGTGGTAACTTTAGAGGAGCTGGCCTTTAAATAAAAGTGGCAAGAAGAAAGTCATTGTTGAAAAAAGTCATAAGTAGTTTGTCATAAGTCATTTAGAGGCCCAAGAGATATACCATGTTTATCTGCAGAAAAAGTACCTGAAGTGTTGATGGCACCCCATTAAACTACATCCCTTCAAGGTATACAAATCTATTTCTTACAAAAACAAAGTCAGAATTCAAGATTAATGCTGAAAATAATGACTTTGACTATGTCTACATAACATCTGACCATAATCCCCTGATCTTTTGCTTGATATCTGTTTTATTAGTACCAAAATGTTAAAAACTGATAGCTTAACTAAATCCAGGTAACCAATATTGAACTTATGAAGCTATTTACAGCTGGCATCCACAAAAATTGACAAAATCTGAGCTCATTTTGAAAATTTAGTTATGCACTTTCCCAAACTGTTCTGTCAGTATTTTCCAATCTGGCACCAAAATACCTTCAGACACTCTACTTATCAAAATATATAAAATTAGATGTACAATTTCATGCAGCGATCCATCTATCAATCTCACGCTCCATTCTACCTTCAGTCGTGAACAAGACCCCAGGAGATACCACAAGAAGGTCTCTGATCAGATTAGACCAAATTGGATTTTTTTTCAGGGACTCAATGAAAAATGTCAACATCACCCTGAACACACCATCCCCATAATGAAACATGGTGGTGGCAGCATCATGCTGTGGGGAGGCTTTTCTTCAGCGGGAACAGGCAAGCTGCTCAGAACTGATGGAAAATAAATAGAGATAAATACAGAACAATCCTGAAAGGAAACCTGTTTGAGTTTGCAAAAGACTTGAGACTGAGCTTCACCTTCGAACAGGACAACAACTTAAACCATCCAGTCAGAGCTACAATGGACTGGGTCAAATTCTATATATGTGTTGGCATGGCCCAGTTAAAAATCTGACCTGAATCCTACTGAGAATCTGTGGTGAGACTTACAAACCAGTCTGACTGAGCTGCAGATATTTTGCAAAAAGGAAAAAGCAAAAATGTCCGTCTCTAGTAGTAGAAAACTAGTAGAGACAAACCCCTCAATACATGCAGCTGAAATGGCAGCAAAGGGGGGGCTAAAAAATGTACAACAAATTTGTCCTGTTTTTATTTGTAAAATCATTTTCCTACCACTCATGTTCCTCTTGGTATTAGTCTGTCAAATAAAATCCCATTAAAGACTTTGAAGTTTGTGGTTGTGACAAGATAAAATGTGAAAAGTTTTTTGAATACACTGTGATTTAGCGCAAACCATATGAGTCTTGTTAAAAAAAACTGCCAAAAAGAAGCAATCTGTTAAGTAGTGGTATAACCCACTGCAGCAGCAGACTCCATGCATCACTTACAGCTGGGTGGGCAGGTGGGATCAGGCCCCACAGAGCGAGGCTCAGCATTATTACTTCTACTCTGCTCTCAGAAAGATGCTGTTCACTTGTCATCGCTGCAAAACTTAAAAAGCTCTCATAGGGCGTACATTATTTAAAGTAAGCAAACACAGAAAATGAAATCAACAAATCATCACTTTCTGATTACTTACAGGAAGTTTAGTGAAAGCAAAACTAACTCCTTGCATCACCTTGACAGCCTCTAGATGGCAGACTGCTGCAGCTCTGTGAGAGGGTCTAAACTGGCCCATTTCACTCCACTCATGTCCTCGGGTCTGTTTCTACTCTGTCAGTAATCTTCAGGGGTTTTCAGGGAAGTAAAAACTGCTCAAATGGTTTTTGATGTTTCTCAAACCGAGGCTCCACTCCAGTCACTAAAATATGATGTGTTGGGACAGAAAATTTTGTGGCAGCTAAAATAAATGTGTTGATCACTCTGACTCAATTTCACAAACACTGAGGTGTCTTTGCAAAATAGACAATGCAGGGAAATAATGAGACATTTAAAACAACATCCTTCCATCATTTGAAACAACTTTATCTGCAATTGTAAAAGGTAAGACGCTCACAGTCAGAAACAATAAATCTAACAGATAATTATGTCTATAGAAGGCAGCCAAGCCTTCAGAATAAATCTAAGAGAAGGCCACAAATCCACACAGTGAACCGCTAAAATGTTAAAAAATAGTGCCTGTTCCTGGAAATAATACGGTTCACAGACTCGTCAAGCAGAGTTATTGTTTGAAGGAATGCATATTGTCCGGTGTCAGCCTTGCAAACCAACAGTTTAAACAAAGATATTGCACAATTTGTTGGATTGTGAGATATACTTAGCAAAAGAAGTTATGGAATTAGTGTTTGGTAGATTATTTCTTTGTTGCAACGATGCTTCATGACAATAAATCTTATAGTGACACCTGGTTGGCAGCATCTGGAGGTGCCAGTAGCTCAAAACAAGAGTCAATAAAAACAGCAAAATAAGCAGTTTGGCAGAGAGGATTTCGTCAGTCTTTCATGTGTGCAACCCACATACTCAGCTCTACTGCTCATCCCACAAATGCATGCTCCTTACAAATGTGACAGCATTTAAAGGGGAATTTAACAGGCTTTCATACAGTATAAGATTTATTGCCAAGAAGCATTGTTACAACAAAGAAATAATCTACCAAACACAAATGTCCTTACTTTTTGTGCTAAGTGTTTATATACGCTGCCTGGCCAAAAAAAACTGTCACACTCTAATATTTCATTGTTCAGCCTTTAGCTCACGTTCTCTGTGGCATTGTTTAGATAAGCTTCTGCAACGTCACAAGATTTATTTTAATCCAGTGTTGCATTCATTTTTCACCAAGATCTTTCATTGATGATGGCAGAGTCTGAGATCCTCAGTGGACTCTGTGGAGCCGATCCATGTGTGAAAATGATGTCTCGCTCCCTGAATCACTCTTTCACAATTCCAGCCCCCATGAATCCTGACATTGTCATCTAGGAATATGTTCGTGCCATCAGGGAAGAAACAATCCATTGATGGAATAACCTGGTCATTCAGTATATTCAGGTAGTCAGCTGACCTCATTCTTTGAGCACAGACTGTTGCTGAACCTAAACCTGACCACCTGCAGCAGCCCCACATCATAGACCTTAGTTAAATCCAGGTGGACACTTTGTTTTGGCCAGGCAGTGTATTAGGGATGATCCTCTGCTATCTTACTAAATTCTGCCTCAATGTCTGTGAAAATGACTGAGTTATAGATATTTTTGTGCTGTTGAATGCTGATTGCTTGGGGCAGCCAGCTTGGCTCAGGTTGACTCCAAAATTAAATAATCAGTTATATATGAACATCCATTTATTACTTTAAGTTACAATAAACTTTTGTTGAGAGCCACACACACACACACACACACACAAGTTTGTATTTCTATCCATATTAGGACTGTACGTTGACTTCCATTCCTTCCACTGACCCCTTAACCTAAACCTAACCTAAACTCATTTCACACTTTAGTCCTAAATAAAACCCCCAACCCATAAATGGAGTTCCACCATATTAGGACCAATCTTTGGTCCCTACAAGGACCACTGGTCTTGACAAAGTAGGTGTATATACCAGAAACGGTCCTAAAAAGGTAAATAGAAGAACTCAGAGGCAAAAACAGAATTGCCCACTTTTCCTTTTCAGCAGCAGGTGATAAAATTACACCTCTGGGCAACATAAAAACCCTACAGTTTCAGTCTGACTTTAACTAAGTACTGTATTTTGTTTCATCATGAGCTCATGTCTATAATCTACTTTGCATTAAAAACCAGATGTGCATGTTAGTGCACAAGCTAAATCCTGCTGTTCACTTTAAACAGATGTGCAGCAGCAGCTCAGACAGTAGGAACGTCACATCTGACCCACTGGCCCAATAAACTGATGTACGTGAGGTTGGACTGAAAAACTGTGACTGCAGACAGACTGTCACTTAATCTGGGCCCTGATTTCCTCAGATTCGAGTTTATCAGTAGAAGTGGCCAAACAGGAGAAAAAACAAAAAAACAGACTGAATCCAACCAGAATCCAAAGTTTTTATTACTCTGACATTAGTGTGTCGGTCCACACTGAGGCTGCTGGACCGAACTCTGATACATCAAGGGTTTTAAGTGGCCCACCCTCTGCATTCTGGTGCTGTTCTGTAGAGCTTATTCCCATGGTAACACCACAATTTGCATGTCACTCTGGTTGTCATAGCAACCAGAAAGAAGTGGGATTGGTGGAGTAGCAACTTGCTGGATTCAGTGCTTTTTTTTTTTAAATCTATAGTGGCGTTCACAGAGCGCAGCCTGGTCTAAACGAGGGTGGACCACCTCACATTCAACCAGTTACGCAACAAATCTTGACAACCTGTTCCCACCTCATGGTCCATCGTGGGGCTAACACCCAGCAATAATCTGAGGGGAAGCAGACGTGTAGTGACGGTGGGACTGATGCTTTCTAACAGCAGGCTGTCACAGGAGGCGTGACACAGGATCCTATCTGAGTCTAATGTAGACAAACTGTACCAAAGAGCCTCCACACAACAAAACGTGTCAGACTCTGTCTCTCGTCCTTCGTGAATAATCACAGCTACATCTGCTTGTTAAATTGCTGTACTTAGCATGACAGAAATTGAAATTACTCTGCCTCTACAGCCTAAAACAAACCAAGCTGATGAGTCACTGGAGGCTGCTGTCAACAGTTTAATTCTGTAAAAATGGCCGCGGTCATAAAGCATGTAGACACCTGTTGTTAGAGTTGATGCATATCCTTCTGCCGATGTGATTACAGAAAGGTCCCATCCTGCGAGGGCACACTGATCTGATTAGACTTGAAGAGATTGGCTTGAAGAGACCAATGTGCACACACACAAACACACACTGTCTAGTACAGCTATCTTTATGGGGACATTCCATTGACTTCCATTAATTTCTACAGCTTTACCCTGACCCTTTACCCTAAACAGCTAACCTCACAGGTACAGACCTGACCCTAAACCTAACCCAAACTCAATTCACACCTTAGTCCTAAACCTAACCTCTGACCCACCAACAGCATTTCCCCCCATGGGAACTAGGCTTAGGTCCCCATGAGTACCAGTTGGTCCCCACAAGTAGGGGTGTATGCCAAAAATAGTCCCCACATATTGAGGAATACCCAACCAATCAGTGTGTATGAATATAATAAATCAGTCAGCACTTGAACAGTCATGTTTCTCTGCAGCAAAAAGGTAGATTGCTTTCTCCAGGTCAGGAGTGAGTTTTAGTTGAAACGGAGGAGTTAAAGTAATTCAGTCTTGTTCACATGTGACATTAGGATAGAATGATGGATCAGAGCATTGTCCGGAGTAATGAGGACATTGTTCCAGTCTTTGGTGATGAAGAAGAAGGTGAATGCCAAACATTTTGAATTACTGGTCTATGTTCCAACGCTCCCCTATGGTCATGAGATATGGACCATATCTGAAAGAACGAGATCCTGGATACAAATGACTGAGATGAGCTTCCTCAGCAGGCTGGCTGAGCTCAGCCTTAGAGATAAGATGGGGAGCTCCATCATTTGGGAGGAGCTCAGATTAGATAATCTGCTCGTTGTTGAGGAGTCAGCTGAGATGATTCAGACGTCTAGTTTTGGATGCCTTTCTCTGGATGTTTTCTGACCCCACTGGGAGAAGATCAGAACTAACTGAAGGGATTATATATCTTCTCTGAGCTGGGAACACCTGGGATCCCCCATGAAGAATTGGAGAGTGTTGCCAGAGAGCGGGGTGTCTGGGATTTCTTTTCATTTGACAGCAATCATCAGACCAACAAACTTTTAACACAATGGGAAAGTTTGAGGAACTCAGTGAAGACCTGAGAAAGAGTAGAAAATTGTTAAAATATTAAAAGCCTGATGTAAACCGAAAACTGTTGGAACACCAATGTCGTTGTCTACAACAGAGGGTCCCAACCAAGAAAGAAGCTCCTGCTCCAAAAATGGCCTTTTTAAGCTTGACTGAAATTTTCAGCTGCCTCACGTGGACAAACCAGATGTCTCCTGGAGAAAAACTTTATAATTAAACAAAACAAGGACTCGGTACTATGGCCACAATGACGAGGAGTTCATTTGGAAGAGTCAATGTGAGATTTTCAAACCTGAACACTGTGTTATCTGTCGAGCACAGTGGTGGTAGCATCATACTGTGATATGGGTGCAGTGCAAATGGAATGAATAATAAAGCAGGAGGACAACCGCCAGATTATTTATCTTTACTTTAAATCAACAGCTGGATGGTTGAAACTTGGATGCAGTTTTGTGTTAAACGGTACAATGGACTGGTTTCTGATTGGGTAAAACAAGCAAACATAAAGCTTATTGAATGACCTACCTAAAGCCCAAACCTAAATCCTGTAGACAAGTTGTGAATATTTCTTATAAGTCAGGTCTGTGCCAGAAAACCAATCAACTTAAATAAACTTAGCCAAGACGAATGGTCAAATATAGAAAGAGTTATACAAGAAGATTCGAGATGGATGCAAAAACAACCTGTGGTCAAGATGAAACTTGATAAGAGACATTTAGTCAGATCTTAGAGTGGACCTATTTAAGTCTGTGTAAAGGGGATTCTGTGTGGACTAGAGAAAATCCACAATAAAGTCAAACGTATGCACTCAGTTCTTGTTTTTAAAAATCACTGAATTTGTTTGTTGTATGATCATCAATCCATTTAAAACGATCATATCATGATGAGTGGATGTGAATTGTGAAAACCTGCACTTCAACTAATTTATAAATTCCTTTAATTGTGAAATGTAAACCTTTAACTGTTTTGTCCTTCACTAGAATGCAGTGGTACCTGTTGATGCCTCGCTGCAGTTGGGTGAGACAGTCAGTGTGGGCTGTAAGCATTCATAGTTGAGTCAGCTCAGACTGAGATGTCACAACAAAACTGAAGACAAATTTGATATTTTTTGACTGAACTTCCAAGTTACCTGCAGTAATTAAGTAGAGTACTGATTTGATTTGTGTTCCTGACGATGCAGATGGCTGTGAGGATGGATTACAGCTGATCTCCCACTGTTGCATTTTACCACAGCACTTACATCACTTCCTGTGAAGTGCACAGCCCTCTTTACGTCATCCCCCACAAACAGAGAAGGTGGGAGTCCCCCTCTGTTTGATGAGAGTCAACAGGAGTCTGATGAGACGCCTGCAGCTTTAAGAGGGTGAAACACTGTCAATGATTCAGCTGCTCATTCATTTTTTTCTCCGAGATTTTGAAAGTGCTACAATTTAAATGAAATAATAAAAGTTAAAATGAACAATACAGAAAATAATATTGTTTATTTTGTTGCTTTCTTAAAAATTGTGTACAGTATATTTGTAACAAATAAATACATGGTTAACAGCCTGATTCAAAATGGCCATAGCAAATTTGCTGGCTATAAATGGCTGTAATTCAATCGATTTTACAGATATTGACCCAAATTTTAGTGTGGTAGTGCCTGAGAATCGTCAATAGCTAGACTGAGTTCTTTTTTTTTTTTTTTTTTTTTTTTTTTCAGACTGAGTTCTAACAAACTCTGCAAGATCTTTATTTAAAATTTTAGTAAGCAAGGCAGGAGGCAGTATGCATTTCTTCAAAGAATTATTATTATTATTATTACCTCTACAAACAGCATACTTTAGATGAATTATTTTCTTTCAGGTTGTTTCTGTCAAGCTGGTCAGGTATGTAATCACTTCTGTGTTAGATTATGTGAAAACTATTCATCTGAAGAAATAAATACCAAAAAAAAACAACAACTTTTTTTGTTTGCAAATTCAATTGATCCTTGGAAGGTTTTGCACTATTGGTGGAGGTTTTTCCCTCTCATTTTATGTGTTCTGTTTGTTTATTACAGTAAAAGCCAGGATTGTTGATGTCATTTCTATCTGTCGGCTGCGCAGACAGCAGTGTTTTCACTTCAACACTCAGTTCAGTTAGATTGATATTACATAATAAAAGTGATCTGAGGACACTTTGTAGAAACAGTAAACAGATCAATTCAAATCGAACTACACTGAGACTAATTTAAAAAAACAAAACTCAATAAATATTGCCAGCAGAGCAATATTCTTTTTTTTTATCTCTCTCCCTCTGTGTGTGTGTGTGTGTGTGTGTATTTAAGTCCTGGCTTACTGTGAATCTACACAAATATACTCTAAGCTCAAACGGATCTGTGTTTGAACCTTAGTCTTTAACTATTGGAATCAACTGTCAGCAATATATCTCATCAACCACTGAACACATTTGAATCAGCACGACGGCTCAGTGGTTAGTACCGATGCCTCACAGCAAGAAGGTCCTGGGTTCGATCCCCGGTTCGGACCTGGGGTCTTTCTGTGCGGAGTTTGCAT
>JARVJO010000394.1:23342513-23370854 GCA_031762555.1 Cynodonichthys magdalenae | reverse complement strand
TCCTGCTCCAGAGTCACCAGATCCAGTTCCTGCTCCAGAGTCACCAGATCCAGTTCCTGCTCCAGAGTCACCAGATCCAGTTCCTGCTCCAGAGTCACCAGATCTAGTTCCTGCTCCAGAGTCTTCTGAGTCACCAGTTCTAGTTCTTGCTCCAGAGTCTTATGTCGTTAGTTCCAGTTCCTGCTCCAGAGTCTTCTGAGTCACCAGTTTGAGTTCCAGTTCCTGAGTCACCAGTTCCAGTTCCAGAGTCACCAATTTGAGATCCTGTTCCTGCCTCTGAGTCTCCAGTCCATCCACGTTGGATGGTTTTCTGGCCGTCCTGCAGAAATTTTGTTCTTTGGATGGTCCTCAGGCCGTACCCCCTGATTCCTTGTGTCGTGTCTTTGAGTCTTTCAAGTCATGTGTCTCCTCCAGTCTTGTGCCTCTTCTTGTTGATGTTTTGTCATCTCGTGTTGTCGGATCACCATGTTGTTAAGCCTGCATTGTTCTTCCTGTCCGTGTCTTTGCCACGCCATGCCAAGCCTTGTAAGTTTTGAGCTGCCTTGTCAGCGTTTTTCTTTGAGTTAATAAATCCTTTTTGGAAACCTGAACTCTGCCTGTTCCCTGGGTCGATCTGCCTTGCCTAAACCTGTCATTTTCACTATTTGTTGTTTGCTTGTTCTGTAGATTTTTCATGTAGAGCAGTGAGACCCTACATTGTTGGAAAGAGCAGAGATTGGACTTTAATTTAACAGTCTACTTGTATGGTTTGGATCGTGTTGCCCCGACGTTGGTGCACTAAAAACATACAATGATTTTCAGGCGGAAGTTCTGCTGCTCTTGGTACAGGAGGGGTGCTCGGGTTGTGTCTGGACTGTAATATACACACTAAGGAGTTTTTGCTTTTGTATAAAACTCATTAAAAAGTTGCCTAAAATAATTTCATACTCTGTATAACAAACACACACATACACGCCTATCTTGTGAAGAATCTAATGTCCTTGTCGAAAGCAGCAAAATGGTGAATGCCAAACCGCTGCCTCAGCATCAGACTCTCAACTTGTTCCAGTAGCTGGTGGATTTCCTCCTGGAGAGTATCATTTTCCTCCACAACTGCAGGGTCTGGAGCAGCGACATAATCGTGATCCTTAAAGAAGTCTAGTTATACTGGCTGTTGTGTTATGTTCCTCCTTGCTGTCCTCTGGAGGTAGGTTTTCCCTTCTTTCCCAAACCCTGGGTCTTGGAAGTGGAAGGGTGTAAATGTTCCACCTGAACAAAGCAGGTACAGCTCCCTTTTTTGACCTCCATCTTCCCATTTCTGACGCTGGCTCTTGAATATCCTCAGGTTTGAAATGCCGACTACAAACGCGAGTGTGCACTTTTAAAGCTAAGTTTTTCCTGCGGATAGCCACGATCCATTGTTACCTTAACTCTTCATCAACAGGAAAATGGAGAAAAAACTGACTACTCAATTGTAAACTACTGGTTAGAGGACACTACGGCACACAACAGAACTCACTTCTTGTACCAGTAGCTCAAAATGCTTTAACTTTATTGACTTTTTCATGGTCTAGTTCTAGGAGCTAACGCTAAAACCAACACGTAGCAGGTAGGAACCGGAAGTGATATACGTGGCCTGAATTTTAATGGAAGTACGTCACCAATAGCTGTGGCTTTGAAGGCTATTGTTATGGCAGCCGACAAAAACACAAGTTGAACCTGAACTTGTGATTGAACTGCTCAAGCCACCAGTTAAAGGAAAAACAAACTGGTTTTGTTGTTATTATAACTTTGAACAAATGATTCTCTAGTTTTCGCTCTGCTTACTGTAATAATAATAATATGGAAACCAGGAGGCGGAAGTAGTGGTCTGTCATGGCAGCCCACATATGCTTTTACAAAAACCTGTGGATAAAGTTTGTGGAATTTGTATAAAACTAGTTTTGTTGTTTTTACATACTGAGCTTAAACCTTTTGTACTTGGATGACAGTGACTTTAATAAAAAATAAGAAGGAATTTTATTTGGAACATGAAGTCTGTGTTTTCTTCTTAGGCCAGCACCGAACAGCAGACGAGGATCCAGGACCTACAAGAGAAGCTTGCCAAGGTAGAATATTTTGCTGTGAAGATTAATGAATAATTTATTGGAGCTTGTGCTCAAATGCAAGAGACAGACATTTCAGATGCGTGCATAAAATCCCTCTTTACTTTCCCTGACCACTTTCTTTCCCTTTCTGTCTTTTCTAAAATCTGTTCTTGACAAGGTGGGTGATCTGAGTACAACTGAGTTGGCTAATAAAAATGTCTGACTCTGTTACAGTCTAATTATTAATAATCACTTTGCCACATTTGATTTTTTTATTGCAGTTTTCTTTTCTTGGCAATGAATTTTTAAAAGCACCATTCATTTTGCTGAGAGTAATTGTGCTGACAGTCAAGGCTGACGGAGCCTAAACTGGACAATAAATGCAGGTTTACATCTGGTTTAGTCAGTCAAGTTTGTGAAATGATTATCTTAGAGCAGGTCATTATTTCTGTAGTGTGAAGTGATGTGCTTCCTGTGACAGTAAATCATCAGTAAAATGTATTTCTACAGAACAAAGGCTTTAACTAGTTCTTAATGCACACTTCAGATTACTTCCTAATCTTTGACCTTTGATTAAAACTTAGTGTGAATTGATTGATGGTGTCAGATTGTTAGCATAGAAAATCTGACATGAAAAAATAAAATGTACATTTCTGTGTAAATATGAAGTAAATTTGACCTTTATTTGATCCAATATTTTGTGAGCTGCAGAAAGTTCCAGACAGATTTGACTGATAATTTGTCTTTTTACCTTGCAGGCATTAAAGGCCAGTTCTGAAGCCACAGACCACCTTCACAACATGAAAATGGCCAAAGAGCGTCTGGAACGAGATCTAGAGAGGCTGCAGAATAAAGAAGATTCCAGTGACAGCCTGCGCAGACGTCTCCGTGAGACCGAGGTGCATGGACGTCTATGTTGTGTTCATCCACACAGTTATGCATTTATCTTTTCTCATCTGTCTCTGTTTCCACTCTTTGTTCTGTGTGTGGTGTCGTTTGTTGCTTTGCAGAAATATAAAAACTCTTTGTTGAAAGTGTTGCATAAATAAATCTGCTATCGGCTTCTGCAAAGCAAAACGAGCCCATATGTTCCTTTGAAGACATGTTTTTGCACCCCCCTGAGGAACACTTGTGCTGTGATTGCATGATAGCATGTCAAATAATAAAAACACCAAAGATTAAAGGTCTAGCATTTAATGACCAAATCACCTGCTGCTTTTCATGCCAGCAGTTAAAACTAAGATCATCTAGCAATAAAGGCTATTCAATTTCAATATTATGAAGGGAAATAATTTTGTTCCAGACATTTTTGTCAAACCATGTATTTGTTAAGCATGATCTTATGCAATATTGTAAGATTTGTCTAGATGTGTTAGTGCTCTGTTTGTGTTGTTGAAAACTGAGACGGGATATGGATCATTAAATGGAACCGGATCATGGCATTTCAAAGAGACAGTCTTTTGAACGGTTAGTCATGTGGTGCAGTAAGTGACCCAACACAGGTGTTAGTTATTGCGAATGATTGTACATAGTGACATGCGTATGTAGCAACATGCACGTCACTACGAACTAGAACTGGTCGGTTCTTGACACGCCTAGTTTAAAGAGTTAAATCCTCACACTAAATTAGGACCCACAAGTCCAGGGTCTAAATTAAACCAGATCCTACATGTCCTCTGGAAGACTGCTGCTACGTCCATGAGTTAGCAAGCTCAATGGAAATGCTTCGGATTTGAATAAGTCAATTTGCTGCTCCGGGGAAATAACCCACTAGAAATGCTGCTGACTCAGGTGACTGGAACATAGACACCAACCTGGATCCATAAAGTTTACCAGATTTACCCACTCTACTACATACTCATGTCACATCATTACATATGATGATATAGAGCTGTACTATGAGAGTAACCGTTCAAAAAACAGTCTTTTTTGAGTGGCTCTTTGAAACGAATGGCTCAACAAGATTCAGTTCCTTTCAAAGAGTTGCTCTTGAATCCACACTCCATACCAGTTAGTTGCAGTAATGCTCCAAATTGTTTGCAAGGAGAAGAACTACACTCCTTTGCTTTGCTGGTTGATCTCAGGATAGCCAAGGAGTGTGTTTTTGAATGAAACACAGGATGAAAAATGAATGCAACTCTATACTTATTGTTCATTTTAAAGAATCGTTCAAAAGATTTGGTTCGTTCATGAACATCACATTTCTATTTTAGAATGACTTTTAACTTCTGCTGCATGCGTGATAAAACTGAGGTTGCATGTGTCCAGTTACTGATGGATTTCCTAGTGGTGGAGCCTTCAGTGAGTCTGCTTATGAACCTCTTCTAATCAAGAACCAAACGTTTGAGTTAAGAAATTAAGTTGTTCTTAATCAGAAAGTTAGAGAAAAAATTGTGGACAGAGACAAATTTGTAGAACTAAATCTTTTTGAGCATTTTTCAGCATTTTGCGACCATTGTGAGGAACAACGTAAACTTACTGCTGATGTGTATCACTAATAACACTGCTGCATCATTTCTTCCTTAAAGTGCAAATCCTAATGCTAATTTTTTTCCTGCAGTTTCATATGAGCTTTCCTAATGATTTAACTGATCTGAGGGTGCGTGTGTGGAGTTTGCATGTTCTCTGTATGTTTATGTGGATTTTTTTTTCCAAGTACTAGTTTCCTCCCACAGTCCACAAATATGCATTTTAGGCTGCTTTCAGGCCCCTCTTAAAAAAGAGATCTGTGATCTCAATGGATTTCGCCTGGTTAAATAAAGTATTTGTTAAGTGAATTTTCGTGTATTTCTTCTGTTTTATGCAGGATGGAAGGAAGACGCTTGAGAACCAGGTGAAACGGCTGGAGATTGTTGAGCGCCGGGAGACTAAACTCAAAGATGAACTTCAGAGCAAGGCCCAGCAGATTCAGCAGATGGCAGATAAGATTCTGGTAAGCCACCTTTCATCTAATATGCGGAGCTAAAATATTCAGAAAATGTGTGAGATAAACACAGCTCATTGTCATCATTGCAGAGGCAGTGCAAGAAGTAAAAAATAAAATAAAACCAGTTCAGGTTTGTCATTTACTTCCTTCACAGGGTGTAAAATGTAAATAAATCTTCTGAATATGTGCTGCAATGGTCCAAGTCCAGAGCTCAGCCTGATTGAAATGCTGTGCTGGGACCTTAATAGAGCTGTGCAGAAACTGAAGAGGCAGCTCTGCAAACCTCAGTGAACTGATAGCAATGTTGAAAAGAGGGGGCCATAGTTCCTCCCCAACCATGTGAGTGACTGATTAAAAAAAAGAGCTGCTTCATCATTGGGTGAACTTAGTTTTTTACACATAGCTTTTTCCATTTTAGCTTGATTTTAGTTTAATAAATAATGACAAGCAGGGCTGGCCTGTGGCATAAGCAGTACAAGGGTCCATCTAGGGGCGCCATAAATGGGGGACAAAACAATATTTTATCACTTTTTATCAGCGTGTAGTTCATTTAGTCTTTAGAATGACCACGAGTTTCTCGAGTTTATGAAAGTAACTTGTTCTGTGGGTTTCTCAGCTGCTTTGTTACTACATGAGGTGTTTTATGGTTCAGACGATATTTCGTGATAAAACATGATGCAGTCAAGACTAATGTTGCTCAGTGTGTAAAAAGAAAACAAGATAATGATAGTGGAAGTTTCCATTTTGATCTCAGATAAATTTCAGGTTAAAGTCTGGTTTTCAGTGTTCTACTTTCATTAAATACAGATTTTATGTTGTTTTATTAATCCCCAAAATTTTGTAAAATGCACTTCAAATGACAGGAAAATGCATAGTTTTAAGTAGATCTTTTTCAAAATTTTCAGAAGGTATATACCCCATGACCCCCCAAGAACTGCTTCACTCCACAGCTGCTCGTTACCTGAACAGGTGTTGCTCATTGCTGTCAGCAGATGTTGGCAGATGTGAGGTAGACTTCTGAGTTTCTGTTTCAAATGAATTATTATCTATTTTAATTGGACAACCAGGTTTCTAAAGATAACAAAAGAGACAAAACTATTTAACTACATATGTGAGATTTTGAAAATTGCAAAATGAGCTCCACCTGAGATCTTGCCTAGGGTGACAAATGGCTAGGGCCAGCCCTGATGACACGACAGAATCTGTTGTGTGTTTTTTGTTCACTTGTGGTTTTATTTGCATAAATTTAGAACCTGGTAAAGAACAAATCATTTTTATTACAATATAAAACCCAGATCTAAAAATGGATGTACATTAATTTTCCCATCACTTTATTATGTCGGACATAAAGCCAAAAAGAGAAGAGGTGGGAGTGAAGCCATTGTTGCAGATGATAATGGGTTTCATGAAGTCACTTA
Source organism: Cynodonichthys magdalenae (assembly GCA_031762555.1). Classification (NCBI taxonomy): domain Eukaryota; kingdom Metazoa; phylum Chordata; class Actinopteri; order Cyprinodontiformes; family Rivulidae; genus Cynodonichthys; species Cynodonichthys magdalenae. Next base: position 23,364,444 of record JARVJO010000394.1, on the reverse strand, counting down.
CTGACTGCGCTGACAAAAACAAAGGCCTGCTAATTTTTCATCCGTAAATGCATGAGTAATACAGCAGCCTGTCAACACTGCTTTGTGAAACGCTAGTCCCGAAGGCATCATCCAAAACACAGGCCTCCTACAGAAACCCAGAATCAAAATGCACTCGTAGGTCAGATACGTTAATTCTCACTATGTTTGCAACTAAAAATAATATAAATAAAATATAACTATTTTGAATGGTGTTACCTTGTGTAAATAACTGATGCTTTATTCCAGATGTTAGTTGTGCTTTTGGCCAGTTTCACTCCATTTCAGCATGGACCCTGATCATCTGTTTGTACTTTTGTGTAGGAATTGGAGGAGAATCTACGAGAAGCACAAACCACAGCCCAGCGGCTCGAGACCCATCTGAAGCAGAAGGAAAAACTCTATGAGGACAAAATAAAGGTTCAGTTCAAACCATATAGATACATTTCTATGAACTTACAGGAAGTTCTTTGTGTTGCATTTTTCGGTGGGTCAGATGTTCCATTAGCTTGGAAGCTCTACACTAAGTCATCTTCACACCATTCTCTGTCCTGTTAAGTGACATCCTGGTTGTGGTTCTGTGGGCTGGCTGGCATTGAACAGGTGCTGGAGGCGCAGATGAAGGCGGACATGGCTGATAAGGAGATGCTGGAGTCCAGTCAGAGCAAATATGAGGAGGAGGTGCGGGAGAAGTGCAGCATCATCAGTGAACAGAAGGCGGTAAGAAGTGACCAGCTTGGAAATGGCTCGGTTTCAGGCGTATTTTAAAATTATTCATACTGACACAGATTTAACATTTGGAGTATTTTTATTGTAGAGCACAAATATGAGCCTTCATCTGATCTCATTTACATCCAGGATGTGAAAAACTGACTAAATGTCTAATTTCAACACCATTTATTGTCCTCACTTTCTGTTAGACAATTAATGCAATGGACTCAAAGATGAACAGCCTGGAGCAGAGAATCACTGAGCTGTCAGAGGCCAACAAACTGGCAGCAAACAGCAGTATCTACACCCAGAAAAACATGTAAGTACCTGCGCACCGAAAATGCAATTAACTTTGACAGTATTGATCAAAGGTCTTATTTAATTGTTTCAAGTCAAAGCTTTTATTGGTATTCTTCCATAAATGGCACGGCACTAATGCGCAGTAATTGAGTAAATGCTGACTCGGCAGGTCTTTTGTTTTTCCATATGTTTTTGCAGTCCAGCTACTTCTGCATCCTTTGTGCTATTTAGCCATTTGTATATCAAAGTGTTCAGCTCTTTCAGGAGATGTGTGCTGTGATTTAAGGTTTTTACAACTATAATAATTGTCAAAATAATAAGCTATATTTACTAAACATTTCTGTTTAAAAAAATTTTTGAGGTCACTTTATTTCCTTCAGAAACATTGTTTTCTCTGAAACCTGCTTCAGCTTTATATTTTTTAGCTACCACTGTTATTTTTATATTGTAGCTACACTTTTTTGCAACTTTTAGCTAATGCTCAACTACTTATGGCTTTAGCTATCTTTATTTTACTTTTCACTTGTGTTTTGCAATCGTTTTGCTTTTAGCTACTGTTCTGCCAATTTTAGCTTCCAGCTTTACTAGCTGAAACATTTGTATCAATTATTTTGATTTATCATCACCCTTATTTCCCTTTTAGCTACTGATTTTTTACTTTAAGCTTTTAGCTAGCCCTTTGATAAATTTATTTTTTGCTAGCCTTTTGATATATTTAGTATTTAGACAGCATTTTGCTATCTTAGCTTTTAGTTAGTGTCTCAAAAGAGTTGGGTTTTAATTAGCCTTTAGATCATTTTAGTTGTTCTCTACACCTTTTCTATTTTTAGCTTTTAGTTAGTGTTTTTGCTACTTTTAGATGTTAGCCATTATTCTGTTTTTTTGAGCTTTAAGAACTCTGTTTTAACTTTTTTAGCAAATGTTAGCAAAGTAATTCCCTCTGTATTTTCACAGAAAATGTATTTTATCTCCTCCATAAATAATTCTTGTAGATGTTGGGATTACTGCAAAGCTTTCTGTTCAGTTGTTTTGCTGAGGACAGGGTGTGATCTTGCTAGGAAAGCCCAGGAGGAAATGATTTCAGAGCTTCGCCAGCAGAAGTTCTACCTGGAGTCTCAAGCAGGAAAGCTGGAGGCTCAGAATGCCAAACTGGAGGAGCACCTAGAGAAAATGAGCCAACAGGAGCAAAGCCATAAGAGCCGTGTGTTGGAGCTAGAAACTAGACTACGAGAGGTGAGAGGGGGAACGAAGTTAAAAATAAAATGTTAAACTGATCTGAATCCTGAATGGGCTTTAATAAACCTTTAGTTTGTTTCAGGGCTAACAGTTATATCTCAGTATTTTTATTTTGCATTCCACCATCAAGTCATTTTAAGTAAAAATGTGACACATCTGTTTTGAGCTCATTTAGCTTCAAACAGAAGAAACACACCTGTGTGTAGTTGAGTCCTTGAACATTTGGAGAGAAAAGAATCACAGCTCATCAGATATCAAATAGTAAAATACAAGTTGAACATGAAGAAACCGAAAAACATCAGCTGTAGAGTTCAGGCTGTAAATGTAACTTAGATTTTAGGATCTTATGTGATCTAAAGTAATCTATCCCATCAGTAATCGCCCATCGTATGGGACTGATAACTGTTATTAATGGAAAACATTCGATTCGAAGCAGATGGTTCCTGAATGCATCAGCTTGTCCAGCCCATGTTGAGCTGTCAATCATAATTCCCCACCGCCTATCATACAAGGCCCCGCCCCCATGCCAAAACAGGGCCACACGTTTGAAACTGAAACATGTGAATTTAAAACTGAAAAGACAAGATGTTTGAAATTTTTTCAGTTTCTAATATATTTTTTTGAGTTTCATATCTTTTTTTAGTTCAAAACAATTTTTTCAGTTTTTAAACTATTTTTCAGTTTCAAATCTCAAAACTTTTTATTTTGAACAAACTTTATGGCCCCAATTTAGCTCCATACTTATACCATTTCTGAACTGTGAGGTTTTAATGTTATTTTATCCTCAGCATCAAGTGTTTCTACAATTTTACAACACAAACAAGTTGCAACTTTACTATTGTTGTTACTGTTGTAACAATAAAGACTTTCACAAAGAACTGATTTAGAGTTGACTGTGTTGGACAGTCAGGTGTGATGCTGTGTTACATTTGTGGGATAAGTTAAGTCGGGTCTGCATGGTCCTGATCCTGTAGAACCCTCTCTGTCTGCCTCTGTAGATCGGGCTGGAGCACGAGGAACAAAAACTGGAGATTAAGCGTCAGGTGACAGAACTGACCCTCTCGCTGCAAGAGCGGGAATCTCAGATTAGCAATCTGCAGGCAGCTCGCCACGCTCTGGAGAGCCAGCTGCAGCAGGCCAAGACTGAGCTGGAGGAGACCACTGCAGAAGCTGAGGAGGAGATCACTGTACTCAGAGTAAGAAGTAGGGAATAACTAAAGAAGCACAAATATTGTTTTAAATTTAGCACTGACATCTGTCCTTCTGTTTATCTTACTGTCTTTTAGGCACACAGAGAAGAGATACAACGCAAGTACGATGCCCTGAGAGACAGCTGCGCAGTAAGCTGCTCATTCTTTTTACCCCTTTTTATTTTCTGCTGTGTCACTCTTTCCCAAAAAAGACATGTTCCTGGCATTGAATATCAGCTGAATCATCACAGGGAACGTAAAGGCCATATTTCTGCCCATATGTCTCTCTAAGTGTTTTGCACACGGCGTCAAACTATTTCCGGACATTTCCAAAACATTTGGTCGTTGCTAAAAATAAAATTAATAATCTAAAAACAATTTGAGCAGCATTGCAAGATATTCCTCACCTAAACCACTGTGTGCATTAGCAGGTTAACTAAACAGGCTTTCATTACAGCAGGTCAAAAAATAAAGGGCTTTATTTCAGATAATACAGTTATAATACCGTTTGTTTACCCAAAAAGTGGGTTTGTGAGTTTGTGATATCTGAGGTATATATTTTATCTTTTATTTATTATTGCTAAAGCCTCTGTCCTCGAGAACTAATGTTTAAGGGATTTGAGTGCTGTCAGATTTATATACCATAAGCTGATACCAACAGCATTTCTGCATCTCTTTTATCCACTGTCCTACTTATAAGATCCTCCCACTTACAAACTGTTCAAAATGCAGAGTCCATAGATTCAACTGGCCAGGGATTAGGCAAACACAGCCAAGTTCCACAACAAAAAGAATTTCCACTATTTTATAACTTGAATGTTGTTGATCTGTATGTCTGTTTATAGGGCATGTAAAACCAATAACAAAAAGTAAACATATAAATTAAAACGTCAGTACTGACAAAAGGTTTCTATAAAAGTATTACTAACAGTAATACTTGTTAGTAATATTTGTTGCTGGTCATATGCCTGCATGAAACTAACTAAATGTTAGAAGAATGAAGAATGTAGGAAGGAAAAATCTAATATTTTTTATAGTTAACTTTTCTAGCACTACACATCCATAATGCTGTAAACAGAAAGTGAAGCCAAATCTAACAGCCTTGTTAGTCAGGGTTAACTACACTTTACAATTTTACTTGACAATGTTTCATCTTTTTTAGATGGTACAATAAGCAAAACTTAGCATGCCAAAATATTTCTGTTTTTATTCATTTTTTATACTGTGACTAATCATATAATATATGTTTTTAAGAATTATACATATAAAAACTTTTCATGGTAAAGTCATTGTTATGGGTCTTTCTTCAAAATTTTGCCAGTGCTTCATATTTTAAAACTAATTTTATATCATACTTCCATTCACTCATTTATGGTTGGACTGAGAAGACAGCAGATGTAAGACGGAATCTAAGGCGTCCATCTCCCCAGTGATACTCTCCAGCTCCTCTTGAGGGACCACAAGATGTAAGGCCAAGGAGCTTATACAGTCTCTTCCACGGAGTTCTGGATTTGACCCAGGGTCTCCTCCCAGTGGGGTTGCTTAAAAAACCTCCAGAGGAAACATCCAGGATGCATCTTAATCAGAAGCAAGAACCACCTTAACTGACTCCTTTCGATGAAGAATAGCATCTGCTATAATTCAAACTCTCCTGAAATGATGGAGCTACTCACGTTAATTCTAAGGCTGGAAATCAATTTTTTTTCCGTTTTTATTTTTACCTTTGATGAAGTGGTGTAGAACAGGAAGAAGAAAGACCACATGAAACAGAATACCTGACCTGGATCAGAGAAACTGTAGCAACCTCCTGAAGCCAGGCCAGGGGGGCAGGGAGCACACAAGGGAGCACTTGAGCCATGGTTCCCGTGCCTCAGATGGGCTAAGTCTGAAAAAGCTACAGGATGCAACATTCACCATGGCCCACTACCTGTGGGGGGAGCAGTCAAGGTCAGGTGCAGTGTGAGACAGGTGGTCTTAGGGGTGCTGATTCCTGACATCCTAAAATGCTTTAAATTTTCTTTACCAAGTAAATTATTGTTTGGACACAAAAGATAAATGATAGGAGCACTGAGTTCTGTATGTGTAGCCTGAATCTGATTTACAAACACATCTTATTCTTTTTAAGTGACAAAACACTGTTAACTCGTACAGTCTTGCAAACCCTGAGAAAAATGTCTACAAGCTGTTCAGTTTAAATATTTAAAATGTTAACTTTAAAATGTTTCATGTGATATACTTTGACAAAAATATTGTATTTTGAAATGAATGAGATTTGTAGCCTAAAAGCCTTCAAAACTTGTCAAATTAAATATTTGTACAAAAAGAAAAAAAAACATTTGGTCTTGCCAACCCTGCTTTTTACTAAAGCTCCAAATTTGGTAATATTAAGAATTTATTGATATGATTTAAACTTAAGGAGAAAAAAAATGTCTGTTTCAACAAAATAAATATTACTGTAAGAGAATTGGTTTTATTTCCCTATTTTTATATAGCTGACATACATCATTACGATGCAAGAATTAGGTTGACTTTCCAGAATAAAATAGCAGTGAGAACTTTTGTTTTTAAAATCTATATCAGCAGCCCATTTCTGTAAAGAAAACCCTTTAAAAACATGTTTTGTTAGAAAATGTCAAATTTAGGTGGTTTCTCACAGCAGGCGGTTTCACACCCCGCAGCTCTCGTTCTGCTCACTCACATTCAGTAAAAGAGAAGACCTAGCTGCATTTTGTACCATCTCTTCACAGTAAATGTTAATTCCAATATACAAAAAGCATTGAGCAATTTGTATTCAGCTGTGTTGCGGAAGCACATCTCAGGATGGGAGCTGCTGCAGGGCTTCAAGTTGCTCAATTTATTTGATTGACAGATGAGTAAATGTAGACGCTTGGCCAATCACTGCCACATCCATTCAATCATTGATTTCCTGCCTCGCCTGAAGAATTTAGTTGAAGTTGTCAGTCCCCTGCCTCAGAGGAGCAGACTTACTGAGTCAGTGCATAGCAGACAGCTAATTTATGTACTTAAAAAGCTTTGCTTCTGTCCCCTGCCTCTGTTTTGCGTGGTATACATGTTCCCATTAGAGCTGAGAAGAAGGGGCTTTTAACAGGAAGCTCATCAGCTTCTAACCCTCATTTCCCTACAGTGTACCCAGTAGACACGGCTGATGAAGGAAACTGACTGATGCTAATGAATGATTAGCCCACCTCCTGCTCTAAATACTGCCTGGGTTAAACACGTTGGCTATCCTTGCCAAAATGATTCCTACATTATATCACTGACCCAGATATCTGCATGGTGTAATCACACAGCAGCAGAGTTTAGACTGTGTGGAGCGTGAGGTTGAGTTTAAGTGTGGAGGAACAATATTGGGAACAATATATGCATGCACAATTAGGCTTTAGGCTTAGAAACCTGACTTCAACAGGGACGTCAGAGGTGGCACTAAAACCAAAAACCAGAACAGAATTTATGAGATTTGTTGGGTTGTCTTATTTATTACTATTACTTAGACAAAACAGCAACAGTTTGTTTTATGTTCATGATGTTCTACTAATCCTAACTAGCTAGAGGATATTAAAACTATACACCAAGTAAAACGTTTAGGCTCAGAAAGATAAAACTCTCTGGCCAAAGGGGGGCCAGTGGGGGCTCTCTTGGTGAACATGTTCAGCAAACTCACTGCTGTTTTTGGCCAAGACCAGACAGGTGGACTGTGAAGGTTTTTTAGTTTGTTAGAAACAAAAGGGGTTAATTGATTCAGCTCTTTTTCATACTGCTGCTGAGGCAGATTTAGACAAACTGCAGCTGTGATAATAGTTTGATGTAGCTGCAGTTGTAACTACAAATGCTTTAGTTGCTATGGTTCTGTATCTATCTGCTTCTGTTTGCTGCATATAGGGCATTTGTGTGTGTAAAGTAGTCTGACAAGATAAACTGTCAATAAGACACATCATTCATTCATTCTGCCTGAAATTATTCTCTGTAACAGATCTGAGTTAATAGTTTAAATTACTGTGAGTCTAAAACTTCTCAAATCCCTGAAATACGCCAACAAGTTTTTGTCAAGAATTTATTTTACGTTGCTCCATCCATCTTTACTTTAACTCTGCCTGAAGGCCTCCTCATACCTCACCTGAACTGCTGAAACCGAGTCTCGTCGCAGTTGCATATCTAAAGTTACGTAATTTTGTTTTTTAGCTTCAAATCTTCCACCTCTTCTTGTCACAACCCACCGGCAGAATTTGAGAATCCCCCCCCCCCACACACACACACACACCCCACCCCCTCACATAAGAAATAATTATGTGATTAGTCTGAAGTTCATGGACGTGTTTGTTTACGCTGCATTTTTCTTCAACTCCTCCCTTCCAAAATCCAGCTGTTGTACCCAGAAGCAAACATTTATAAAAATAGTCAAAAAGTCCAAAAAGCCAAGGATGGCGAGCACACAGACGCTGTGCACAGAGGAATCTGTCTGCCAAAAACTGTAGTGATTTAACTGGACAGGGACAGATTTGTGGCCAAAATCATGACGGATCTCAGAGTTTGTTTTTTCCAAGGTGTAGACTCCTACAGGCTCCAAAACCTAAAATAACTTTGAAGATGAGTTTTTGAAAAAATCTGTGACATTTCTCTACGCGTCCATGCAGCGAATTGTTAAAGAAACAGGAAGGATGATTAACTATTTCTGTCCTACACTACAGTTTTACCTGTTGGGGCACCAGGTCAGTTATTGACCAACATTTATTCATTCTTTTTAATCGGACTCATATTTACTGAGGTGTGAGGTCGTATGATGTAACAGTGAATTCTTACCTCAGGCCAAAATACTCAAAGATGAGGAACCAGCTTTGTCTTTTATGGTCATTTATTACAAAAATATAAGTTCCTGTGCCGTCATAAACGGTGGCTGTTTTTCCATGACACAATTTGCAAATTAGCACTTCTCCTCAGTTTTCAACAGAAAGACCATATATATTTTTTAATAAATTTATTCATTTCATTTTAAAAAACAAATTAAGTTTAAACAATAGAAAACAAAAAAAAATACACAAATCAAAAATCAAAATAAAATGAAAGGTAGCAGAAGAAGAATAAATCTCTGCCCCTTTTATCCCCAAAATATAATCACACAAAAATAATTTACAAACAAACAATATTAAATAAAGATTTAAAAACATCAACTCAAACAACATTTCATATAGATTCACATTATACTTTTCTAAATAACTTCAAGAAAATAGCTTTTATCTTTCTTTTAATTTTTTAACATTTTTAGCATTTTTAACATCATCTTCCAGATCATTCCACAATCCTATACCCTGAATTAAAGTACATCTTTCTTTCAAACTAGTACAAAACCAAGGCTTCACCAGCATTTCCATCCCCTTAAGATAATAACTCTCTCTCTTAATAAAATTTGCTTGAATGTTGGAAGTTGTTTCTTCAACAACTCCATCAACTGAAAATAAACATCCCCTCTGCCAACTGCTGTTGATGTATAAATTGTGTTAAAAATGCCTCACAGCCACATCAGCAAGAACTAACTTCTTACACCCTGTCAAGTATATCAAGCTTTAGAGGAGCTGCTCTCATCAAAGCTGCAAACCACCCCAGTGCACATCACGCTCATGGCTTAAAGGTGCCAACAGAGACATGAAAATATCTCAGAGGCTATATGTGTGGGGTCCTTATTATTTAACATGAAATGGCTGCAAAGTGTTTGGGGTTAGTTAGACGTTGGCAGAGCTGCCACGAACAAACCAGTGGAGAAATCTGCTTCAGAGCCATGAGGTGTGGGGTTTATTGCTTAAGCGTCCCACAGTGACTAATAGGTTTTCAGTCTTCCTGACTCTATACCCCAACCATAAACCTTCTGCTGCACTTCTCTGTTCTGCCATGCTTTGCCCCAGTCAGTGAGTCTGGAGCAGCTCTGCAAGAATCTTGCAAGAAAAAGACAAGAGCTCACAGATGTGGCCTGTCTTGCTGGTCTTTCACAGCACAGACTAAATGCATGAAACATCTCAATGCACTGACTCAGGAAGCAGCTGCAGAATGACCCCAAATTATGGTAATGAGCGTTTTTGTGGCAATTTAATAATATAGTTTTTCTGAATGAAAGTTTTTAGCAAGTCAAATAGGGCTTGAATTAGACTTTAAATTCATGTTTTAACGCATCCTGCAACCATAAAGTCTATAATGACACAATCTATGACTGAAGGACTTTTAATTTGTGAAAAATATGCCCCAAAGCCCCCCTCCAGAGAGACAGGGTAGCTCCTGCTGGCAACTCAAATACAAAAGTTCTATTTTACACCTGCTCTTAGCTGATCAAGAAGGACAAATTCAGGACTGTTTGTTCCTTCCTCTCATTATCCCTATGCTCCAAAAAAAAAAGAACAAAATGCTTTTCTTCATTTGTGTCCAAGTGTTAAGCTGGAGAAAATGTCACAGAAAATTGTGTGTCATCACTTTCTGCTTTGTTTGTGTGCATCAATTAAAATACAGAAATTATTTAAAGTGTTTCCATTTATATTCTGCTCAGGTGGAGAAATAATAAACAACAAGGACGTTGTCTGCAACATGCTTGTTGTTTGTTAGAGCGTTTGGTAAGCAAACAACTGTTGGACCACACACAGTCTGACACTATCTTTAGTTCTTGTGAAAAACATGGAAGATTTTTATAGACACGTTTTTTTATCTGTACATAACCCTAAATGTTCTACTTCCATTTTAAAGTCTGTTGGCAACTTAAGGCAAAATATTAGACCTTACTATACTGACTAGTGATAAAATGAACTGAACTTAACAGTGGATAAACAAGAGTTCCAACCTGGAGCTCATTTCACAAAAGTCCGATTTATAAATCCAGGATATCGACTGTAAGCTGAGCTTGAACAAGCCTTCATCTTGTAAACAACTGTAATCTGTTGCTCTAACTCCAAGACACGCAGGGCGGCTTAATCAAGCCTGCTGTAAATCATTTAGGATTAATGGTTTGTTTACTAGACCTATGAGGTGGATCAAAGATTTCCTTATTAGACATGCGTATTAAGACACGAGTCTCACTTCTTCCCAGCAGTGTAATGGTTAATAATTAGAAATCATGTATGAAGTGATGAAGCGAAACACCAATTGAATGCTGAAATAATTTCAAAAGTAACTTGTTAAGCCACTGAATCTGTTTCCAAGTTGTCTCTTAATGAACAAAATGAACAGCTGATGGGTTTGCCTTAAAATGATGCTGCAAGTTTAGGAAGTTTTGTTTTTACAGATAATCAATCCATCCGTCCATTTTCTTCTGCTGATCTGGGGTCTCTACAGATAACCATATAAATATATTTACTCTGTGATATTTTAATGTAAATAAAAAGGATTCATTTAATAATTGTATGAAACACACTGATTTTTAATCAGACACTATAAATATTAGCTATTTAAAAGCAGGTAAAAAAATACTAGATTATAGCCTGAATCTTCTCAAATTAATAATGAATAATCTGTCAGTGCAGTAAGATATTTGCACTTCTTGTATAAAAAGAAAACTTTTCAGGCTAACAAGATTAATAATTCAACATATTCTGATCTTAGAATATCGGTCTCAGAACAAGATCAAAAATACATTTAAGCTGATATAAGATTGTAAGACTTGGTTAGATGAACAAGTTTTGCAGGGAAGTGTCTGCCTGCTGCTCAGAAACATCAACAGATTAAACTTTAAACCTGGTCAGGACCAGGTTAGTTTCAGAGCACTTGTTACCATGGAAACATACTGTATGTGCTTCCTCTCTTATGCAACTGATTCAATGCTTAAATAATCTAGTTTACATTAAAATCCCAGCTTAATCCCATATCCTAGTTTTGTGCAATAGGCCCCTTGTCTCTGAGATAAAAATGTCACAATAATGAGCTGAAACTCTGCATCAGTTTTAGGTTGGAAAGATTCAGCCTCTTCAGTTTTTTGGGGTTTTTTTTGCATAATGCTGATTAAGTAAGATCTTGGAATGTAAACAGCTTATTATTGTTTTTTAAATAGTCAGTAAAGTCAAAACAGATGAACCCATTCTTGCATCATCCTCTTACATCTACACTGACAGGCCCAGGAGTTACTGTTAAAGTATACTTGAGTGAGTCTGATAAAAGAAAAGCTGAAACATCTTAAAGTGGCTTTCTATGTAAATTTAAAAATAGTTAATATTTTATCTGTTGAAGATAGCTTTTTGAGTGACCTCAGTTTGAAGAAACAGTTTACGCCCAACAAGACTGATGAGCTAATGGCTAGTTTGAATCCTTCTGTGTTTGTGTCTCTTTCCTGTTCTCTCTGACCCCAGCTGCCTTGGAGGTTTCTTCCTGTTAAAAGGGAGGCTGTGGTTTCCACTTTCACCAACGTGCTGCTCAAAGTGAAGATTCAACACAATCCATTTATTTTTAGTTAGATATTGTCCAAGATTAACTTTCAGGGTGGATATAGTTCACTCTACTTGAACTGGAAAACCTAGTGAATATCATCATTTACCCAGTATGCTTTGTGGGGTTAATAAAATGGCTCCGTCTAAAACAGCGTACAGTATTTTTAGTCTTTTTTTTACAGTTGAAGTGTTTATAAAGAATGTCTAAGGTTACAAGTAATTGGTGATCCCTTTGAAGTGTATAAAACTATATTTCTTCAAAAATTTGCTTTTTATGTTTTTATGGTCTTATTGACGTTTGAGTGTTCTGATTTGTCTGCAGGTGATCACAGATCTGGAGGAGCAGCTGACCTCACTGACTCACGAGAATGCTGAGCTGAACCGTCAGAACTTCTACCTGTCCAAGCAGCTGGACGAGGCCTCTGATGAGAGAGAGGATCGGCTGCAGCTCAGCCAGGATGTGGACAGGCTGCGGCGAGAGGTGGCTGACAGGGAAATGCACCTGAACAACCAGAAACAGGTCATTTGCTGCTAACATTATACTCTGTTACAGCTGTACACAGTTGATACAGTGTTTTGGTTCTGATAAGACCCAAGGCCTCTTTGCACTCTGAGGCCTGCTGCTGTGAGCTATTAAAGGAGTCAGACTGAGAGTGAAGGTTTTGGAAGAGAGATCAACTTACATTTTTTTCTGACTTCCAATTTATCAATCATGATTTTGTAACAGTTCTTTTCTAGGTCCGAAGGATTATAAAACATACAACTTCAAAGATCTTTAAAACCGAGAACTGAGCGCACAAGTTTAAATTTAATGTGGATTTTTTTCCAATCAGCAAAAGGTAAAATCTTTTAAAAAACTGTGCTAAACTTGACAAGGTCCAATTAACTTCTTGCTAGTGACAAGAACTCACTGCAGCTGGTGGTTCATCTAAAAATAATTTGCTTGGCAGCACTTCTTGGATTGACACATACTCAGAACAAAGGAGAAGATCAAAGAGCTCAGTGAAGACCTAAAAAGGAGAACTGTAGATTCACAGTTGGGGAAGTCTTTTGGTTCCATTTCTAAACAACTTCAGATTCCAGACCATCAGTTCCAAAACACGTATGTCGAAGTTACTTAAATGCTTCACCAGTTTGCCAACATCTAGAAGAAGATCCAAATTGTTACCCTCAGATGAAAGGAAGTTGTTTAGATTCAGTCCTGCCATGGAAACTGTTGGATCACCAGCATTTCTATCCCCTGAAGCCATTTGACATCATCGTCCACTGAGAGGGTGCTGCTCAGTAAAGAAGCTCCTGCTCCAAAAGTGACAGCTTCAGGCTTGATGGGAAAGATGATGGACCATCTTGATGACCACGTATCTACTGGAGAAATGTTTTATGGTCAAAAAGACAAAGACTGATTTATTTGATCAGAATGAGAGGAAGGACTTTTGAAGGAGTCAAAGTAAAGCTTACAATACTGTGTCGACAGTCAAGCATGTAAGGAGGTGGCATCATGTGTGGTACCAGTGGATGGACTATTAAAGTACGAGGACTTCCTTCAAATTACTCAACTTCTCCTCAAATCAACAGCTAGATGATTAAAACTTGGACACAGTTGGATGTTCTGAGCCCAAACACATCAAAGCTGGTTTCTGATTGAATAAAACACGATTTTATTATAAAGTTAATCTATATTTTCAAACTGTATTACTTAAAATATTGTGTTACAGAAATTTGGGCAGACTGCAGGCAGACAGCTGGAGAAGGTTTCACAAAGCTCATCTGGGCAGGAAACAAACAGAAGCAGGCAAAGGTCAGCTGGGCACAAACATGTAAGGTGATCGGTACAGTTTGGCTCTACAAGCCCAAAGGTGTTACAGTAAATGAGAAGAAGAGAGGAAGAAAAACAAAACCATCTGAACCCTGACATGACTCAGCTAAAAAAGGAAGCAGTGCAGTTCTCGATTTTCTGTTTTCTCTATAACACCTTGAAAGTGTGAATTTATTACCAAGTAAACACACAAGCAAGTGATACTTGATCCCAGTCTTTAGTCAGTCACAGTTTATTATTCAAATAGTATTATTAACTTTAATCTGCTGCAAAGTGCTACAGAAATATTACCAGCTTTAAAACAGGACTCTGTCCTCTGCAACTGCTGTGCTCCTTTTACTGGAGTTCAGGTTTTAGCAACATCACTCTCACAGCCAGGTTCTGCGTTTTCATTTCATGTGATGAATCCACAAAAACTTGTGACAGGTGACCTCAACGTCTCACAGCTCTGCAAGAGCTAAGTGTAAATCAAATGGCAGAAGCTAATAATATTTCAGTATTGTTACATGTTTTATTCTGGTTGCTGTAAGAGAGAGAGGAGAGAGGCAGTGAGATATGTTCGCTGCCCCAGTGGGAGGATGTGTGTGTGGGTGTCCAGCAGTGCTCTCAGTCCTGCTGGTTGTGTAACCAGAGATGGAAGTCATAGACGAGGGATGGGGCGGTGTGTGGGAGGGATGTGTCATCCCCATCACTCCCAGGTCGTGTCAGCTGTAGAAACACTGGACTTCAGAAGGCTGTGGTGTTGCTGCAGCATCGACAGAGGCTATATTTGTCTTCAAGAGCTTTGTCTGAAGAGCCTCTGTGTAAGACGTGAACCACCAGTAGAGCTGATGAAAATCAGTTTTTGTATCTCGCAACAAGTTTTGACATAATTTTGGCTATATGACCACATTTCTTGTCAGAATAGGTAGAGTTTTTTTTTCTTTTTAATTGGTTGGTTTTCTGGCACAGACCTGATTTTAAACGTCTACAATTATTCAACATGGTTGAGAAGGTTAGGGTTTTGGGACAGCCATTCCAGAAGCTTAATGTCAACAGGATTTATCTTGAAACCAGTTCTGATGTGTGTTTGGGATCATTGTCTCATTGGAACATGCAAACGTGTCTTATTTTAAAATCAAGTTCACGATGAGGTTAAACTAATTCACCTGTGGATAGAAACACTGGTGTTTCTTCCACTTAACGTTAAAGGAGTCATATCCTGCAAAATCCGGTTTTCATCTGTTAAATACATTTAGTTGTGAACTTGGAGTCTCTAGGAGGCAGAAAGGTTTATTTTAGTCCGTCCTGGTAAAACAAAGATACCTTTATATTCTGTTTGAGTCATATTTTTCAGCCCGTTCAGTTTTCTCTATTTTCTGTTACTTTTTCTGAACTATCACATCAAATTAACTGCGACAGAATTGCCAAATAAGGTCTGGACTTACCAACTACGATTTCCTCATCTTAATTCTCCTCTGGTTCTGGGTCAAACTCTGGCTCCAACATGTAAGGCTGGATGACATCTTTCAATTTATTCATAAATAATACATTTCTGCATCACTAGAAAATGTGACCCCCATGGTGAACCCCTCTCAAACTGGAGTAGACCGATCTGGAAGCAGGAGGGGGCGAGGCTTGAAGTGTCTTAAAGGAACAGTAACAAAACGAGCTGCTTTGAGGCACACCTCAAAAAAGTGGTGAAAATGGGGCTGGTGAAGTTATATTAAGGAGGAATTCAAACCAAAGTATTGTAGTTCCACTTTATAAAGACCCCAAATGAAGGATTTAAATGTGAAAAGGAAGGATTTAAAAGCATGATACGTCCACTTTAAGCTTGAGCCTTGCTGCTTACTGGGTTATTCTCAAAGCCTAACTTACTTTTCTCCTTCTATTTTTCCTAAACTTTCACTGTGTTCTGAGTACTGATCAATCCAATAAGTGCTTTCAAACAAATCATTTAAGCTGTCAAAGAAAAACTACCAACTGCAGTCCTTCACAATCGCTAACAAATGGTTAACAGGCAAGTGAAGACATTTATGAACCTTCAGTACCACATTTTAAAGGACTTAGCTCAGGGGTGCCAAATTCATTTTCACAGAAGGCCACATGAGTGTAATGGTGACCCTCAAAGAGCCAGTTGTAATTAATGTCAACATTTTGTGTTTAACTTTGACTAAACATGAAATGTCACATTCCTTTGTCTCATTGCTACTGTTGAGCACTGCTAACAAACAATAAGGGAGCTCTATGTAGTGTTCCCTGCATGCAAACATCGTTTTAACATTCTCTTCATGGACGACTGACTAAATGTAAAATAAATAATCCAGAAATACTATTAAATGTAAAAGTAAGAGAGTTTTCCTCACTGTTGAGTTGTGGTATGTCTTGAGTTTTGAACTCTCCCACTTTCTGACAGGGCATTCCCATGAATAATAGACATGTGGTAGATTTAGTTTATGGTCGATGTTGGCTTTAAAGCAGCTTATTCTGAGACATTAATACAGGACTATTAAATTAAAATGTTTAGGAGGCCACAGTTACTCAAAGCCAACAGCTCGAGGGCCAGACAAATATTATCTTTCACCTTTTAAATCTTTTTATTTTGTTATATTAAATCATGAATTCAAAGTTTATCATTGATATAAAAACTATTTTCATTTTTAATGAAGTAAAAAAAAAACATTATTTGTTGTCCTTATGTTGCCCCTTTGTGAATTAGAAAAAAATTACTGTACAATAAATTCAAACTTGTGCAATCAGTTCTGGTTTCAAAAAATATTGAGTTTCTATGTTGTGTATTCATTTTACCTTGGAAAAGATCTGATCAAATAAATCATCAAAAACCATCAATGTCCCAATATCAGTTTTTCTCAAACCGAGTACCAGTATTTCAGTTTGGGTGCTTGTCGATACCAAGTACCGATACAAAGTACTTCCTGAGTTAGAACCTAAAAATTACACAATGAATTTAAAAACACATTTCTTTTATTTAGAACAAGGTGTCTGGCCTTCATTATAGACCTACAGCCTCTCTGACTGGATCAAATCAAACATACAGCGTTATGTATACTGTTGCAAAATGTTAAAATAAATAAAAATAACAAATAAAATTGTCTTTCAACTTGTAAAAAATTGATAAAAATGTGAACTGACAAACTTTGTCACTTGAAATGAGTTTTGAATCTTGTATCAATACCAGTATTGGTGCATTTTGAATGAGTACGAGTAAAAAGGCTGGGACACAATTAATGATTAGTGGATCTGACCAACATACAGTTGTTAATGTACTTTTTCTTTATTTTCTCATCTTTTTCTAAATAATTAATAAAAAAATACAATACAATACAATTAGTTTTCTGTAAAAGTGTTACTTCTGCTCTGAACAGAACCTGGAAACTCTGAAGACCACCTGCACCATGCTGGAGGAGCAGGTTCTGGAGCTGGAGACGATGAACGATGAGCTGCTGGAGAAGGAGAGACAATGGGAAGCCTGGAGAGCGACTCTGGAGGAGGAGAAGAACCAGGCTGAGAGGAGGAACAGGGAGATCCAAAGGCTGCTGGACACAGAGAAACAGAACAGGTGACATGATTCACTCATCCAGCCTGAATCACTGCGACTGTGAACACATCAGTGACTGGACTGATTTGGAAGGAGGCAGATGGTTTGCCCTGCTTTTATATGTTCATATTGTGTGTTAGGCTTTTGTTACTAAACCGAGGAGATTAGACATGTTTTAAGGCACATTTAACAAAACATCAAAGTTTATTTCTTTTATTTTCCACATTTCATTGAAATGATAAACTAATAGCCATAAAACATCTTGTATATTAGAACAAATGCATAGATTTGAGAAAATATAAATTTTTTTTAGTTGTTATTGTTTTTACTTCTAGTCCTTCCACCTACACACACTGAATGCAACAAGCTTAGGCGTATTCTCTCGGGTCTGCTAAAAGGTATTCTTGGAAACAAAAAGGTTGTTTTCTGAGTTAATGTTGGCAGAAAAGATCAGGACAGTACAAACGAGGTACACTACAGGCATTTCATAACACATAGAAATGCTGGGTTGTTCTTTAACGTTAAACCTCATTCTATATTTAACAGAATAACAGAAAAAATTAGGATTGACCTAAGAGCATGCCTTTTAAGGCTTAAACTAACAAATAGAAAACAAAGACTGTGTTGATGCCTCAGGCTCCGTGCAGAGCAGCGCAGCTCTGAGTCTCGTCAGGCTGTGGAACAGGCGGTCAAGGAGCACAAAGCTGAAATCCTGGCTCTGCAACAGGCTCTCAAAGATCAGAAACTCAAAGCTGAGAGCCTCGCAGACACAGTAAGAGTTTCCACATTACTGATGTTAGCTTTGTCTGGTCACCGGTGTCACACCAAACCTTACTTTTTTTTCTTTCTCCTCAGTTAAATGATCTGGAGAAGAAGCATTCCATGCTGGAGATGAACGCCCACAGTTTGCAGCAGAAGCTAGAGAGCGAGCGAGAAGTGAAGCAGAGACTGCTGGAAGAAGTACAGTGGCTTCACATCTTCACATCTCACCAGTTTACCTGTTTACTTTTACTCATTATTTGCAAAAAACAGTTCATTTTTTAAATTACTTTATGATGAACATTAAAGTGGACATATCATGTTTTTAAATCCTTCCTTTTCACTTTGAAATCATTCAGTTGGGGTCTTTATAAAGTGGAACTACAATGCTTTGGTCTGAATTCCTCCTTATTATAACTTTACCAGCCCCCCTTTCACCACTTTTCTGAGGTGTGCCTCAAAGCAGCTGGATTTTTTTACTGTGCCTTTAAGAGGCTTGAAGCCCCGCCCCCCTCCTGCTTCCAGACCGTTCCACTTCAGTTTTAGAGGGGGGTTATGTTTTCTAGCTTGCAGAAACGTTTTATTTACAATTTAATTAAAATATGTCAACAACAGAAGATTTGTCCATCCAGCCTTACATGTTGGAGCCAGAGTCTGACCCAGAACCAGAGGAGAATTAAGATGAGGAAATTGTAATTGATAAGTCCAGACTTTATTTGGCAATTCTGTTGCAGATAATTTGATGTAATAGTTCAGAAAACGTCATAGAAGAGAAAACTGAACAGGCTGAAAAATTGTACTCAAACAGAATACAAATATATCTTTGCAGCACCAGAAGAGACTAAATTAAACTTTTCTGCCTCCTAGAGACTCCAAGTCCACAACAAAATGTATGTAACAGCTAAAAAAGTGGATTTTACATGATATGTCCCCTTTAAGTCTGCAACAAGTAAATTATCATTCAAAGACAAATAAAAACTGCTGAACCATGCAGAAAGGTTCACTTGGAGCTGTCACTGAAAGCAACAAAGAAGCATAAGCCCCCAACATCCAGGCAGTAACGTAACATTTTCATCCACAGCAAGAGAAACTGCAGCAGCAGCTGGATGCTCAGAAGAGTCACATTTTCCGTCTGACCCAGGGGCTGCAGGATGCTTTGGATCAGACCGATTTGCTCAAAACTGAGAGGACTGACTTGGAATACCAGCTGGAGAATATCCAGGTGCTTCTACACATGCGCATGCATGCATATGAGCTAATATTCAGAAAAGACACATCCATAAAGATGACAGGGGTGATGAGCGATCCCAGTCAGCCCTGACATCTGTAAGTGCTGAGCTAAATCTTTGTTTCGTTCTCAGTCTTGTTTTCTCCCCACTGTTCTGAGCCACACAAACTACCCACCAGCCCCTGCTGCACACACTTATTTTACTTCACAACATACCTACACACCCCTACTTCCACCTATCTCTGTCTCTGTCACCCTGTGTGTGAAGTGAAGTACTTGAGGAGAAATTCATGGCAGTAGTGATGTTCACTTAGCTCCACCTGCAGGCTGTATACTCTCATGAGAAGGTGAAAATGGAGGGAACCATCACCCAGCAGACCAAACTCATCGACTTCCTTCAGGCCCAGGCTCATGGCGGCTCCAAGAAGAAAAAAGTGAGACAAGTTGAAATTACAAAATGCTTTTGAAATAAAGAAAGAAGTCTACCTTCTCTGCTTCTGTTTGCTTCTGTGTCTCTCAGGGTCTTTTTGGGCGTCGGCGAGAGGACCTGTTGGCCGCCATGGCTGCTCAGGCCCAAGCTCAAGCTCAAGGTCAGGGTCAGAGTCCGGGTCAAAGCCAGGTGTCCCCTGTGCCCCCCATCCAGCCGGTGCCTCTGCAATACAGCGACATGAAGGCAGCTCTGGATAAAGAGCGTTCTCGTTGCTCAGAGCTGGAAGAGGCTCTGCAGAAAATGAGAAACGAGCTCCGATCTCTGAGAGAAGAAGGTTAGACTGTCCTACTCATGCACTCTAATATAACTCTAAACAAAAACCAAGTATTCTCCTGAATGGAAAGATTTTCTCTACCTACTGCAACCGCACAATGTTGACAACATTCTAACTTTGATTAGTTTTATTAAGTGTATCATAAGGATGATGTACTTTCCAGACTCTACCACACATATGTAAAACACTCGGAAGGTTTAAGGAGCACCACGTTGGGGGTTTAGGGGGGTTATGACCCCCCGTAATAATTTGATCCAGTCAATATAACCCACCCTCCAAAAAATCACATAATTTGCTCAAACACAATAGAAATGAACTGGTTAAATACACAGCAGTTTGTCTTTAAATAACTTTGACCTGAGTTCAACATTTATGATGTCATATATGGTCAGCATTGTGAGATACTATCTAAAATCAAAGCAAAGTATTTTTAGTTGAGCTGGTGTATATTTGCATGTTTTATTTTAAAGCTGCACAACATCCTGCTTACACACTGACCCACTTAATTTATTAGATTTGAATAACAGGAAACACTTGAGCTTGTAAAGGTTGTAAAACAGCATTGAAGTGTTGTAAGTTTAATTTATGACTCCACACTCAGCTCTCCAGTGTAAGGACCACAGCAGCACTACCAACCCAGCCACAGCAAGGCAGCAGATAATCCTGTCTGCCATGGTGAAGTCCCCTGAGCACCAGCAGGGCCCCACCAGCCTGGCACCCTCCAACTCAGGACGCAGAAAGGACACCCCAACCCCCGAGGGTGAGTGAAGGAAGGTTTTATATTTAAAAGGAACATGAAAACCTTAAAGGGGACATATCATGCAAAATCCACTTTTTTAGCTGTTAAATACATTTTGTTGTGTACTTGGAGTTTCAAAGTTTAGTGTTTTCCCACCAGCCCTGTTTAGTCTGCTTTAGTCAAACTTTAGTTTGTTTGCCTGGAAAGTCCGGTTTGCTTGGGGAGGTGTGAACATGTAATCAAACTCTGATTCGGACCAAAAAAACGAACTTTTGAAAATGTAGGTCTTGGTGCATTTGTAGCTGGAGATGTGACGTTCACAAACTATCTGAATCTTTTGATTGGCTCTTTACAGGGAACGATAGGAGGTGAGTCTCGAGCAGTAACGAGCGTTGTTTTTTTTTGTTCCTCATATAATCTGGATTTTTTTTTTCATCCTTAAATCACTCCAGCTTTGCTTTTTCATGGAAAACAGGCAGGGCAGTGGAGTACAGAAAGGGGGAAAAGGGGAGGGGGTTTCCGCTTGACAAAACACATGGTTCCACCCACGTAACGTGATGGCGTCATCATGTACGGCGACGGGATGACGTAATTCCCTATGTGATGACGTAACTCTTTCAAAATTGAACTGCTCATTTGACTGACTCTATGAAACAAACTGTTCCTCAAGATCCCTTCAAAGAGCCCTTCATCCCATCTCTAGTTGTAGTGAACGCTGGTGTGGTTTGATTGCATTTTGTGAACGCCGAGCGGACCGGAGACCGCTCCAAAAGCAGGAAGCGGACTATAATGCATGGCATTCTGAGTACTAATAGTAATAAAGTTACTTATATCTTGTAAATACCTCGCTGGACATCTGTATAAGGAGGACATCACTGCTGTGAAGTTGGTTTCGCTCCGGTGAACGCCGCCTCACATGGAGCCATCTCAGCCTCCTTGAAAAACAACATTCTCCACAGTTCTGCTTCCTATTCCTCTCATGATGAGAAGACTGTTTGTTTGGCACATTTGCCAAAAACAAAATATAAATCCTACAGCCACTACAGCGACCCAGAAAAATGGGTCTTGGTCCGGATGTTTGGTCCGCACTAGGATTTGCATGAGTGCATTCACAACTACATAAAAGGTTCGGACCAACAGGCAGGGTCCCCACTGGTATTTGGGAAAAAAATTCCAGGACTTTTCCAGGACTTTCCATGACCTTCCATATAATTTTCC
>JARVJO010000394.1:23293994-23318637 GCA_031762555.1 Cynodonichthys magdalenae | reverse complement strand
AATGTTCTGTGAGCCCTGAACACACTGAGAAACACAGATCTGAATGATAGAACATGTAGACAGTGTTTGTTAACCTGCTGCTCTGTGTCACTGCTGTCTGACTTTGGTCCCTCCATCCAGGAAAAGTTCTTTTTGCATTTTGCTGCACATTATTCCAACCTTTTGTTTTTTCCCTGTTAGCT
Organism: Cynodonichthys magdalenae; assembly: GCA_031762555.1. NCBI lineage: Eukaryota > Metazoa > Chordata > Actinopteri > Cyprinodontiformes > Rivulidae > Cynodonichthys > Cynodonichthys magdalenae. The sequence goes on along the minus strand of JARVJO010000394.1, from coordinate 23,318,455 downwards.
TTTCTGCTCCCCTCATTCTCTTTGTCCTTTAAACAGGTTTGTTCATTTTACCCGCTGTCTTTTCAAGTTGGGGCAAGCTGCTCGCATCGCATTGAATGTTTAACTGTTCCATCGGCTGTGCCCGCGGGGGCGGGGCGGCCGCGGCTCACGTTGACACAGCCACACCGCCTGCGCGGCCACTGAGCCTCAGCAGCGTTTTATGGGGTTATTAAAAAACAAACGCACCGGCCGATTCGGCTTGCAACTGAGCGGCCGTTCGGGAATCCTCCCGAACGTCCCTATGGCCACCATGCCCCTGGGGGCACCAGGTGCATGATGTTATTTTCTCCTGCCTCACCTGCTGCCTCCTGTCTGTCAGGTTGTTTGTGATCCACTGGCAGGTGGATGTTAGGACAGAGAGCTGGGACAGCTCTGACTGGAGCATGTGTTCAATGTCCAGCTAAAATCCATAAACAGGATCCTGACATATGTTCCTGCAGAGCTGAGATGTTACAGGATGTTTTGCAGCTGCATGTTGACTGCATTCACTGACCTGTGTGCCAACTGCCAGGCATCCAACAGGGGTCCTGTGAGGGTCCTCAGGTGGTTCAACATCAGCCTTACAAAGGATTTCACAACCAAACACATCAGGGACCTGAGGGCCTGTTGTCATGTAATCCCTGAATAAAGTTTTGAGGAAAGATATCCTAATACTCTGTAACATGTCCACACTCTCTTTGCAGGTAGACAACGGGCCGTGTATATGTGCTGCTATGCCAAACAAAATCACCGTTCTGCGTTACAATGACAATCTTAACAAATACTGTATCCGTAAGGTGAGTGGGACCTGCTGAGGAACAAGGGATCTGGTGAAGAGGATAGAAAATGGTTGGAAAATAAATGAAAAAATGTGTTTGGTGCATGCATCTGAGAGGCTTTTTACACTTACTGTCAGTAAAAACTGCTTTAAATCAAATAGGTTTTAAAAGTAAAGTCCTTCTTCTGCATATCTGTTTTACTAACCATTAATGGTAAAAAAAAAAAGGTAAATGGCTTGAACTTATATAGCACCTTATCAAATCCACTTGGACCCCAAGGAGCTTTACACTTCAGACATTCACCCATTCACACACTGATGGTGGCAAGCTACAGCCACAGCTGCCCTGGGGCACACTTTATGATATTTATAAAAGGTTTCTAGATGGTGGGATTCAGTCTTTCACCACAGAATTTTGCTGATTCGTTTATTTTAGTCTGAATCACAGGTTGAGGAGTTTATAAAATACTGAGATGGAGCCATTTCTAATCTAAATGAGTCAAAATACAATGTAGGTTTAGTGTTAATGAAATAAATATGCATTTCATTATGAAGAGAGAAAGTGTTAGATATTCATATTAAATTGGACAAGGAGTTTTCACAACTTAATTAAATTAAGATAGGGGGAAAACCTGAAAAGTTGGTTATTTGGTTCTATGCAGATTAATGCTCCAACAAAACAATATTGTAATCTGTGACTTACATGTAGTGCTGTGCAAAAGTTTAGAATCATCTTTCATTTCTTATGCTTTTCCTTCAATATGTCAGATTTATTTGTAATCTTTTAACATGATCTTGATCAGTAGTTTTTAAAGATTTTTTATAGAGTTTTCTCCAGACTTTGGCTGCTTTTTCACTCACTTACTGAACAGTCTTTGTACACAGCATAAACTTAGCATATTGTATAGTTTGTAATTATAAAAATAGGAAAGAGTTCCAGTGGACAAATTAAGTGTTAAGCCTCAAATCATACAGCAGATGAACAGAAGTGAAAGAAACAGGTAAAAGTTTGGACCCTTGGAAACAAAATATGAGGCAATGAAGGATGACTCAAGACTTTTGCACAGTACTATAAATCTATCTGTATGTTAACAACTAGTAAATATAAACATTTCACTTTGTATTTTTAACCAATTCTCTTTTTTAAAATATATGATCGTGCCAGACTTGAGTTTATTCCACATTCAAATCTTCTCTCACAGGAAATTGAAACTTTGGAGCCGAGCAGCTGTATCCATCTGACCAGCTACAGCATCATCATCGGCACCAACAAGTTCTATGAGATTGAAATGAAGCAGTATGTGCTGGAAGGTAAGGGCACAAATGAAACATGTCTTTTCCCCTTCAGGCACCAGGAAACACCACAACATCTTCACTGAACCTCAGGATAAAGGTAACCGAGTCACTTCACAGGGAAACATAAACGTAAGAGTTCTGCTTCATCTTCTGCAGAGTTCTTGGACAAAAATGACGTGTCTCTGGCCCCGGCCGTGTTCGCAGCCTCCTCTCACAGTTTCCCCATCGCCATCATGCAGGTGGCCAGCAGTATGCAGAAGGAGGAATACCTTCTGTGTTTTCATGGTGAGTTTGAACGCACTGCTGCAGGAGGAGCTGAGAAATCCTGGACAAAGTAGTGTTTTATGAAAAAGAAGTAACCATAATGAGGGAGATCACTGTGAGGCAGAGGACTAGATAAGATACACTCAAAAAACTGATGTAGTTGATTTTATTTTTAAAAAATTATGTCAGCTGGTTCCACTCAACTGAATTAATGTAAAAAAATTATTTTACATTTAATTTATGTTAAACGTAAAGTACAAGTATAGTAAATGTAAAGTAAATGCGTTAACTTTACTCAACTTTACAGTAAATGTAAAGTAAATCTAAAGAAAATGCGTTACAGTTTATTCAACTTTACATTAAATGTAAAGTAAATGTAAAGTAAATACATTACCTTTACTCAATTTAGTTTAGTAGAACCCAAGTAAACTCAGAAAATGTTCAAAATTGGATGTCCGAATAATTATAATAAGAAAAACAAATAAGCTTTGAGTTAAATGTTTATTTTCAGATTTAAAGACCCCATCTTACTCAGAAGCCTGTGTACTTCTGAATCTAATCAAAATGCCTTCAAGCTTTCGTATCCTTACCAATACAATTTATAGAAAACTTGGTGACACCCCTAGGGGCTGTTCCCCTTATGTCAGCATTGATATACAGGAAATGTTAAATATTATGTGTTTACATGACTGAATGGAGGCACATATTAAAAAGAGACATGCTAATCCTATCACTGTTTAAAGTAATTGACTGCAATCAATCACAAATTATTAAATACAAGACTGTATCTAAAGTTATGTTAATCAGTCACAAAATATCTTACTATACCATGTACATCATTGTTTCAGGGTCATAACATAGATTTAAATTTAAGTTATGCTTACATCACTTTAATCAAGATCATCACAGCACAAAAACAGCCATAAACCACAATCCATTGAGTTAATAAATCACTTATCTGCCCCTAAAATTCCAACAAGTATAACACTGTTTGTGTGCAAATAATGCAAATATATTCATGTAATAGTAAATTAGTTTGTGTTCCCAGGTGAAAGTGTAGATTTCTCACCACTACACACTTTATTATGTATAATGCTGTTATTTTCATAAGCAACTTTATAACTCTTGTAGACTCCTTATATACTGTATTGTTCTTTTTCAACTGTACATACAGTCATAGAAAGGACTGCCCTACAGGCCTGGATTAGACGTCAGCACTCAATCTGCTGGAGGGAGCTGATGGACTGCAGACAGGCACAGGAACTGATAAATGGCCCAAATCTTAGGTTTGGGAAAGCTCTCATCGTCCTGACAAGAAAAACACTGGTTAACTGTCTGAAAAACAAAGAATACTCTCGAATTTAAGAAAGAAAGTCAGACAGAATCTACTGACTAAACTAAAAATATTTATTAACTGATCGTGGGTGTGATCAGCTCTATAAAAGTAGAAATGTTGGAAAGACATCTGCTTTGACCTTAGAGAAGCCACTGTTGCTGCTCATCAGTCAGGGAAGGGTCAAAGGTCATTTCTAAACTTACTTGAGTTTATCATTCTACGGAGAGAAAGATTATTGAGGAGTGAGAAACATTTAAAACAATATTCTCAGGAGTAGATGTTCCAACAAGTTCACCCCAAGGTCAGACCGTGCAATGAGCCGCAAAATAACAAAAACCCAAGAGAGCCATGTCAGACTCTACACAACTCAGTTAGCAGGTTAAAGGTTAAAGGTCAGGACAGCAGGCATGATGTTTGAACAAAGGTGTTGCTGTTTGTGACAGAGTCTCTGGTTCTGTGACAGAGTTTGGTGTGTTTGTGGACTCATACGGACGAAGAAGCCGGACTGATGAGATTAAGTGGAGCCGTCTGCCTTTGTCTTTCGGTAAGTGGATCTTCTAATTGTTTTCTTCCTTTTAGGCAAAATGATTGATAGATTTTGTTGAGGAAACCTGTTCCTGTCCTGTGCTTCAGCCTACAGAGAACCGTATCTGTTTGTCACCTACTTCAACTCTCTGGATGTCATTGAAATTCAGGGACACACTGCAGTGAGGTGAGATGAAAACAACAGCTTGTCTGTCAGATTTTTAGATTTTGATTTTAGCTGTTCATCTTGTGTTGCTGCTTTATTTTGTGTTTCCAGTCCCGCAGTGCTGGCCCACCTGGACATTCCAAACCCTCGTTACCTGGGCCCAGCCATCTCCTCCGGAGCCATTTACCTCGCTTCCTCCTACCAGAACAAGCTGCGGGTCATCTGCTGCAAGGGAAGCCTGATTCGAGAGTCTGGAGATCTGCAGAGAACCGGCTCGAGCCGAGGGTTCGCTGAACAGAAAACAGCCCAACACATTGTACACAATAAACACACAGAACGAGTCATGAAGCATGAACTGGGTGGTCAAACTCACAGGAGATGTGATCCATGAGTTACTGACAGAGACAAAATATTTGACATAAGAATTTTTTTAACCTTAGAAATTGTTTTATTTAAAGTATCGTCTCTGACCTACTCTCTGCTGCCTCGTCCACAGCAGTCCCAGTAAGCGCTGCCCCCCCACCTACACGGAGCACATTTCCAAGCGTTTGACTTCAGGACCCGGCAGCCACGACGGCCTGCATCGGGAGCCGAGCACCCCACATCGCTACCGGGAGGGTCGCACCGAGTTTAGACGAGACAAATCTCCGGCTCGACCTCTGGACAGAGAGAAGTCCCCCGGCAGGGTGCTGGACAGCCGCAGGGAGAGGTCCCCGGGGAGATTCGGGGACAGCACCCGACTCCATGCTGGGTCTGTCCGAACACAGCTCGCCCCTGTTAACAAGGTACGAACAGGGAGGGGGTTTCCTACTGACGCAGCAGGCTTCATGTTTTACCTCCTTTATAATAAACACAAACAGACAAAAACAGAACCTGTTGAGAAAAAACACCACGAACCACTGAACCTAAACCACCAGGTGACCTGAGTGGTTTCTAAACATCTGAACTGGTTTCCTTTAATCTGAGCACTAGTCAGTTCAATAAGTGGTGAAAAACACTGAAAACCAAACAGCTGCAGTCAGTCTTTATCACTAATGAGCAGTTTTTTAGGATTTGATTTTCAAATTAAAAATCATTTAAGAATCTTCAGCACTACTTATTGTATTGCATGTTTACTTTTGACCCTATGAAATGTGGCTGGGCAATAAGTCAGTAACAATAAATATCACAACAGACTCATGTTTGATATCAATAGAAAACACGTCCGATCTAAAATCGACAATTCCACTGGTTAACTGCTAAAATAAGCCAGGTCCTTTTACCTAAATAACACTGGAAAAGCTAAGATTCACCTTCACAATAAAAGCTTTAAGCTGTTAATGGATGACAAATGCCTGACAAAAATCTCACTTTATTTTGAAATATGTGAACCAGGGTTTCTTTCTCCCTCGTCAGCACATTTGAGCGACCGGTCCACCATCGTAGGGTTAATATGAAACTAATTATTGAGTTAGGATGGTGTCACACTGAAATGAGACATCTAAAAACTGAAGAGGGTGACCATATGACGCTCCAACAGCTAAAGGCCGGCAGCTAAACAAGCTAGCAGCAAACCTGTGGAGTAAGATGTACAGTAGCAGTTTCATGTGTCTCCATTGTGCCTCGTAACTGCTTAAAAGTACAACAAATGGTGGGGAGGGAAAGGAGAAAATGAGTCAAACGGAGGAAAGGTCACCCCACCAGTTTGGCAATATTTCAGATATTTTAAATATGACAAAAGACAGACCAATGTTGTCTTAAACTAATCAATGAATATCAATAATTAATAATTATCGATTTTGACCAATATGAAACACTTATATCGTGATACATTTTTTAGCCATATCGTCCAGCAGAATTATTAAAAATTTTTAAAGGTGTTAAATTCTTTAAACATAAAAATAAGGCCTTAATTAGCTTAAAAATTTCCTAAAGGGGACATATCATGTAAAACCCACTTTTTTAGCTGTTAAATACATTTTGTTGTGGACTTGGAGTCTCTAGGAGGTAGAAAAGTTTAATTTAGTCTCTCCTGGTGCTTCAAAGATGTTTATTTCTGTTTGGGTCAGATTTTTCAGCCTGTTAAGTTTTCTCTATTTTCTATGACGTTTTCTGATCTATTAAGTCAAATTATCTGCGATGGAATTGCCAAATAAGGTCTGGCCTTACTCAATTTCCTCGTCTTAATTCTCCTCTAGTTCTGGGTCAGACTCTGGTTCTGGGTCAGACTCTGGCTCCAACATGTAAGGCTGGATGGACAAGTCTTTTTGACATCTTTTAATGAAATTGTAAATAAAACGATTCTGCAAGGTAGAAAATGTAACCTCCGCTCTCAAACCGGAGTGGACCGGTCTGGAAGCAGGAGGGAGGCGGGGCTTGAAGTGTCTTAAAGCTACAGGAACAAAACCAGCTACTTTGAGACAAACATTAGAAAAATGGTGAAAAAGGGGCTGGTAAAGTTAGAATAAGGAGAAATTCAGACCAAAGCATTGTAGTTCCACTTTATAAAGACTCAATTAATGATTTAAATGTGAAAAGGAAGGATTTAGTGGCATAAGTCCACTTTAAAACAATCTTTCAGAGACACATTATAAGTAGGATGATTGTAATTCGTCTCTACTACTAAAATAATTGGTAGCATTTTTTCTAAATAATTTACTGAATACCTCTCACAGCTAGTTGTTTTGTGTTAAAATAAACATTTGGGTAAAATGTTGCTGTTTTTTATTTTCCCATTTGTGTTTATTGTGAAGTTGGTCTTAAATTTAAACTCAAGGTACATTAAAGAGGTCTTAAAAACTCTTCAATTTAACTTGCCTTAAGCTGTAGGAACCCTGGCTAATGTCATGATGGCAGTTTGTGACCTTTGCCCTTGTTGATTTGCAGGTGTGGGATCAGTCATCCGTGTGACTCCTCCAGGCTGAAAATGACTGGAAGCTGAAGGAGAGCACACCTGAAACCCTGAATTGACTCCGAGTACAAGCACACAAACACATCACTAAGGCCTGTACATAGTGCAAGCTGAGCTCCAGGCTCAGTGTCGCTGCGGTGGGAGACGTCTGCTGTGACAATCCTCTTGTCTGACACGTTGGCTGCATGGAACCAGCACCGATCCACAGATTGAGAGAACACCCCTACATGTACATATGGCTGAGTTTTTATAGATGAGGGGAGCAGGCAGTATATGAAGCCATGTCTATTTTTTTTAACGAGTTTTAAAGATGTTGCAGAGAGAGATTAACGATGTTGGTTCAGAAACACATTTTATTTTTCTTTGTTTGGAAAGTTAAACCAACTTTTAATTACTCCCATAAATCATGACGAGCGCTATGACACTTTGCACAAAGAGTTAAAACCTTCTTGTCTGACAAGTCTTCTATCCTCGGATCAAACGAACTGTCCTCCTGACTGAATATCCTCCATTATATAACTGCTATGATTGCTTTATTGACAGCTGTCGTCCGGCCATACTTTGTAAAACAATGTTTTTTTCTCCAAGTGTTCCTTGTGTTGTTTTCTTTGGCAAACCTAAGATGAAATCCACGCAGCTCTGCCTGATGCTGGACGCTGCGCAGCCAGGCAGCCTCAGACTGCCTCAGCTTGCTCTTAGTCCGCCGCCGCTGATTGTGGTGCAGATGTCCTGTTTCTGTGCAGTGGTATGAAGTCTAGTAACCATGAGAGGGGTCGTCACCTCGCAGAGACCACCTCCACTCATCCCATCAGTGAGCATGACTTCACCTGCAGCAGCATTTGTTGCTTTTTGATCTCAACTCTTTCTCTTAGTTGTTTCTTTCTATCCACTTGAATTTGCATTCAATAAGTAGACGTTGATGTTAGTAACTTTAAGAGTTTCTTGATTTTTAGAGCTGTATAACAGGACATGCATTAAACATGATCAAAGTGTTGGTTTTCTTCCTTGTGTGTTGGTGAGAAAATGCTCTACACAGCTATTATACTGTCAGACTTTTTGACATCTAACTGCCGCCAAAGGGATTTTCTGTCTAATAGTTAACAGCTGTGACAGCAGTCATAGAGCACGTAGTAAGAAGAAAACAAGTTTTGCCAAACCAGTGCTTATTTTACATTGTTTTTTTTCAGGATTGTAAAACAACTCCTTAAAAATATCAGGACAAAAATGCACGCTATGCAAGAGTTCGGGTCTTAGGAGGTGTTAAAGTCTGCAGCTTCACCCAATCCTTTGGTTTGAGGAGAATCACCAGGAGATTTTCCTTGATCCTAGTTCCAATGCAAAAATCACCCAAAAACGATCAAGATTTAAAAGGTTTATTTCACTAATTAGAACACGTGTCAAACTCAAGGCCTGGGTGTCAAACATGGCACACAGGTGAATCCATTTTATTTATTTTTTTTACTTAATATGAAAATTGTTTTTATATCAATGTAAACTTTAAATTAATGATTAAGTGCAACAAAATAAATAAATTTAAAAGGTGAAAGATAATACTTGTCCTGTCCCTGCTGGCTTTAAGTAACTGAACAATTTACTCGGATAGCACAGTAATAATGTCTTAAAATAAACTGCTTCAAGCCAGCATCGACCATAAACTACATCTCCCATAATGCATGTTGTTTATTGGAATTTACTGTCAGAAAGCGGGAAAGTTCAGTTTTATTTTTAATAGTATTTCTGTATTATTTATTTCACATTTTTCAGTCGTACATGTGGTACTTTTCAGTGTTTATAAGAGGACGTGTTAAAACAGTGTTTCTATGCAGGAAATACCAGGTAGAGCTCAGTTGTTTGTTAGCAGCTCAGCTGCAGCAATGAGAAGAAGAACGTGATATTTCGTGTTTAGTCAAAGTTAAACATGCAACGTCGACGTTTTTTACAACTGACCCTTTGAGGGTCACAATAATGCTCATGTGGCCCTCAGTGAAAAAAAGTTTGACCCCCTTTCATTAGAACAAATGTCCCGGCCTCGTCTCTTCAGGAACTGAGAGTTACAATTAACAATCTGAGGTGAACAGATTTTTTTTAAATAAAACTAATGTTTTGCTCATTTATATAGAGTTGCGGGGACATAAACCTTGCATTAGGACTATTCTGTGGGGAATGCTGTATCAACCCCAGTTTTCCATATAGACAGATACACTCAGCATCAGGACACATTTACACTCAACACACACACATTCACAATGTGGACACGGTTTCTTCCTCATGTCATGACTGATAAGGTATTATAACTATTGGACAGAACATTATTTATAAAATTACTTAACCATGTTTGTGACTTTTTTTCTTTTACTTCGCACAAAAAGTAAATTTGTTAGATTATTTGTTGTAACAACGCTTCTTAGCAATAACACATACCATTGGAAAGCCTGTTAAATTCAATTTTAAATGGTGTCACATTTGTAAGGAACATGCATTGGATGAGCAGTAGAGTATGAGAGATGCTCACATGAAAATTTTGCCAAACATTTATTTTGCTGTTATTGAGCCTTAATTGAGTTTCTGGTACCTCCAGGTGCCCAATATGAGATTTATTGCCAAGAAGCATCGTTACAAAGAAATGTTCTACCAAACACCAATATCCTTACTTTTTGTGCCAATTATGTTTATGAAAAAATACTAGATGTGGGATCAATTTTTTTCCTTAAATATTTTCTTTTAAACTTGGCTTTCCAATACATTTTGTGAAAATGAACAACATCGCGGAAGATATCATTTTCATGCTTAAATCCTGTTTATAATTCAACTTTTAAGAACATTTTTGCCAAAACAAAAATACTTTTAGAATCTTAATTTGACTTTTTTACATTGTGAGTTTTCATACATGGGCTTAATTTCATTGATATGACAATGTCATCTCATCTCTTTATTTACTTTACACAAGTTGATAATTATGGAGGAATGAACTCTGACAATAATTAGAAATAAAAGCAGATAAGATGCATAAATGGATCAATACACTTAAAATGCATTAATTATTTTTAAAAAGAACTTCATCTCATGTTTTATATTTTGACCTTCATATTTATTTTTCCAGCTTAGTTCCAATAAAATATATATTTTAAATTATATAGCTTAAATTTGACTGTTTTAAAAAAAAGATATATTTCTTTTCTTTTAAATGCATTTGTCTCTTTTTTTTTTCCCACAAGTCTTTTTATTTCCATACTTTTTCTGTGTTCTGTTCATGGAAAATGCATCAAACTCCAGATTTTCAAGACTTTGTAAAATCCCGTATAACATACACAAACACACACATTAGGTTTACCTAGTTTATTTTTCCTTTAATTCTACAACAAGATAATGCTCTGTAAATTAAATCTGACAAAACAAAATATTCAGACTGGACAAGGAGCACTTGTTACAGGAAATAGCTATGTACAGCTACACACTCCTCTGACAGACAGAAGGTTCAAAGTGCTGATCAAACAGAAATAAAAGGGAGGAAAAAAAACAAGCCAAAACTGATCCCTTTGTTAGAGACCTGTGATGAACTGCTTGGCACCAGTCTCCTCCATAAGAGACACACTCACACACACAGTCGCACTTTCAAACACACACACACCAAGTGATTACTGGGCCGCAGCAGGAAAGCCTCTGAGAAAAGAAGAATACAACATATGCAGACAGAGAACTAAGGAGGGGTGGGCTAAAATAATAATGAAAACAATCAAATAAAAAGCACAGCAACCTGTGTTACACACGTCACCAGACCCTCACGTAGCACCAGCTCTCATCCTTCTTAAAAAATCCTTTCATTATCAGATTCTTAACATGCTGTGGCAGCGTCTGCTTGATGTCGTGCAAATAAAAAGAGACGTTTTTATTCACAGATAGTTCACATTCATGGATTGTTAAAAGATAAAAAGACCATCTCTGTGCCCTGTGATGGTGGGACGCTGCAGTGAGCACAAACGCTGCAGGAGATGCAACACGGCTCTCTAATCATCTTTCAGATGAAGTGCTTTATCGAGACAAAAAAAAAAACGCAGTGAAAAGAGAAAAGTGCAAATGTTTTTGAAAGAGGCAGGTCCAGATTTTCTGAGTAGAATAAATAAATTTGATACTATTTAGACTTTTACTGCCTCAGTTTTAGTTTCATGATGTTGCTTGTTAAGGTTCTTTTTTCCATTTACGTCTTACAGCTGCTCCTCTGCAGACATACTCCCACCACCACACTCACAGGACCACCACCCCTGATCTACAGCTCAGGTGTGATGAAGTTGTCAATCGCTGTCAGCCACAGGTAAACCTGATAGTTATCCCACATTATGGGATCTTTACATTATTAAAGATTGGCAGTTTCATCAAAACAATGATCATTATGATCCTAATCTGAACTTTAAGTGCTGTAAAAACAAAGTTCAACAGGAACAAAAACAAAGGCCTTTGTGGACGATGGGAATTTGGAGGAAGGTGAAAATGAATGAATCAGATTAAAAAGTAGAGGTAGTGTTTGGAGATGGGTCGAATGGAGTCATGTTTGTGTGGGAGCTGGGGGGGGGGGCTTTTCGTTTGAAATCAGCCTGCTTGAATTTGGACCACCCTTTGCTCGGTGAATAGACTAATTCCCCCACCCCTTTCATGCAAGGTGAAACTCTGAACTTGACAAGGGAATCTACTCATTTTGTTGTGATCGTTCACAGCAAAAAGTATATTTAAAAAAAATAGAACTGAGCACAGCTACACCATTTAACCCATCTCAAACACAGATTATCCTGTGGCAACTGAATTCTGTGGATTCCATTTAACAGCAACTTAACAAAACCTCAATAAATAAACTCCAACTCATGATTGCATTAAAAAAACACTGCAGCATCATAACAGGACAACCTGCTCTTCTATCAAAACAAAACACCTGCTGTCTCAAAAAACATCAGGCTGATTATATTTATATCTTTTTAATAATTAAAAGAAAACAAAAAGTGACTGAATAAGTGAGCCACTATTTGAGGATTCTATACAGTTTTCTTAAATGCTATATATAGATATCTGAATATATTATTTTACTCATTTATTTTACAAAAAACTGTGCGTGTCAGTGTGTGTGCAAGGAGGTCATTGAATGCTGCAGAGAGAGCATCTCAGTGAGATTTTACTGACTGATCTCGTGAATTTACAGAGTTCTGGGAAAACAAAGAGCCCTTTCTGCTGCCGCTGTTTCCTCCAAGCTTGGAAGGCTAAAGAAAATCATGAAAAAGTTAACTCTTCTCAATCTGGCTTTAAGCAGAGGAGTGGAAACACGTCCAGCTCCCAGTGCCCCCTGGAGAAAAAGTTACTAACAAACAGACTGCTCAGAATTAAGGGAATGAAGATTTGGTATTAAACTGTCTTGTCGGGGGTCTTCACTCTGATAGGAATTAAAAATATCAGACGACCAAGATTCAATTAAACCAGGCCTTTAAAACAGTATCTTACTGAGCTGTGACTGTTAGCGACTAGATGGAAACTCACGAGTCTCAGAACTCTGAAGGGTCACTCTCATGTCTCACTCACACGATGTCAGGAAAACTGTGTCGCTTTTGAAAATCAAGTCTCAATTTTGTGTGCACAGTTGACAAAACTGCATTCTAGGCCATGCGCATTACTTCACTGTCCATCTCAGCAACCACACTTTCATGATTCAATCTTCTGGAGAACATTTCTGGAATGAAGACGGGCAGTTTTGGGCCAGTTGTAGTTTTAGACTTCAGACGTTTTCTGTCGAAGCAGAGCTCCTCTTCAGGGGCTTTTGGGACACAACTAAAGTTACAATGTTATGATCAGTTTTGAAACTCAAAAGATTTCTCTGGTGTGAGGGAGTTGAAGCCCACTACAAACACGGTCCACCTTTCTGGAGACTCTTAATGCCAACCAGTTGCAGCCCAGTGTGATACTACCTTAACTAGTCGCAGAATATTTGTCGTCACGTCAGCAATATTTTAATGAAACCTAAAAGTAACCTATGGAGAGTGTATTTTCTTTGGGCTTCATCTCAACTAATCACTCATGTAAAACAGATGACTGCTTGTTGGTGTTTGAGACAGAATATTTAGACAAGATGAGACTCTGCCTGAGTGACGCAGCACCAGATCACCCAGTTCAGAAAAACAAATGATCCAGGATCCGGAGCAGGACTGGAGGCTGTCGCAGGTGTGGATCTTTAGGGGTGTTGGACGACAAAGCAGCAGCCCCATCACAAAAACAAAACCTTTACTAATCTAAAAAAATATATCAAACTCTTCCTCAAGCTTCTTCCTTGTTGAAATTTCTGCCTTTTTGTCTTTAGTTACAATTATTTTCTTTCTTTGGTCATCTGGGCGAACTGACCTTTTGAGATTTTTGTTTCCAACATTTATGAGAACATTTCTGAGTTTCTGCAGCAGCAGGACTCCAAACTGAGACATGACGGTCCTCATGATGTGTGTGTGTGTTGGGGGGTGGGGGTGGGGGTGTTTAAAGAGCCCAAAGTCTTCCACATGACTCAGCAGAAACTGAGGCCTCCTCCTTTGCGTGCCTGGCCCTAAACCCCAGGAATTCCATTCTCGCTCCTCTGGCCTTGGAGTGCAGTTCCACTGCTGCTGCTAACCCTTTTACACACTCACACACACTCACTCACACACACTCACACTCACCTTCAGAGTACTCCGTCAGCACATCGTCCTCTGTATGTTTACTTTAAATTGCATTTCAGCAGCACGCACACACACACAATCAAAACAAAGCGTATGGGACCTCCTGCGTAGCTCCCGTGCGTCTGTGTCAACAGCTGGTGGCTCCGCCCAGCTCTCCTGTGTTCTGGTCGGGTGGTCCTCAGTTGGAGCTGGCTGCGATGGGTTTCTCCAGCTCCAGGTCGAGGTCGAGAGGAGCAGAGCCGACCTGGAGGTTGCTGTAGCAGTTCTTACACACGCGGCTGGGCTCGAACAGCTGCTGGCTTGGCACTGGGATCTTTTGGTCGCAACAGCTGGCGCAGAACACGTTACCGCAGTTCCTGCAGGGGACACGGACAGACCCGTGAGACCGCTGACGTGCCTCTGACCTCTGACCCTGCAGCTACCATGCGATCTGTGGCATTGTGCTATATAACACTTCAACATCAGGTTGATCTGACGGGAAATTTTGATTCAAGCTTTCATTTAGGCCACCTGAGACACATGGTACAACGGGCAGAGAGAAGACATGCAAACCTTGCTCACCTGTTCAGTTCTGCTGTCTACATGCTTGCAGCAATAAAAGTAATTACTCAGCCAGTTTACAACAATAAAAAAAAGCAACACACCCGACGGTGTCACTGAATAAGACAGCGGATCACACTGCAGGACTCAGACGTGAGGCCATGCGCACACTTACACATGTAGTGGGGCTTTTTGTTTCTCCTGCCTACACTCCCTTTTGAACAGAAACACTTTAATTTACGCTGAGTCTGCAGCCTTTAGAGCCCAGTGGACTGACCAGCTTCTGATGTCATGTCATGCTGGTGGACGTTGAGATGCTGAAGGGTGGGTGTGGGGCATCATGCTGCCAGGGTGCCTGTGCAGGGTGGGGTGTAGGTGCTGAGAACACAGCGACCTCGTTCAGACCTGGCATTAAAATTCAATCTCAGCTATCAGAATGCACTTGAACAGCACTAAATACAGGTCTGAATTACCTCAACTCACTGAAACTTGACTAGAACTGTTACTTTTTGATAAAAATGTCATTCTAAAGGTGGATTGCATGAAACAGGGTTGTGATTTTCTCTATAGTTTGTTTATTCTGATTGTTTTTGAGCTGATTTGACCGACTGTGGTCACTGTAAACCCTAATGTGCTGAGTCAATCACTGAGCAGCATTATGATCACCTACTTTAAATCATCACTGATGTCATGTGATGTCACTGACGTAAGCCAGCTGATGGCTGTCAATGCACCACAGGCTGTGTCTCAATTCAGGGGCTGCATCCTACCTGGACTGCGACCCATGTAGGCCACAGCCCATGCTACCCCGTTACCATAGTGACTGATTTTATATCAGACTTAAAATGCGTTGGGACGTGTATTTACACATCTTTTCACTGGAAGAATAACTTCACAGTTAAAATGTTACACGGAAATAAATAAAAAACATTAATTTAGGTTTAGCTCCAGTATCAGTACTTGTGGTTGCATTTTATTTATCATCTTGTTGCAGCAAGAATTTCATCAGCTAAGTTGCTAAACTTACTTTTAAAAACAAATTATTCGATCCGTAATGAATTTCCAAACTACACCGACTTGGTAAAAAAATTAAAACTCCACCGTCTTCGTTTATCTGCTTAGTTTGCTGTCGACGGATTAAATCCTTCATTTTTGAGATTTTGTGGGCCGCATGAGGCGGAGCCTTCAAACTGGGACAGCACTCGGTGCGTATGTGGCCGACAAATGTGCACTCGTGAGGATGCAGCCCCTGAATTGAGACACGGTCTTAGAGTTTGAGCTAAAATGTATTTGTCTTTGTCCTGACTGAGCTCTGTGAATCACTAAACATTGTAGATTTCTCTAATATTACATCTGTTATGTAATTACGCTTACTGCCAGTTTGGCACTGACCACTTGCTGTAAAATGATCCTTAGTGCAAAGTCTGAACGGGGCCAATGTGGATATTCTGCTATGGTGGGTCGAGGCTGAGGAGCTCCATGTTTTGTTGTTTGAATTTGATTTAAATAAATAAAATTAGTTCTCAACCAATTACAACCGACCCACTGACAGCTTTGTGTTGTCAATCCACCTGACGGATGAAGATTTTACTGTAAAACTACTGATGATTCAAACAGAATAAAGGCGCAGAAGGTGAGTAGAGGAAGGGTTTGAAGGGGAAAGTTAGGATTAGGAGGAGGTTGCAGCAGAGTGGGGGCACAACAGGGGGGGAGAATCTCACCAGACCTCCTGGACAGGCTCCCTGCCACTGTAGAGGAGGAAGAGGGGCAGACAATGGATAAGAACTGCCTGAGCAGTGGGAGAGAACATGAACACACTTTAACACATCTGCATCTGAATCCAAGCCAGATTAACTACAGATTATTTCATTCACGCCTAACATCTGAAGTGATTTCTTACAGTCTTCAACTGGATTCAAGATGCAACACAGAAAAAAGTGAGGAGGACACAGCAGTGATGAGGACATAACACCAGAGGAAACAGCCTCAGCTGATGGTATGAAGTTAGTTCAACAAGTTAATCTTTAAGATTAAGTTAAACATCAGCAACTAACGAGGAACATCGCACCAAATTATCAACCAAGATAATGAGCATTCAGTTACTAAAGTATTTGTCCCTCTTAGTATTCTAGTTGTCTTCAATCTGGAACTTATTTATATTTTTAGTTTGATTATAAGAAATAAATCTAATTCTACTTCAGGAAAAAAAAAACATTTAAAAGAAAAGTGGTGTGTGCAAATGTATTTAGGCTCTGCTTTGATCCAACCATTACCTGCAGAAGCAAAGAAATTAGTTAAAAAAGATCCAAATGTTCTGAGTAAACATCCATCTGTTCTAAAAACTCCCAGAATCCACGTCAGTTTAACACTTTTAAACATTAAGGGGTACCACCAAGCTAAAGACAGCATAAAAACCAAGGAACTCTGGGAAACGATGCTGGTGTAGATACTCTCAGTGAGGAAGCAACAAAGATGAGAAGCAAAACTCAAACAGAATAGAATAAAAATATTGTTGTTTTATAACTTTTTTTAAATTCTGGGAAACAGGTCAGAGTCAGAGGAAAGATAGGAAGAAAGAAATAGTTCATGGAAATCTGTGTTGATCAGTGAGCAGTTCTTTGAGGTAGTGTGGAGCATTTTGGATGTGGAGTGAACAACACATCTATTCACCAACTATCTTTAGAACAAACTTGTTTTTTTGTCACCTGAGAAGGCATTAAAACCAGAGTTGTCTTTTGGTGCATGGCACAGCTCTCCATCATAGCTGGGCCAGAAATATATAGCTGATGCATTGTTCACTGTTGTTCTCTAGATCCTATTTACACGTCTGGCACTCGTTGCTGGCCTGCAGACCATCATCCCTCACCAGCCTTCACGTTAGGCCTTTTAAAACGTTTTAATGACTTTCAATTATTTACAGATATAGAAGACTCAGCTGTTCTTTTGCTTTTAGATCTGCCAGCTGCTTTTGACAAAGATTCTGTACTCTGATCTCCAGGCTGGAGCTCTGTGGTATCACAGGTTCTGCAGTAGCCTGATTCAGGTCTTACCTGTCTGACTGATGTTTCTCTGGAAGCCTCAGAGAATGTGTATCCTCAGCCTCCTCACATGTGAAGGATCTATGCTTAAACCCATTCTATTTTCCATCTACATGCTCCACTGATAGGGACCAAAAGAACGAGATCGCAGATACAAGCGGTTGAAATGAGTTTTCTCTGCAGGGTGGCTGGACTCTCCATTAGAGATAGGGTAAGAAGTTCAGTTATCTGGGAGAGACTCAGAGTAGAGCCGCTGCTCCTCCACGTCCAGAGGAGCCAGTTGAGGTGATTTGGGCATCTGGTAAGGATGCCTCCTGGACGCCTCCCTAGGGAGGTGCTACAGGCATGTCCAACTGGGAGGAGACCCCGAGGAAGACCCAGGACACGCTGGAGAGACTATGTCTCTCAACTGGCCTGGGAACGCCTTGGAGTCCTCCCAGAAGAGCTGGAAGAGGTGGCTGAGGAAAGAGAGTTATGGGCTTCCCTGCTCAAACTGTTGCCCCTGCAACCCGACTTCAGATACAGCAGAAGATAATGGATGGATGAATGAAGGCTCCACTGAAGCTCCATCTTACCTGTAGTTAGTTCAGAACGCTGCAGCTGGTCTTTTAACATGAACAGAAAGTGTGAATGTTTCTCCCCGGTGCTGGCTTCCTTTTACTGGCCCCCCTGTTTGTTTCAGAATTGATATTAATGTTGTTTTTAAAGACCTAAAAGGCCCAGAAGGGGCCTTTACACCAGTCTGATCTCCTGAGTCATGTGTGTCCTCCAGATCCCTTGGATCTAATGATGATTTGCTCTTCAGTAGGGCTTATAATAATGACTCAAGTTCAACAACCAACATGACTTTGTTTTTTAGACATTTTTGATGAATGAATCAGAAAAGATCCAACCATGTAATTCCTCCTTTGGTTTTATTAAAAATTTAATCTGTGAAAACTATATTTACTTTCCTTGTTGCTTTTTAACTGGAAGTAGAATGAGGAACAGAGCTGTTATTTTTTAAAACAGTTTTCAAATGAAATATAGACGCTGAAGAGTACACTAAAATCTTACACCAAATGACAACAATGACCAGCCAAACCTGGATATCCATCTGAGGTAACACACACAATGAGGAAGAAATGTCCCTCAGATAAAGTCACTGGGATTCATTCTAATGGGAAAAAAAAGAGCTGAAAGTTGACCCAAGTGTTGATCAAAGTGGAAGAACTCACCTGCAGTGATGCTTCCTGGTAGCAAGCCAAAACCTGCTTTCACAGCCATAACACTGTGCAGCCAAATGATCAGGGTACCAGCGAGTGACCTGCAATGTACAAAGTCATTCACAGCTTCCATCATCTGAACAATTACCTGACAAAAATTTGAAACTGCATCACTGCAAACTACTAGTAAATCCTGACAGAGCTCACCTCAGTGTCCTGTTTGTCCACCTGCTCCCAGCTGGCCTCTGAGAAAAGTTCTGTGCTGCAGCGCGACAAACAGTTTGCGTCGAGATTGTACTCAGAATCTGTTATTGAGGTCTGAAACACGACAGATAAAGACAGTCACTGCTGAAGCAGCTGTTAGCAGCAGATGACCAGCCTGAAGTTACTCCAACTAGTTACACATTAAGGAAAACTGCATCGTGCTCTTTGAGGATCTTACCACCTCATCTCCCAAGTCTCCATTAATCCTGTGTGAGTTGGCGTGTTGCTGATTCTCCAGGAGGCTCCACAGCTCCTGTACCTGCTTCTTCAGATTCTCCACCTCCAACTGGTGCCCTGCCTCAATCTGTCTCAGTCTTTGCTGGATAGCGTCTGTGTGCAGAGTCAGTCCGTCGTCGTCCAGGTGGCTTCGGGACGGCTGCTCCGGGCTGACGATGGTCCTGCTCAGCACGGCGTGACAGCAGCGGTGCTGAGAGCAGCTGCCTCGAAGGTGAAGGATCAAAGAGTTGCAGCTTGCTAGGGACACCTGTCGACTCAGAGGGGCCCGCTCCCCGTTTCCTTTGAACCAGTGATGTCCTACGCAGGGGTCTCCATCCGAGCTGTCCCCATTGCACAGTCCATTCCTGCTGAGCTCAGCACTTGCAGACTGAAAGGCACTGACAGAGGGTTGCTTACTGCCCCCGTTTAAAGTTCTGCTGAAGCTGTGTTCACCTGTCTCCACCCCCCTGTCTTTCATGGAGCAGGAGATCTGGCTCCTGCCATCACTGTAGGGCTGACGGCTCAAAGAAACAGTTTGTTGTGCTGGAAGCTCTGATCTGCTGCAGGCTTCTTCTGTTAGAGTCTCTGTGGAGCTCTCCATCAGGGAGGTCCTCTTATCCACCTGCTCGTCTGGCTCAGTGACAGCATTTCCAAATTCAGAGACAGGGCAGGACTCATCCATGCCCAGCTCCAGCTCCTCAGGAAATCTGCCCACAAAGCCATTAACTATCATTCTTTGGCCTGCAGGTTGCTCTGGCTCAGCTGAGCTTGACTTATTGGGGCTGGGTTTTGGCTCCTCTTGAACCTCTACGTTCTGCTTCACCAGGTCCTCTGGAGTCTGAGTCACCCTGGCTGTCTGCTGATGGAGTCCCTCTTCTTTCTGTGCAGGTAGAGGGGCAGAGTCACCATCCCCCTCCGTCTCCATTACACCATTTTCTGGAAGGAAACCATTAGCAAATATTTCTCTCTGTCTCTCAGATCCATTGGTAATCGTGACCTGATGCTCCTCCTCAACTTGAACATCAGTCTTTACTTCCACGTCGGCAGCAATACTACCATTAGTCAGAGCGGCACTTCTCCCTCCCTGTGGATCTGCTCCCACTTCCTCCTTGGTAGCTTCCTGAAGAATATTCTCCATTTGCCCCTCAGCAACAGCCACAGAGAGCTCTGCCTCCTCCGTGTCCTCTCCTGCTGGTTCCACATTTTGTCTGAGTACAGCCTGGGATTCCTGGGACAGCTCAGAGTCCAGACCATCTGGAGAAGGCCCCTCTCCATTGGGCTGCACCTCCAGATCCTGAATCCCCCCTCCCTCTGGCCCCACTGCTATGCTGAGCTCCAGAGAGCGCCGGTGGTCCTGCCACTTCTCATTGAGGCTCGGGTCACTGGAGCGGCGGTTGGGAGCCAGCAAGCTTCCCAGCTCACACGCACTGGGCAAGTTGTCAAAAGAACGAGTTTTTGTACGCCTAAACAGGAAATGAAAAAAATAATTAGAAACAGAAACAGGGTTTGAAAAGACTTAGAATGGGTGTCATGACTATATTGTTGCACAATCAATGATTTCAATTTCATCAAAACAAAACTGTGAAATAAAAGCAGAAAAACTTTGTCTCTTAGCTCAAAGCTTAAAGAATAAACTGTACTAAGATCCAACAGGAACATTTTCTTCCCCTGGATCTTATTATTGACAAGTGACAGAAGATGAGAACCGTATGTGTGACTGTAACAGTCTGAACAGAACATTTTAAAGCAGGAGTGCTGAAAAGTCGGGATCCTCTGGCTGTTGGGGGTCTTCATTTTGTGTTCATCTTACATGGAGCAGGAAGTAGGAGGGGTAGTCGGGTTCCGTCCTGCCAGGCTCACCTGCCCAGGGGTGCATCCTCCGTGTTGGCACCTGGCACTGGATAGGGGGCGCAGGAGTCATCGAAGGGGGTGGTGGGGGAAGAGCAGGGCAAGTAAACCGCCGTCCACAACATCAGGTTCCGCACGTGACAAACTGGGTGGAGAACCTGCAGGGAAACAAGTCACAGCAGTGTGATCGTTCAGATATAAGAACAGAACTTTCAGAAATACAAGTTTCAACACTAAATGTGGACACACAAACCCCCCCACCAGTAGTAACCAACAGTAACCATAACAATGCAGTTCTCAGAAGGGTGTGAAACAGATCATATCAAGTTTGACACAAAGACAATCAGCAATAAATCTAGGACATTGTGAAACACATTTAATTCTGGTTTTATTCTGCCTGTAATGAATTTAAAGACATGTCTGGACCAAAAGGAATGAAGATTCTACGGTTTAACATTCTTCATTTAGCAAAAAACTTCTTCCTTTTCTTTCTCTTGCCAAGCTTCTAATTTTTCAGATAAGCCTTTATAAATATACAGTCTTAACAATCAGAACTTTCTGAAAGACCAATCAGCTGACGGAGATGAGAGAGTGGACGTACGGATTCGGAGTGGGAGGAGTACAGCATGTTCCTCAGCGTACGATTGGCTGGTCTGAGCAGGGACCAGACCGAGCAGGTTCTCTCCTGAACGTGGCGATCCTCCCTCTCCTTGCCGCTGTTGCACAGGAAGGTGCCGAACAGACATGAGTAGGTGTGCTGCACCAGCTTCACCTGCGCACACACACACACACAAAACACACACACACACAAAACACAAAATGACACGTAGAGGCTTGTGAACCAACACCCAGGAACAAGAGCACAGATGGAAAAGGGGTTTTCTGATATGTCTCATGAAGAAACCCTGAAGGTGAATGAAAATGAATGCTTTAAGTAGAAACAGATGTGCAATAATAAAACGAATCCCATTGTAACTTACAGCATTTACACAACATTCAAAGGTGTTAAATCTAATGGTGAAAGCAGGATGAGACACTACAGCTAAAGGTGCTCACCAGGAAGGCCTCGTTGAACTCAAAGGAGCATGGGAATTGTCTCTGCAGCTGATGAACACAGTCCAGCCACTGCAGGAAGACAGGGCAGCGCTCATTCAGGTCCTCAGAGTTTTCCCCATGACCACAGCGGTCAGCAAACTTGTGGCCAAAGTCCAGCCATTCTGTCTCCATCAAAACCTGGAAGCCCTGCACATACATCATAAAACAAGCTCCTTTTAGGCAGAAGATAAACATTAAGGGCTTCAGTTTCACATGATCAAGGCTTCATTACAAATAACCTGTCAAATAGACAGAAAAAAAAAAGATGAACATTTAAGAGCAAGACGCTGCGTGAAGTTCATTCCGCTCTGATGAACAGAAACAGCTAAAATGATCACTTAAAGAGAAATTTGTTGAGCATGGGGGCCGTACCAGATCATACAGTCCACAATTACAGCAGTATAGCATTTTAAGCTACAACTTATATGTGACAGTATAAGTGACATCATGCCACTCTAACAAACACAGCAACGCATCGAGAGCAGGTCCACATCATTTACACACCAACGCACACACCAGCTCAGCAAATGAAAAGCTGAGTTTGCACTATTTGAACCAGTAGATTCAATACGTCTGATGTTCTGCTCAGACCCAGCAGAGAGAGCAGCACTTTGACCATATGAATGATACAAACACGAGACTGATTCAAGCCAAATACTTTAGATTTTTGCCAAGTATTTCCAGATAAAAACCCAACCAACAACAGGTTGCATTGACTTGTCTCTGCTATTACAAGTTTGTTGTTTCAGGCTCTTGTGATTGTTGGCAAGCATACCAGATCATAATAAACACAAGAAATTAATCTTCACTACCAGAAGGGTACAACCACAGGTACACTGTTAAGTTTTTTAGTATTATTTTCAATCATTACTAAAAAATTCATTAAGATAAAGTGACCTAACTTTGGGGTTATTGCCTAGCCCTACTGAACAGTCAGGATTATCTCTGTAAAACTATAAAATTCTTATCAAACTAATCAATATGCATCATTGTACAAAACTGTTTAGGATCCAAGAGGTTGGATACATGAGTGGACAGAGCAGAAGCTTCAGCTGCATCTCAAACACTTTCTAATAATTACTTCATTCATTTTGGTCAGATGTGAAAAATACAGGTACTGCAGAAAAAACAAGAGGACAGGGATCTACACTAAATGTTTGCACAGGGGGTAAACAAACACAGGCTCATCTTTAGTATGGGGCAAACAAACGTTAATTAATGAGTTAATATTGTTTCATTAGAAGAACTGAAACAGTTAATCTCTCAGAAAGAATTAGCCTGTGTGCGCTGCGACGTGCTTCCAAGACATCGGTCTCACATGAAGAGAGAGGAGTTTGTTCACATGTGCAAAGTTAGACATATCTGTTCAAATAACGAAGCTCTGAACACATAAATATTTAATATAAAGCTAGGTTTTAGAGACCAAAGTCTCTGGTAGCTCAGGAGCAGAGTGTCGGAGGTGAGATCTGCTCACTAAGAGACCCGCCCTGCTCCGCTCTGATTGGATAAAACGGCTCTGGGGTTTGTTTGATGTTTTGAAAGCAATGACTGGTTGCACCAGCTAGGTCCATATCTATTTAGACAGACAACATTTTCCTAATTTTGGTTCTGTACATTACCAGAATGAATTCTGAACAAAACATTTCAGATGCAGTTGAAGTTCAGACTCTCAGCTTTAATTCAGTGGGTTGAACAAAATGATTGCTTAGAAATGTAAGGAAATAAAGCAGTTTTTAAACACAATTTCGTCAGGGGCTCAACGTAATTGGACAAATTAAATAATTGTAAATAAAATGTTCATTTCTTATACTTTGTTAAAAACTCTCTGTTAACAATAACTGCCTGAAGTCTTGAACTCCTGAACATCACCAGATGTTTCCTCCTTTGCTGCAGAGGTTTTCAGTTGCTGTTTGTTTGTGGGTCTTTCTGTCTGAAGTTTAGTTTTTAACAAGTCAAATGCTCAGTTGTGTTGAGATCAGGTGACTGACTTGGCCATTCAAGAATATTTCACTTCTTTGCTTTAATAAACTCCTGGGTTGCTTTTACTTTATGTTTTGGGTCATTGTCCATCTGTATTATGAAACAGACCAATCAGTTTGACTGGATTTGAGACAGTCTGTCTCTGAATACCTCAGAATTCATCCATCTGTTTCTGTCTTGTGTCACATCAATAAACACTAGTGACCCAGTTCCACATGGAGCCATGCCCAAGTTATCAAACTGTGTCTGCCGTGTTTTACAGATGATGTGGTATGCTTTGGATCATGAGCTGTACCACGCCTTCACCATACTTTTCTCTTTCCAT
>JARVJO010000394.1:23278154-23293894 GCA_031762555.1 Cynodonichthys magdalenae | reverse complement strand
AAACTCCTAAACCCTTCATCCAATTTTAATGTGGATACCCTCAAATGAAAGCTGAATGTCTGGACTTTATGTCCATTATATAACTATAACTTAAATATGTTTAAGTAAACAGGTACAAAACAAACTGTGTCGACATCCAAATAGATATGGGCCTAACTGTAGCTGTTTATTGTTACATTTCAATAATTTAATCTTTAGAATTTTTCTGTAGTTGATTAAAAGGCAAATAAAGCTAACAGCTACTCCACGTTTGTCTTTTTACCATCACCTATTTGTTCAGACTTCTGTTGTTTATCTTCACATAGATAGACGGTCAGATTATAAGAAAGTTGCAAAGGTGTGTTATCAACAAGTCCAGATGTTAAACAGCAGCCCATATAAAACATCATTTAAAAGACTAAAATCTAATTTTGTGACTGAAATAAAACTGGTCTATACCTCAATGGTGCGGTAGTAAGGGTCCAAAAGCAGCTTGGACAGAGCCACAATTTGAGGTGTGCGGTCCCAGCCATCAGAGCAATGCACCAAGACGGGTCTGTGGTCTCGGTCCACAGCATTGACAACCAGCAGGGCAGCCTTCAGCAGCAAGGACAGGTGTTGCAGCCACTTGGTGCTCTCCAGTGCAGAAAGCCAGCTGTGGTGACAAGCAGCAACGTGTCAAAAACCAAACAAAACCTCAGATATCTGACTATTGTGCTTTAAAGAGATGAACATATACCACATATCAGTGCGACAAATTAAACTATTATTCCACTCATAAGCTCAAACACTAACAGCACAAGAAGGCAAAACTGTTAAAGTGAAGTTGCTCTGAGTTTTTAAATAATCATTATCATTTCATGTTTTAAATCATGTTTTGGTTAAGCTGAAAGTTGGTTTGTAAAGACAATAAAAACTTTGCAGATGGAACAGCTTAAGACCAGTTGAACTGAAACTGAATGACAGTTTACTCATTTGCCGGGTATCAAACATTTGTTAAAACATTTAAATATCAGATCTATGGTGGCTGGTATGTAAATAAATGTGCAGACAATAAAAAGCATTAAAAAGAAAATGGAGCTTTTGTGCAATAGATATTAAAATTTGTTTGCACTGTAAAGTTTAGCAGACATTTGATAACAATTGACATAAAATCTAAAACGAACACTGCAGTATACGATGGGCACACACACTGACCTAACTCTATTTTGAGTAAAGTTTTCATTTATTTGAGATATTACTTTGAGAAGTGTGGGACAGGCTCATAACAGCTTTTTAAATGTTAGAATGTTGCTTCTGTTACATTTGGTGCTTTAATTTGGCAGCCGAGGTGGTCTTCAACCCCGTTCTTTGTGACCCGTTATCCTGCATGTTTTAGCCATTTCCCTGCTTCGGCACACCTGATTGAAATGATTAAATTATATACTCAAAATGACATGAAGTTTAGCAGACATCTGTCAATCACTCTTCAGTCAGGTGTGTTGAAGTAGGGATACATCTAAGACATGCAGGACACTGGGTCACAAGGAACAGGGTTGACCTATGGATCAGTGGTTGGTGCAGTTGACTCACATAAAGAAGGTTCAGGGTTCAATCCCCAGTTTGGACTTGGTCTTTCTGTGTAGAGTTTGGATGTTCTCCTCTTGTTTGCATGGGTTTTAAATACATTTGTATATTCATGCAAAAACAGCTTTTGAAAAAGGCAAATATAAAAATAAATGTTGTAAATCGAAGCGTTAGAAATATAATCAGTCTGAAAAGAGCCTTAAATTGTACATGACCAATTGTTTTACCCAATTTTTTTACTTGAACTCATGTACTGTAAAATGTAATTCTGTGGGTATTCTGGGGTAGATTTTCTAAATCAAACTACCTACCTCCAAAGAGTTAAGTTTAGCTGTAGTTTTTACCTGTGAGCTTGTAGTGTTGTGTCTGCAGAAATTTAAACGTGCAGCTTAGAGGGTTGGGACATGTTAAAAATAAAACCTACTTGGCTGGATCAGGCATCTGAGTACAAAGGAAACGCAGAGACTGGAAACTCTTGCGAATGGAGTGGATGTTGGCCATTCCCATGAACACCACCTCACAATTAGGATAGTACTCTGCAAAAGGAAAACAAACATTTAGTGACGTGTCATGCTTTGTATTGAATCAGAAGAGCTGGCTCCCTAATTTATTTTTCACTGGCCTTGGGACAAATCACATGCAAGGATATAGGACATGAGTGGGCAAACTCGAGGGCCATTATCACCTGATTTGAATGAATGGGTGATTAATTGACTTCTGCAGATGTTGTAAAGGTAATCCTATCATTGGATCAGGTGTGTTGGAGCAGAGAAACAAGTAAAACATGTAAGCTAGCAGACCTTGAGGACAAGAATTCCCCTCCTCTGACATATGATCACACTATTACACAGAGAGGGAAACAGACGTGACAATCAGGTGGAGCATCTGTCTGTTCCCTTAAGTGCCCAGCATACTTGATGCGTTAAATAAAAATTTAAAGTTTGATTCAAACATTAAATAAGAGTAAGAATGCCTGCTTTTGTAACAAAAAAATACACAAAATTAGGCAATTATAGGGCTTCTCATAAAAACATTAAATATGAAATAGTTTATAAACACACAAAGCCTTCATATTTGCCAAGTTAGGTGAAAACACGAGGCTACAGATGATAATGGGTTAAGAGCCATTTGGGAGCGGAAAGAGCCGTCTCTTCTTTGGAAGTTGTTTTTCCAAGAGTCGTCTCTCTGAACTTCTCATCACTAATGAGGACCACTGAAGGCAACAATAGAATTAACGAAGAGGAGTTTTCATTTTAACACAGGGAACAATCACATAATGGATAAGTGAGCTCCTGAACTGCCGCACATATTGACCGAATTCTGCCTGCAACACTGGACTGAACAACGAAGACCTACCCGGGCATTCACAGCCTCCCCCCTTTGCCCTGTTTGCTACTGCTGCAGCGTAGGACCTGGCATCCAGGATCAGTAACTTGTGGGGCTGGATGGCCAGTGTCTCCACTTCAGAGCTGTTGGTCATCGAGGATTCTGAAACAGAACAAGGACAGTCAGCGGAGATCATTACTTTGAACAAAAAAAGAAAAAGAGCTGAAAAATCTTAAAGATCAAAAATACATTCCTGTACATTTAGCATGATCTGACAAAACCTTTTATCTGAACTGTGTTTGTTTAAATCAGCTGCTTCAGACAAGCCTAAACAGGTTGAGTTGCACAACACATGCCTGCTACAAATTCCTGCAAGATCTCAGCACAAAATCTGTCTGCAGGGTGGTAAGTCTGTACAGTAAATCATGTCGTTCAAAGAATCTGAGTTTTTACCAAAATCAGTATCAGGCAGGTCTGCTCCATTAGTGTAGCTTCCATTGGGGAGGTGCTTGCGGGAGCTGCTGTCCACGGCGCAGGCCTTGGCGATGGACTGAACCAAGTGTTCGTCATCAGCGTTCCTCCAGCCCCACCAGCTGACCTCTGGTTGGCCGCAGCGGGCGATCACAGCTCCTGTGCTCTGGTGTCTATGTGGCAGCATGTCAAGACGTTAGCCACTAACAGACTCACAATGTCTTTAGGCAAATGATGTTCACTTCTGTTTTTAAGGCCACAGAGTGAAGAAAAACAAGTACTAACATTGTTCAGACAAATATTTGGTTAGCAGACAAAATGTCTAAGATTTTTAACATTTACGCTTTCCTAAATGCCAAGTATGTTTCCTATTTGTGAGGTTTTGCCCTCAAACAAACAAAATTTAGTGAAAAAGGATGTAATTATCAAAACTTGAGATGTAATTTTAAGTTTTTGTTTTAAAAGACTTCTGCATATTAGGAGTTTCTCAACTTTTTGCTAAACAAATCAAATGATTGGGCACAAATAAAACAACATGAGGTATTCCAGCTTTTTGAAACTATTGTTCTGATTTTTGTCTATAATGCTACTAAATCATTCTCTTTTTTAACCTGCAGTCACAAACATTACAGCTCTACAGACAATTGTTATTTGGTTCTAAAAACAAATCCTGTTAAAAACAAAAAGCTTTGCCACCTTCTCACATAAGCACATATAAGTAAGAAATAAAACAAAGACAGAAGGACATGAGATAAACTGTCATATAAACTTTATCTACCAAAAACTGACTTTAAGAAATTAATAACTTCAGGGCCATACTGAAGCCTGATACAGATTAAATCAAATATCTGTTTCAGTTCATTTTTACTTTCTGTTCAGCAATTAAGAAGCTGAAGTCTGGTTTGAAGAACCCAGGAAGAAACAATGACACCAACCTATATACTACAGCAGGAAACCTCTTCCAGGAGCGGAAGGCAGCCACATTCTCCAGCTCCTTGTCAGTGATCCAGGCTGGCACCAGGAGCTGCTGAGGATAGCTGGGGCAAAGCCTGGCAGGGCAGAGGGGCAGAGTGTCAAAGAAGAAAGGGGAGCATTAAAGGGCTGTGACGGCTCAACAAAAGTCTGTTTACAGACACTAAATCCTGGGTTTAGTCATTTACAGTATCTGCCCAGGAGAGTACCAGTGGAGTACAATAACAACCCTCCACTGTCAACACATACACTGGCTTGTGTTGTTGGTTAGGAGAAGTGACTGATAACAAACAAAGCCTGTTTTACCTGAACTTGCTGTTGATGTCAGATATTCTCCAAGCATTCTGAGTGTCAAAACCCATCCTCTCCACCTCATTCTTGAACCACGAGGTCACGTGTTCTCCTGCAAAGAAAGCAGTGATGTCCGATAAGACGTTCCGGTAGGGTTACTGTGAGGATATATGAGAGACAGAGTCTCACCTGGCCTACACAGCTCGCCATGCTGCTCCTTCTCTCCAGCATACACCTCCATGCACCAGGCGTGGAAGGCGAAGGAAAACAGGTCCTCCAAGCGAGAAGGAGGGTGCACTACAGCATTCAGACGTTTGAGCCATTCCTGACACTGCTCGAAGGTAGAAAACTGACACCTGGAGACCAAATGTGAGGGAAAACACTTGGTCAATAGCTCTCAAAGTATGAAAAATCTAAAATCTACAACACAAATCTTGCAGTTCAGAAACAGGAAATTAGTTCCTGGAATAGTACACATTGAGAGAGAGAGGAAACAAAAAGAAAATTAAATGTTTTTAAAAAAAGTGAACGTTTTGAAAGTTAGTTTCTGAATCTGTTAAACAGACATAAAACAAAGGAACACTAGTTTCACAGCTCCACTACTTATTTATTTAATTTTTTATTATTATTCAAATTTGTTCCAGTACCTTTAAGCAATAAAATGAACGAGTAAAAGAGTAAAAAGTGTTTTGCCACTTATAACTTTTGTTTTATTTTGAATGATTAATATAAGCATGACTTTTTAAACTTAAGTACCAAGTTTATGTTTTTATGTTTTAAAGAAAGAAAGAATTATGTGAGAGAACTGTGATCTTACTTCACACAAACAATTGTGAATCATACTGGCATTACATTAACTACAATAATCCTTGTCGAGAACGATCATGAGTGTATAATCTGTACGTTCTTCTATCAGTAGACGTGTTTCCATCTAATTTTAATTAAAATATTTAATGAACTTTTAAAAGGAAAAAAAAAGAAGAAATGTGAATCAGACGTGTTTCCATCAACTGGCTTGGAGGGAATCAACCAGGATACGCAAAGTGTAATTACATCAGACACATGACTGTGGTAAACAGGAAGTAAAGTCTCAAACTCGCAGGGACACATCAAGACAATGGAGAGAAGTTATCAGGAACATGTTGTTACTTTCAGGAAAGCTGTAATTATTCTGTCAGATCAACTAGTATTGGCCATGTTACATGAAAAACACAATTCTCTTCACAATACTGGAATATCTGAGAAGACGCTGACAGCGGGAGGAGGGTCCAGCTGCAGCTGCTGATTATTGGACAGTGGGAACAGCTGATCGAGGAAAATGTTCAATATGAGTTTCCATCTCCACTTTTGCACAGTAACTCTTTTTCTAAAAATCCAAAAACCAACTCAAGTGAGCGTAAAAACTTTTTTGCAAAACTGAGGAAGTTTTTTCGAGTCATGCCGTTTCCATTCACCTTTTCTTATGTGATACTTCAAAATGTGCATTAAAAATATTGATGGAAACACAGCTAGTGTGGCACAAACAGTGCAGTTAGGCTGTGAAAAGGTGCTGAAGAGCCCATATAATGTTTGTTTATTTGCACTCATTTGGAAAAAATACACCAACTTCTCAAGTATCTTAAAAAAGATGATGGGACCTGATATAAGACAATAATTTGAAAATACAGATGGATCATCAACTTTAAATATTAGAATAACCTCAGCAAGTTTAAGATCTTGTGGGATAATACCAGATTCAAGTGATAAAAAACAAACATTAAAAGAAACATTAATTAAAAGGTACAAGTTTTATATTAAGCTGTAATTTCATTGTGGACAGCAGAAAAGTTTTTAAAATTCTTAATAACAAATATTTCTGAAGATTTTATTAGTTCAAAATTATTTAAAGGAGGATCATCTTTATAAGTTTAGAGTGAGAATCCTAAAGCTTTTCAATACTCTTTGAAAGATGTAATCTGTGTTGGCTCTGTTATAATTGATGTACCGTCCTGAAATGAGGCAGGTAAAATAGAGGTATTTTTCATTATTGAGTAGTGTTTTTAAAATATTCCATGTAGATTTAGAATTATTAGATGATTGGGTAAATAGATCACTATAATTACATTTAGTATTCCTTAGAAGATGGTTATATTTATTCCTGTACATTTTATATGTAGTAAAATTTAAATGATTGGGATTTTGCACATATATTTGATATATCTTATTTTTCTTTAAAACAGTTTTCCTACGTTCTGCGGTAAACCATGGTTTCATTAATTCCTTTACTTTTAGAAATCAAAATGAAAGCATTTATAAAACATTTATTATAACATTTACGAAATTTTGCATAAATGTTCTGTAGACCACATTCACATCAGAAACGTCTCCCAGGACGTCTTTGCTAAAATATTTGAGAAGTTGTTGATGTTATTTTTATTCAATTTTTAAAAATAATTTATTTGTAAACTGTTTGTTGATTATGGTAGAGAACTGAAAAACACGAAGATGATCAGAAATATCTGCATAAAGGATAATAGACTTTATACCATCAGTCAATATTGGCTATCAATGTAGAGCAGGGGTTCTCAAACCTTTTGGGTCTGGGGACCCCTTACAAGGGTGAAAATTTTCCAGGGACTCCCTCATAAACCTCATGCTGATTAAAAAAGTATTTAATGTCATTTTAACCCCTAAATGTCATGGGAATATTATTTTTTACTTGGTTTAGTATGCTTCTTTTACTAGTGCAATGTTCTCCATATGCATTTTTAAAAATAAAAACAAAATGAACAATTAATTAAAAATTTTTAAGGACCCCCAAGATACGGGTCCTGGGACCCCAGTTTGAGAACCTCTGATGTAGAGGATTGAGTTGTTATTCTTGTGAGTTTGCAGACAAAGGGATAAAATAATTTGAAGACAATATATTTGTAAGTTCATCTTTGTGCTGTGTGTTCATCTAAAGTCATCTAAATAACACATTTTACCCTCTTTATCAATAATGAGCTCATCTAATGCATGTTTTGGTCACATTTTGTAAAATAATAACACTATCAAAAAACCTAACACAGCGTCTTTCAGTTTACTTTATAAAGTACAACCGGATGTCTTTATTTTTGACATTTATAAAAATAAACTAATTTCTTGTCGAGTTTATAGGAACAGTGAATTTCAAAACAGCAGTTCCTCATTTCAGTTCAGTTCATTTCCTCTTTTGTTTTTTATTTAAAACTGTCCTCAAGTCAACTGTTAGTGAGTCGTGGCTCTTCTTACTCAGGGGTCTAATCTAGATTTCAAGACTACTGATAACTTCACATTAACTCCTCATTGTTGTACAATTAAATCTTGTGAATTTGTTTTTTGTGCAAAAATACCATGATTGTGCGCAAATGTGTCTTGTGTGAAGAACACAGTATTTATGTTGTTGCTCAGTAAGGACACTGCAGGTTTCTTGTGTTCCTTCATACTTTCAAGACAAAATGTTAAAACAAAGTTGATAAAGAAATTGATTTAAAAGATACTGGCCAGACATATTGTAAGTACTGCCAGATAAAACTAACTTGAGCAGATGGGACATTCTGTTTAATATATGTCAAGTCTTTTATTCGGAATTTCACCTGCTGGTTTACTTGTTGTTTATATGTATGTATTCAGTCTTTTATTCTGGAGATGACAGGAAGTGTGGGGAGACAAACGTTTGTTGCAACGACATGGGGTAAGAGAAAAAATAATTAAAAAATGAAGATGCCATAGGTCATTGTACCGACGCCTTTTGCTGCGCAACACTGCCAAGGTTAGTATGGCACAACGTAAGCAAGGAACCTTTCACTGCTCTTACCTGACAACTTTACAGTCCTTACAGGTGACATGAAGCTGGAACATATCTCGACACTCCACACACTCAATCAGCTGAAGGGGGACCTGTGGAGACAAAAAGAGGGAAACACCAAAACGATCAACAAGCAGAACTCCCAGGGAGCCTGTGTTTTCAACAGAGATAAAACTAATAAAGTCAAACTTAACACTGATTAGGAATGCTTAAAGCAAGAATGTAAGTAAAACCAAGCTCATGCAGTCAGTACTGAAAATGTAAAGGATGACAACTCAATTCTTTTAGCTAATTAGTCATGGGGACCACAGGAAATTAACCCTTCATGCCAAGCTGAGGAAACATTAGGTTCATCTCAAAAACTCAGTAATGTAAACCAAACTATCCCAAAGACACTTTTCAAAATCACACAGGCCACTTGATAGTCTTATCCTTTATAGACAAATACCAGTCAAAGTACACAACTCGTGTTTCTAACCCGAGAGTATAGTTAAAATACAACAGGATGAAGCTCTGTTGCTTGTTACTTTGTTAGTTAGTTAGGAGCACTTTTCAGCCGTGCTTCTGTAAAACGGTGTGGCTGAAGCTGATTATCAGTCAGTCATGCACAATCACAAGCCTGTCAACATGAGTCAGCTCTTAGTGCATGAATACAAAGACAGATTATATCTGTAAGGAGATGTTGTTGATGGATTTGAAAGAATGCAGTTTAAATCTTCTGTTCAATCATAGTTCAGTGTAAAACATCTGGTGTTAAACAATAAAGAATCCCCTCCCTGAGGCACCAGCTAGTTAGCAGGCAGGCATGGACTAAATTATAGAGTTTAAATCAACCACTCCACTCCATGCAGCTCTGCTGGGTACTTACTGACACCTCACAACAACAACTCTATTCAAGAGAAAGAAGAGGGAACAATCAGGAAGGTGATGATTGTTGATGTGTAACCAGAATGGACTGCTTTCATCACACATTCTGAATGTTTCTCTCAACGTAATTCTTCATCTCAAATATGGCCACAGCCAAAATTCCTAAGCTGCCTTCTAACCACTTTGTCTCTTCCTTGACCCACCCCCAATTCGTGAGCTCCAGTGGCACGATGAGCAGGAAACAGAAACAAACTAAGACTGGTTCATTCAGTAGAACCACTGAATGAACCCTATAAATGTGCAGGAGTAAAGCTAAAAAGGCTTTATTTGTTTGTTCAAAACCATTTTTTCCATATTACGTTTTCTCAGATCAGGGTTAAGCGCGCAGCAAGCTGCATCCGAACTGTCGAAATCGGACAGGAATTGTTGCAGTTTCATGATTAAAATTGTGTCATTTTGTTTGCAGCATCGACATTTCGGCACCTTCTTGTGGCAACCCACGGGCCAAACTTTTTAGACCTCCACATAGGAACCTATTGTGTGATTGGTCAGAAACTTGTGGGAGTGTTTGTTTATGCTATCAGAAGCTGCCTTTTGCTTCAACCACTCGCTTAAAAAAAAAACCTACTCACTTCCAGAAGCCGATTGTTGTAGGCTACCCAGAAACATTTTTAAAGATAGTCCGCCCGTCTGTTTTCTTCCTCTTATCTGGGGTCAGGTCTCGGGGGCAGCAGCCTAAAGCAGAGAGACCCAGACTTCCCTCTCCCCAGCCACTTGGACCAGCTCGTCAGGGGGAATCTTAATGCGTTCCCAGGCCAGCTGAGAAACATAGTCCCTCCAGCGTGTCCTGGGTCTTCCTCTGGGTCTCCTCCCAGTGGGACATGCCCAGAACACCTCACCAGGGAGGCGTCCAGGAGGCATCCTAACCAGATGCCCGAGCCACCTCAACTTTTAAAGATAGTGAAACGGCCAAAAACTCATGGATGGAGATAAAACAGACGTGCACGGAGGAATCTGTCTGATTAAAATCTGTGGAGCTTTAACCGGGACAGATTTGTGCACATATAACGTCGGGTGACAGGTGTTGGATTTTATTTTATTTTTTACACATTGTAGACTCCAGCGGGAAGAAACACCATGCAGCGACGTATTCTACAGTGGGAGGGGTTTCCCAGGAGCTCGGCACAGTGTGTCTCAGAAGCTATGGAAGGTGTGAGCGAAAACGAACGCAGAACAACCATGTGACCGTGCGTCGCCCGGTCGGCTGCTTAGCGATCATGCTGAAGCCTTTAGAGTGCTCCTTGAGTGACACTTGGTGTCAAAATTGTCCAGTTGAAAATCTTGAACCCAAATTGAAGAGCTTAAAGAAGTTCTGCAGTAAACTAGTATCAACTTCGAGCGGAGCAGAAACTGCTTTGTTAAACTTGAATAATTTGCCCACTCATAAAATTCATTAGGTGTCAAATTATCTGATGCAATATTTGCATGACTGTAGAACGACACGTTTTTATGAATATCACTTTTTATGACAATAATGCTTTATTGCTGTAACACTTCAGTCAAGACTGAATTTTGTCTTGGCTCAAATTGTCTTTGGTGATTCTAACAAAAACTTCCTAGACCTATTTTTTACTGCCTAATTAACGTCTGGGTTATAGAACATTTGGCTCCAAAGCATATGAGAAATTTCAAGATGCAACAAACTAAATCAATCAATCTGAACCGAAACATTGTTTCAGGAGGTAAAGCAGGTATTTTCCAAATTTTTTTTTTGTAAACAAATCTCATTAATAAGCAAAACAAGCATTGCTCTGATCCAGACATTCTCTGTACGTCTTTGGATTTCAGCAACAAGTTTATTCATATCAACAGAACACACACCAAGAAAAAAAACTACTAAACTAAAACAGGACATATAAACAGAGTTTAGTTTAATACTGATCTGTAGATGACCACTTGTTTTTAATAGAAAACAGGTTCAAACAAGATCAAATGGACTATTTGTTTGGAACCATTTCAGTATTCACTTTGATGTTCTTCAGATAGAGTCTTCAGATGGATGTTTGCAAAATATAAACATGTTTGATGTTTTCATTAATTCTCAACAAAAAACATTTTGTGTGGGTTAGGTTCTTTATATACACTAAAACTATTCATTTTAACATATTTAAAATGCATTGTTTTTAAATGAATATTGAAACATATCCATCATAAAAGGAAGAGAAACAACCTAAGTGTTTTATGCACCACGTGATTCATCATTGCACAACTCCTCTGCCTTTTATTGCCAGCTGAAAGGCTGCTCTGTGATCTGAACATAGCTTGTGTTTCCTGGGGCATTTAGGCAAACATTCTTAGAAAATTAGGGCAAATATGTAATTTGAGAGTAAAACATATTAAAACAACTGAATGTAGGAAAGCAAATAATTTACCCTACCATTAAAAAAAAAATCGAATAGCAGAAACTGAGACAGAAAAGCACCAAAAACTGTGCACAGAGCTACATTTTGGTGATAATCAGGCATAGGATCGGTTAAGAAATGACCGATTTTTAATAATAATAAAAAGAGCTGTTCCTATGATGAACATAGTTGGAGCAGAGGGGGCTGACCGCTATGCCTCCCCTCTGGGGCAGCTGCAACCATGGTAATGAAAGGTCCAGAGAAAAAGTGAAGCAGACGAATATGGAGACAGAGGTGATGAGGAGTCACGCTGCAGTGGAGGTCAGGTCTGAATGACCCGGTCAACATAGAACTGGTGAACAGCTTGGCTCCATTCGTTCACAAACAATAACACACTTTCACAACATCTTCTAATCCAAACCAGGCCCACATTTTGTAGTTATTCTTAGCTGTGTGAAGGATATTCCTTTGTTGTTTATGCAAGCTTGGAGCTAATTGGTGACTGTTCCAAGATACTTACATTGACAACAGACTCTTTGAACTTTATATGTAGGCGGTAGTTGGACGTGGCAATGATAGCGTCCTCTGCTCTCCCCACATACTCTGTGAACTCCCCATGCAGCTCAGGAAAGGGCACCTAGCAACAGCAGGAAGTAAAACATGTCACATTAGCTGCAAAGCCACAAAGATCCAATCAGCAGTCCTTGCAAGCACACAAACACAGAGGAATATGAAACGCTCAGATCAGCACAACTGCTAAACGTGAAAAACATTTTCAAAAACAGCAGGTCATTTTGTCACCTTTTACATAGATTTCTTAAAGAATTTATAGCTGCTGTGCAAAAAAAAATAAAACGGTTGTTTTTAGATAAGTAATGTAATAATTTGCTATAGCGATGGCATTAGATGTAAACTACTTTTAGATGCATCGTAGACGGGAACAACTCTGAACTGATTTTCAGAAGTCCAACATCAATTTTGTTGATTTAAATCTGTGTTTCTAATTTAGGAAAATTAGCAGTCGTCTTTGCATGGTGTCTTTTGTCCTAGTAGTTACCATAGCTTGCTGTAGTAGTAAAACAATGTCTTCACATATTCCCTTCCATTCTATCCTAATCCATTAATTTTTCCTATGCTAACTTAACAGTTAGCATCTATGACAATTGTTGATTAGCAGCCTGTAAACAGTAGGATTGTTTAGCATATGTTAATGTGATCTGTTTATTAAGCCTGAAATACGTGAATTTTTGTTTATTTAGACAGTTATGTTTGAAAATAATCAAAATGCATTAATAATAGTTTTATAAATAGTGTCGCAGCCCTCTAAATCATAATCTAATCATGTCTACACATTTCCACCCCTATGTGATTCATAAGTGTTATCTCCCTCGTGGCTTCATTGACACATTAAATGAAAAGAAAGCCATGCTGCATGTTCAGTAGTAAGAACAATCAAACATGGAGTATATGATTGGCCTGTAGCTGCATCAGTTGAAATGAACTTCTATTGTTATTTTTCCCCACTGAGAGGCTAAGCAAAAACAACAACTACTAGTACCGTATTTTACAGACTACAAGATAATGAAGAAATCTAATTGCGTGATGTAGAACGAGATTGGTGAATTTATTGGTAACTTGCTTGTTGGAATGCATTGGGTCTGGCCGGTTGTTTTTGCATTGATCAGAGAGCCGCCTCGCTGTAAGCGCCGGCAGGGATGAAAATATTTCAAACACACAAATCTTATTACGTTTTATTTGTGACACAACAATAATGGATTAAAGCAAACTCGAAGGAAACGCACGAAAAACTGTACCGGACTACCCAGCAGAATGACGCTAATGATGAGAGGGCAGGACGACAGAGGACGGCAAGCTAATAATGTTAGCTTGTTGTTGGTAACTTGGTTTTTTTGGTATCTTGCTGTGGATGTTGTTTAGTTGAATTCTGAACTGAAAAATGTTAGTCGATGCAAACGATTCACGTAAAGTTACTCTCATCTGTGTAATCTGTTATTAAAGTTATTCAGCATCCCAGGAGCTATGTTCTGTGTGTGATTGTGTTAGTCCAGATTAAGGCGTGACTTAAAATCTGTAGAGACTTATCTGTTTTTTTCTCTTCATGACACATTTTTTGACAAATGCGACTTATATTCCGAGGCCACTTATAGCACAGAAAAAACATTTAAACAGCCCTGTTATTTATTTAATGATGATGTATGGCTGAAGCCAAAGTAACTGTGTCTAAGTTGTGAACGTCTGTTGGTGCATAAAACTTTAATAAAAAGTTGACGTAGAGCCCAATTCTGCAAAATAACAGTTCACAATCTTGTCTTTTAACTTCCTTTTCTGACTTGCATTATTTCACAAGAGTCTTGCCTTCAAAACAGTTTAAAAAGTACACCTATAGGAGCAGATTACAGAGTACAGACTCAAAGAACTGTGAGGTTAATCGTTTTTTCCATGCAGTGAGGTTAGCAGCTGGCTCACCTGCAAGTTTTCTTCCTCCAGGACTGGGGACTTCTTGGGAAAGATCTGATTGGCCTGGATACATTCCAGGCTCTGCTGCCCCTCCTCCTCCTGCAAAAAGAAGAAAAAAGCCTGTTTATTCATAAACAAGTTGGAAATGGCTTTAACAACCACAACCGTTTTCACAAAAATGTTACCCTTTAGTTTTAACTTCATCAGACAGGAAATGGTTGTATTAATTTATCCATAACTCATTTTTCAGCTTGACTTTATCTTTAATGTCAATGACTACACCATCATCCAACTGTTCATAATCTTTGGAAACGGGTTAAGTGTCACAATGGATTTTGAGACAGAGACCTGACGTCAAACTGTCTTCCTCTTTTCACCCTCTAAAGTGCAACTAAAAAATTATCAGCCCGTGTACAATAAAACTATTTCTTAAAATGCATATCACCTTGTATGGCAAAGTTTTATTCAAAGATCTTGTGTGATCTCAACATATGAACAGGTTATCATAAACTCTTTTTCACACCAGATTTGAGCTCTATATCTGTTAAATTGGCTGAATTACAGTCATTTTTGTGTATGCTATGGGTGCTTGGCTGTGGGGGCCTTGTTGAATTGGACTTGCTTCAAAAATAAGTAACAGACAAACGAATACATACAAACACAGACGGAGGCTACTGCACAACTGTCCGTGCAATAACCAACTGTTGTATACTAAGGGTTTATTCACACCAGGAAAGTTCTTTGGTCCACTTGTCCGGACCAAAAACAAACTTTTTTTTTTGGTGCGGTTTGAATTCATATTGTGCTTTTTTGCAAGCAAACTCTAATTTATAAACAAAGACACACGGGTTACAGTCATTGCTCCCATTGGACAGCTCATGAGCAGCTCATTCAAAGGCGGTTTTGCGATGATATAATTTTTTGGGACTGTGTCGGCAAATACGTGCCACAACCCAAAAGAGACAAGATGCTCTGTGCCCTGACCCACAATGGCTCATTGTTTGTAGTGCAGTGGTAGCATTAGCAACACTGAAGGACTAAGACTGTGTCTCAATTCATGGGCTGGGTTCTCATGGGTGCGTATTTGTTGGCCACATACGTCACTACCGCACGCCGAGTACTGAACCAATTCGAAGGCTCCTCGTCATGCGGCCCACAAACTCTCAAAATCCGAGGATGTATGCGAGTATCCTCACCAGCCGAGGCTATCCCAGGATTCAATGCGCAGGCAGCAAAATAAACAAAGAAACAAAGACAGTGGAGTTTTTATTTTTTTAACGAGTCGGCGTAGTTTGGTAATTCATCACAGACCGAAGAATTTGTTTTTAAAAGTAAGTTTAGCAACTTTATGCTGCAATAAGATGTCAAATAAAAAAAAAATGCAACTACAAGTACTGATACTGGAGCTAAACCCAATTTATTAATGTTTTTTTATTTATTTACACATAATGTTTTAACTGTGAAGTTATTCTTCCAGTGAAAAGACATGTAAATACACGTCCAAACGCATTTTAAGTCTGATATGAAACTGATCACTATGGTAACGGGGTAGCGCGTGGTCACGCAAACTCACGTGAAGC
>JARVJO010000394.1:23264764-23276557 GCA_031762555.1 Cynodonichthys magdalenae | reverse complement strand
AACGCATTTTAAGTCTGATATGAAACTGATCACTATGGTAACGGGGTAGCGCGTGGTCACGCAAACTCACGTGAAGCCGACGTCAGGCGAAGGGTAGACTCATTTCAGTTTTGAGCAGCCTACCCGGCCCAGGGAGGATATGGCCCCTGTGGCCCAGCTGGGCTACGTGCTCATGAGGACCCAGCCCAGAAATTGAGACACAGCCATTGTTACCATGTTGCTTAGCAACGGTGGCTCATGAAGTCCAAAAAGGCACGTTTCCTGTAGTTGGTTTGGTTCGAGGCCAGTCTGTATTCACACCAGAAGTGAACCGCACCAGAGTTCGTTTGGAAGCGGGCTGAGACCACCTCAAAAGTGTGTCTTGGTCCAGGTGTTTGATCTGCACCAGGGTTCGAATGAGTGTATTCAAACCAGCATAAAAGGTCTGGACCAACGGGGGAAATTAATTCTGGTCTGTTTAAAGCGGACCAAATGTGTCAGGTGTGAATGCACCCTAAATGAAAGCACCACATGTAACTCATACATAGAAGTTATTTCACATAAAACCAAAGAAAAAAATAATTTTATATACAGCATGCAACATTCTGTAGGTTTTTATGAGGGCCAAATGTTTGAGGCAGCAGTAGTCATTAGAGCAACCATTTCAGTAGGGAATGCAAGGAATGAATTTGTTATTTATACACAAACAGTCTTGGTTTCGGCTCAAGGGTAAATTAAAAGAAGTTTAGACTAAACACCACACAGACTCATAACAGCGGGGGAAAGAAATGCCTGATAACAGACAGCGGTAGTACATCCTGTGTGATGGTAGCTCAGTAAAAGCAGAGCTGATACACAATCACCATGACTGGAAAACTAAGATAAATCCTGCCAACAAACAGCAGAATACTAAAAGAAAAACCAATTTGACTTATTACACAATCAGACCGATTTTTCAAGGAAAATGTAATGTAACAACAGGATATTCCTGCAGAGGAAACTGAAAGCTGCCCTGCTTCGACAGCAACCTCATAAGACCTTTGACACGTTCAGAACTGGCGCAACCGTCTGCTTCCTGACAAGCACTGCTGATTGAAAGTGATGATCAATGAACAGTTCTGATTTCACGGACTGCACTCAGGCTGGTGGATACAACAGTCATCACTCAAAACAGTAAATAAAGCAAATACTTTACCATGGCCCCTGTGAAGGAGTGTGGGTCACCCAACAAGGAACTTCGGCTTCAATCTGTCTGAACAACAAAAGCACAGAAAGTCAACATATTACTATGAGTAAGTAGACCGCACAGTAATGTACAATACCTCTGAGTCA
Source organism: Cynodonichthys magdalenae (assembly GCA_031762555.1). Taxonomy (NCBI): domain Eukaryota; kingdom Metazoa; phylum Chordata; class Actinopteri; order Cyprinodontiformes; family Rivulidae; genus Cynodonichthys; species Cynodonichthys magdalenae. Next base: position 23,275,246 of record JARVJO010000394.1, on the reverse strand, counting down.
AGATACAAGAACTACTCAAGTAAAGCAGCCATTTTATCCCTATAACTGGTGCAAACTTCTTTTAAACTATAGCGTTTCAAAGTTTTCAAAATCTGCTGCATGTTTTCTACTCAAAAGTTTGAATAAATGAGATGTTGTGCTAACAATACTGCCAACAATGTTATTGGAAGACAGGAACACCTTCTCTTTAATTTGATATGATTAATCTGTAAAACATTAGTTACTGGATGTTTTAGGAGAATCTATTTGTTGTAAACAGACATTCAAAGTAATTTTGAGTTAAAGGTTGTTTGGAGACAGGTTTTGTAGTAGATCTCAAATCTCATAATTTATACTTCTGTCTTTCTTGTCCACTTCAAAAAAGGTGGAAAACTATTTATTACAGTTACCAAAGCATCATGCAAAAAGTAGAAATTAGACAATCAAATGGCAAATGCTCACAGCTGGCACATGGAAAATGTTTTCATAACATTGTAACGACAGAACAGGTGGGTTTAGTGCAACTAATATTGTCAGCACGATAGTATTGCATGTTTTCCTAATACTGAGCAGTCCTAATGTCTGGAAGAAGCTAGGAAGAATTTGGGATTTCAATATCATAAAAATGATTCTGAAGGAGGAAATATAACTTCAGAGAGAAACCTGAAACCAATATCCATTGTTGTGATAGTGGGGCCCTCAGGCTGCACTGAATTAAAAACAGACAGAATAGTGATATGGTAGAAGTCCCTGCAAGAAAACAGACACTCAATTTATCACTCCACACTCAAGTGCAAGTTAGAACTCAATAAGAAAAGAAAAGGAAAAAGAAATAAGATGAAGCTGCTTTCTCTGAACTGATGCTGTGAAAACCAGAATGGGCAAATATTTGAGAACGTTATACATAGAGGTAAATTAGTCTCAAAGTTATTCACAAACACGTAAAAGATTTGTATAAACTCAAGATTCACAAAAACAATGAACAGTTTTCTAAATGTTCAATTCAAACCACACAAGTAGAAATATGCTACGAATAGACTGATGTGCACAAATCGCCTGCTGAGGATGGATCAGTTAATACAAGTGCACAGCTTGCCCGTGCATGGGACTTTTGAGACTTTCTCACTCTAGATTCACAAATTGGGAGTGAGAAAGTGGGAGGGGTTTCTCAGCAACTCGGCATGGTGTGTCACAGGGGCTTTGAAATGTGTGCGCGAAAACAAATGTCGAACAACTACATGGCCGTGCATCAACAGTTCGGCTTCAGATGTAGTATGTGGAGGTGTTAAGTCCACCGTCCGGTGTAAGTATAATGTAAACATGAATGCAGAAAAAATAAAGGCAACAATTGTTGCCAGTGGGCCTGAACAGGCTGATACTATTTATTATCTTAAATAATACAGAAGTTATCTACCGGTATGTCCAATAGTTGGGTGCAGATGTCCCAGCTTTTCACCAACCATGAATGCAGCAATACATTTGTGGTGCTGACCGATTCATCTGAATGTGTGTTTGATCATTTGTATGTAGCATAATCCTACTTGTGCCATTTGAAACATGTACATTTGAAAAACTGTTTATGCAATTGAGAATCTTTCTGCTTTTGTGAATCCTAAGAATATTGTGTCTTTGTTGTTCTACACTATAAACTATCTACTGCCTTAAATACCAATGAGATGCAAGGAAGAAAACTTTCAGTAAAAACCTCTCCAGCAGAACATTACAATGCACACTTCATCATCACTGACCTTTAAAAACACTGTTGGCTGTGGAATAAAATAATGTAAAATAAAACAGAAAGTTATTTTATAGACTTACTGCGGACAATCAGCAATGAACGATTAGTAGTTGTGCTGGTCCTGTTTAGAAACTCACAAGCAAGACATCTGTAACAAAAATAAAAACAATGGGAAAACGCTTTTACTTTGAAACATTGCTACATTTTGTAAACGGATGATGTTTTAGAGAGACACACTGGATACAAAAACCCCTTTGATTCCCTGGTAAATATAGACATACTGGTGGTCACTGTGGCTTACATGTGAGCTGAGATTCTACTTAAACTCAGAAAATCTCTGCTGAATATCAAAGCACCAAAGTCTACAGTTAGCTAGGCCTGTCATTCCCAAAATGCTTCAGCAAAAAAATAAAAGTCGCAGGGGCTTATGACCTTAACTACTGGTTAAGTATACAGAGTTTGCTAATAGCCATTTAGGTGGTATCTCACTGGGCTGTGGCTATTAGAGACGAGCTGAGGACTGAAAATTGTGGGAAAATGGGCACATTTTTCCACTGCAGTCTCATTGAATTCTGAGTGTTTGTGACTAAGTGACCATCGAGCCATGCAGCCACATTTTGAGTGGCCAGTTATTGAAAATTATGGACATATTTTGTGTGCATGGCTTGCAAAACTATATTCTAGGAGTGCACAATATTTCATTGCCCATATCGTACCTAACTCAGCTTGTTTTATATCTGCCTTGGAAGCCAACTACTTATAATTTCATCTGCTGGATTACAACTTTTTAATAATTACCATATATTTTTTAACCCAGACTATTTTCTCAAATGTTTTCTGAAAGAAGAGAGCTCCCCTTTGATCAAAATACAGCCCTAGTGCTCTTGAGATAGAGTCGCCCACAACGCATTTCAGACAGGTTTGAGACGCTTGTGTCAAACACTTCTGACTATTTTGAAAAAAACTTTGTCACACAAATATTTTTCAAAATTCATGCAGGAATACGCATCTCTCAGAAGAGGAAAGCGAGAACTGCAATGAATGTTGTGAGACATTCTGGAGATTCATTTACAAATGTTGTTTGACAAATAGTCACCAGCAGTCAAAGACGGTGAAATACAACCTTAATAAACCATTTAACATTACAGCCTCGTCAACCTTTACATATTTATTTTTATCCATTGATGACATATGATTCAATTTCTTTAGAAAAGTTTGAATTACACCAATGGCAATTAATTTTGAAGTTAATTTGATTTCTGTAGATTTTCTCAGGATCTTCCAAATAATATTACATGGTTCACAGTGGGGTCCTGACCCCAACTTTGGAAACCTCTGGGCTAGGCTATGTGGCCTGTTTTTCTCATCTGAAACCAAAAAACTCAAAAACACAAAACCCATACACAATGTTTTTTATTGTATGTTTTATTAACTCATGCAATTAATTCTAGCAGTTTATATTACTCTCAGGTAACATGACAAATGTCATTCCTGCATTTGAATTGACTAAAATGTATGAATAAAAGCAGCTTTAAAATAGTACGGACACTTTGTATGAAAGTTAATCAATTTTTTCTTGTAAACAGGCAATCTGTTCTGGATATCTGAGCGTAATGTTTAACAAATCGTTGGAAAGGTCAGCTACTCCTGCAGAGACTGAAATCTGATCTAAGGAGGGAGGAGGTCAGTGAATGGGCAGCTCAGAAGTACAACACACCTTCTAAAGCAAATTTACACATCCCAGACATTAAAAATACTGCAGTTTAACTTGTTAGAGATGAGCCCTGTCTTTTAGTGTTGACAAGCAGAAAAGGAAGTGATTACTTCACCAAATGACGACTCCTGCTGTCACTACCTGATAAAGCATATCTGTCCAACACACGTCTCTGTTTACATCAGCGGGCTCATGACCCGAGTCTGCCTTCAGTCCGGCAGAGCTACTCCTGTCCTGTAAACACTGAACCTCATATTCCTCAATGATTTTAGCGACTTCACAAAATACATACGGACTGCTGGGACGATGATCTGAACTGACTGACAGGTCAGGATAGCAAAACGTTTGCAATAAACAGGAGGACTAACAAGTACTGGCTGACTGATAGAGTTACCTTAAACGTTGCAAATCCCAAATTAACAAGTAAAAATACAAATTATTTAACAAATATGTATGAAATGAAGCCGAGAAAAAAAAGGCACAGCACTCAGATATCTTAGTAAAACAAGAACTTGACTACGTATCTACATTAATTTATCTAACAGAATAATTAAACTTCCACTTTACAAGCTAATCAGATATTTTAAAACAACCGGGCTTCGATTTGTGGTAATAACATGTTGTGGTTGTTCTCTCTTCTGTTTTTGGGTAAGCTCAGTTTGTTGAAGCTAACGACAACAGCTATCAGCTAGCTAACGTCCATAAAAAGCGAACTAATACTTAAACCAGAGGAGTCATGAGAACTGAAAGTAGCCCTGATAAGCAGCGGGCTCTTAACAGTAGGTATTAGGTTTTAGTTGCCGCACCGCAAACAAGTCAATGAGCTGACTACTTAGCATTAGCTAACAGAGGTAGCGCCGCTGACTGCAACTGTTTTTGTTGTGAGATGGAGGGCGGACCCCAGGATGGAGGCCTCTGTCAAAACACAGGGAGGACTCTCCACACCCGGTAGACTCACCAGTGAAAGCAGTGACGAAGTGGTCAGTAGCCCAAGACTCATCCGAAGCCCATGCAATAACTCAACAGCAAACCAATCTCAGAGAAACAGGCATTAGTCATATCCAAGCCGAAGTGAGCTTCACTGCGTCCCCTTCCAGCACCGAGCCTTCGTCGCCATCGCCGCGAAATCTCCAGCCCAACAACTTACGTATTTCGGTGACGCCATGACGCAGGTGCGTGCTTTGCGTGAGGAGGCGGGACTTCGACGGACCACGCGTTCCATAATAAAAACATTACTTGGAAATGCTCGGTAATGCTAAAATACACGATTCTTAGTAATAATGAAACCATAATTACATGCTTTACATATAATATATTTACTATGATCATAGATTACATTATTTTGTGTTAAGACACACTATGATATAAAGGACAGAGAGGTTTTCTATATGTATATATACATATATTTATATATGTTTGGATGTTTGTCGTCGTGATTTGTGACGTAAATGTCAAATTTTCTTTATGAAAACAAATAAAAACACAACAAAGCAGGATCTCAAACAATAATGTATTGACTGATGGCTTACATATGCAGTTTTAATTTAAAGAGGCTTGACACACTATTGTTAATTCTTTAACATTTGACAGCCTGACATGAGGCATTACAAAGTTATTTGAGCCTGGAGGACATTTCTTTCCTGGCTCACAGCTGACAATCAAACCACAAAATTTCTTTTAGGCAACCCCCCCCAGTTGTAAATCTTATTTTTATACCACCAACTGTGATCAGAATAATTAAAATTTTGCTCATCACCTAATTTATGGACTAATGTCAATTACAAAATAAAAATAATTTAATGTGTAGAGCTCTTGTAACAGTAATAATAAAAAGCTTGGCTTTTTCTTTTTTAAACAGAGTTACAAAAAGCCCTACACACTGCTTAATCACACTTTACCACAAGGCATTTCTCTGTGAGGAAAATGCATGAGGCATATGATATGGCACAGAAAATTTGGATTTAAATAGTAACTTGGAATAAGGATTACAAGGTCAATATTGAGTTTCCTTTTGCCACACAATACTTTACTAGAACCATATTTGATCAGCTGCACCATGCATGAACTTCACAAATGCAAAACAAAACAACAAAAAAAACATTAAGTGCTGAATCAGTGTTCCTGTGTAAGAACAATAAAACAAAAACTGTTAGTCATCTTGTCATGTGACCAGAGTGAATTGCATGCAAAACAATTAGATGGCCTTTACATGAGAAGATAATGATCAAGGTAAATACATTTCTTTTTCTTGTTCAGTCACGTGCCCATGTTACAATAAAAGAAAATGGCCGTTTCACAGAAGAAATGTCACTCCAAATCATACAGTATATTATGCACAAATGATGGTGGAAAGAAAACCAGCTGAAACTCTCAAAGAGAAAACAAAACAGTATTTCAAAGAGCAAGTTTTAAAAAAAACTACCATCAACCATTTCCTGGCAATCTACATTGTACTTTGACACATCTGTGTAATGAATTACAAAACTGCATCAAGTCTCCCAACAAATTATCATTTTATGTGAGAGCCAAAAATCCCATAATCATACAACTTCCACATGATCATTTATTGAACAGTATAACAGAGTCATTCTCTACACCACATGTTTATCATAATCACCATCACCGATGAGAGCAAATGCACCGATAAAGCTTTAAAAAGCAAGACTACCCTGAGAGAAAGGTCTAAAACGTGGGCAAGCCTGCCAGACCAGAACTGGCTTGAATGGGTTTGGTTTATTAAATCTGTACACTCTATTTTATTATATTCAGCACAATTTGTCCCAAGAATGTAGGATTTTATTTTATTTTTTTTATAATTGTGTAATATATACCTCTACATAATACAATCCAAGTCCTCGGAACTATGTAGACATGTGCAAGTGTTTACTACCAAATTCAACAATACAGTAAAGGCAAAGACTTGCGGACACTAAGTTAGGATAATGTTTATAGATGAAATTTTCTTGAGTCCTCACAATTATCAAAATCTAAGTGCTGTAAGTACTTCATACACGAGGTATTGAATATCTAGTTAACTGTTCTGAGTATAAAATAGAGGCAAAATACAAAAAGAACATCTTGCAAGCATGACAAAAGAAACGGCTACAGACACAATACACGAGTGGTCAAAGATAATATGAGGGGGTGTTCTTTATTCTAGTGTACTTACAAACTGAATGTTTTCAGGTTGATGAGAGGGCAGACTGTATTTCTCATGCTTTCAAACAGACCAAGCTTCAGTCTTAAAACAGATCAGTGCTTGGAAGCTTAGGCCTTTTTGTTGCGTTTATTCTAACTCGTTTTAGGAATGTGTACTCAACTAGGAGTTACCCGATAGATCAGTGCACATACACAGGAAACATTTCAAACTTGTTTAAACAGGGAAAAGAATTGTCCACCTAATTTCAAATCTAAGGTTTTACACATCAGAACATAATAAAAATTACCAGGTCTTTACCAGGCTCTCAAATTCTAACCTCATATGTATAAAAACGACAACAAAACGCTCCATGTCATTATTTATTTAAAAAAAAAGATTGAAAATCTGTGAAAAACTAAGCCCACCTCATGATCCAATGGTTTATTGAATCTCCTATAGCAGCAATAACTCAGCAGCTGTTTTGACTTTGAGGAATTTTGACCCAATCCTCTTTACAACACTGCTTCATGTCATTAAAATGAAGACAAGCTCTCTGAAGCCCCCCCACCCCCACAGCCTTACAGTCAGGTTGATGTCTGGACTTGTTCTGGACCATTACAGCACCTTGACTCTGTTGTAGATTACCTGCTGTGTTTGGGGATCCTGTTTCATCATGACCCAGTTTGGTCCAAGCTTTCAGCTGTCAGACAGGTGGTCTCACATGTGACTCTAGAATCATTTGGTCCACAGAGGAGTTCATGATGGACTCAATGACTACACGGTGTTCAGGTCCTGTGTCTGCAAAACAAGCCCAGATCAACACACTTCCACCACCATGCTCGTGCTGATATGCTGTGTTTGGATTTGGATGCTATGCATTATGGGTAAAATCGCTACTTTAGTCTCATCCGTCCAAAAGGATTGTTGGTTCATTCAGATACTGAACCTCTTAAATCCTATGAAAGCAAAAAAGAGTGGACTTATAAGTTTTTCACACACAAAAATAAATAACAAAAATAAATAACGACTATGGAATCAGTTGAGTTAGATTTGACTGATTTTGGAACCTGAAAAAGACCAGTTCATTTGATCATGTCCTGGTTTGTTAAATCTCCTGTTCTTTTTCTTTTTCTAAAACTATTTCTGCAAATAATCCCAATGTTTCTGCTCTTTATTTCTTCAACTTTGCTTTATTTTAGATCACTAAAGAACCAAGTCTCGTCTGAGGCATGACACAGTGATATTTTTTTTTGTTCCTGTCGGGTCAAATTGTTGCAGGGTCGTGTTTATGTTTATGAAATGCATGGTGTGTACAAACCTAATCTGAGGTAAACCAGGTGTCCTGTGTCTTGGACCGTTAGAATCTGAGAACCAGTGCCTTAGAGGGTTAAAGAGGTAAGTCTGAAAGTAAATCCTGTAAACTGTGCTCATGTGAAGTGAGTATTTCACTTCCTACCAAAAGCACAAGGGCCATAAACTGTAAACCTCAAAGTTTAATAAAAAAAAATTGTGTTAAGTTTAACGTTATGTTATTTCCCCTTTTTTGCAGGCCTTTCAACTTTATGTTGTTCAACCTTTTTTTTTGTTTGTTTTTGCTCAAGTATATTCACAGGTGACTAACTACATAGAATAAAAGGGTCAGGTGAGTATCATGCTACATCAGATTCAGAGAAGGCTATTGCAGACAGTTCTACAACATGTACAACCACATTTTATACGTGTGAGTTACAAATATTTCAAAACATATCACCAAGAAACTAAGTACATACAAGAAGTGGAATATTTAGAGTCTTAAAGGACTATCCCTCAGTCAGTAATTTGATTTCATGTTACTTGACTTAAACTGTCCAGTCTGACAGACAAAATTTGAAAAACTGCTATTCAAAAAGTAGCAAATTTGGTCAATGTCTCTTTTCAAACAGTTATAGTGCTTTTAATGGCTTAAGACAGAGGTCTTTTTTAATCTCACCCAGTGGCAATCTTCAGAACTTCAGTGTACATTTTATGACACCATAGCTGCAAAAGTCTTCAGGTCAAGTCCAATAGGTAAAACAACAGTTAGTGCTGTCACATATATTTCAAAGCAGTACACATGATTAAAAAAAGGTGTCTTTATAAATTTTTTTTTAACTCTTAAGTTATTGTAGGAAATTCAGCTTCATGTTTAGATTTGCATTCTGATTTCCTGGGAGCTTTTCGTGTTTGCAGGAAGCTTCTATCTGAGCTTCCTGTGTGCAGTGAGGGACTTCTAGACCAGACGCTGGGAAAGTGGGCTTAAAACTCCCACTCCAGTGTTTCTTCTCGATTGGCTGCTCTCTCCAGCCTGTGGATGATGTTATTGAGGTTGGCCATTTTCTCGTTGCGTCTCTGAGAGTTTCTGTTAAGTTTGGGGCTCTGGAAGGGGGGCAGCAGGTTCGCATCCAGGCTGTGGCTGGTGCTCGCAGGAGGAGGATTGGGCAGCGAGGGCGATATCGGAGCAGAGGACGAGGGAACGGGGGAGACCGACATCATGAGACCTGGGGACGACGCAGCGGACGGGGAGTTGAGGGAGACCTCGAGGCTGCTGCGGCACGGCTCGGACGAAGCCTTGAAGCTGACTGGATCCACGGGTGACTTTCTGGATTCTTCGCCCTCGTGCCTGGACTGGTTGGCTCTCTGAGGGCCGTCCACGGAGAGCGCGCCAGGGTAAAGTCCTTGAACCTGGCTGCTCACCCTTTCATCCTGCATCAGGCTCTGGCCAGCCAAGTGGGGCTGGTGACAGCCAGCGACGGAGTCCTCGTGCTCGCTTTTTATAGATGTGAACGGCTCGGCTTTAGGAAAACAATGAACTTCTGATGGTTTCGTGGAGCCGTCCCTGTCCTCCCCCCCTCCATCTTCCCTGTCTGTTGCCTCCTGTTTGACATGAGGCAGCGAGCTGTTGATGCTGGAGCAGACGTGTCCTGAGGGCTGCTGCAGCCTCCTCTCCTCTCCATCAGAGTGGGGGCTCCGTGTCACCGGGGGGGAGTAGCTGGGGTGTTCAGCATCTGTGTCGTTATCTGGAAGACCCTCCATAAGCACTTCCCGTCGCATCCTGGACCTGCATAATATCACTACTGTCAGAAAAAACTTTGCAAACATACTTAAAGGTGCAACATTTATTTCCCTCAACAGTTTTAAACTAAATGACCAAGTTACTGACATTTTTATCCAAACTTCTGTCTCATGCAATATTGTGAGATCTCATCAGATGAGTTAGTGCTCAGAGAATGTAAAGCTACTACCACCCCAAATTACAGGGGCACCAAGTGTAAAATGAAATGTTAAAAACGTATTTTTCATTATTTAACTCACTTTTTGAGTGTTGAAAAATTTCCATTAACATTTTATTGTTATTTAGCTCACTGTTCTTACATTTAGCTAATTTTTACTAAATGTTCAATTTAAATATTAAATCCTAAATCTAAATGTTTAAATCTAAATGTAAAAGTTAAACCTTAAATGTTCAAGTTAAATTTTGAAGTTCCCATTTAGGTATTTTGGAATGGAACGCAGCCTTTACTGTTTGTGCTCGGCTCATGATATGATGTCATCATCCTGAGACATTAGCTACCGCTAACGCTCCAATGCAGCTAAAGCTTCCCTACAAGACATCAAACTTGAGCTGCACTCAAACTGCTGGACCACAGGTACCACCCATATTGTTTTGATTTTAGATTTGAAATATTATCGTTAGCAGTGTTAGCAGCAGCGTTAGCAGCAGCGTTAGCAGCAACTAGCAGTGGATGATGACGACATAACATGAACCGAGCACCAACAGCAGAATAGCTAAATTCCAAAATAGCTAAATGGAAAATTCAACATTTAAGGTTTAACTTTTACATTTAGATTTAGGATTTAATATTTAAATATATTTTTTAACATTTAAATTTGACA
>JARVJO010000394.1:23250457-23264527 GCA_031762555.1 Cynodonichthys magdalenae | reverse complement strand
AACATTTAAGGTTTAACTTTTACATTTAGATTTAGGATTTAATATTTAAATATATTTTTTAACATTTAAATTTGACATTTAGTAAAAATGACTTAAATGTAAGAACAGTGAGCGAAATAATAAAAATGTTGAAATATGTGAAATTTTTAACATCTCATTTTACACTTGGCGCCACATACAGCACAGTATCTTGTATGAACTGAACTGGCCTGTAGTTGTGGAACCAGTTGATGACAGTGTTGGTTTTCAGGTTAAGCTGCGATGCCAGCATCTCAATGGTGTTCTGAGACGGGTATGGCTCCAGCAGGTAAGCCTTCCTCAGCACTTCCTTCTCTTCTGCCCCAAGCACCACCCGAGGCTTCTTCACCTGACTGAAGGGGCACAAGTCCAGCGAGGCCAGGGCAGGACTCACACACTCAGAACGGGTGCTGGGCGAGTCGCTGTCGGAGCCAGTGCTCAGCAGCCCGTACCGCCTCTTCAGATAAGCTGAGATCAGGTAAAAGCAGCAGGTTTGATTAAAACACATCAGAAACACAGGTAGACTGAAAGATCTGACAGAAAGCTCTGAGTCCACACCTTTTTTCTCAATCTTCTTCATGGTTCTCAGCTTGTCTACGTTGTGAGGATCATTGAGCCAAAGCTGCATGCGGACAAAAGGTTCTCTGCCTTTTAGGCTGAGTTTGTGCCAGGGTTTGGGCCTGGAGAGCAGGTCAGATACTGAACCCTGAGTCAGACCCAGGATGGTCTCACCAAAAAGACGCTGGCCTGCAAACAAACAAAAGGTTATCAACAAATTGGTAACTGCATCCAGCAGGAACATCAATTTACAACCCTGCAATAAGAATTTAGACCCACCAAGGTTGTTGTCAGTTAGCACCTCCTTGACCTTCTTAGTGATGGCATAGGTGTCCAGCTCTGGAGACATGGCTACCAGCTCCTGGATGCCCAGCGGGTTGGTGGGCTGATGCAGAGCCATGAGACTGGGAGTGGGTTTTTCTCCTTCTGTGTGGGTGGGCAGCCCCAGACCCAGGCTTTCAGGCTGTTGGTTCTCTTTGCTGCTCTCTAGTGAGAGACTGACGGGCTCGACCAGTGGACTGGGGTGGCTCTCTGCCGGGCTAGAAGGTGGAGAGGGGGACGACTGGGCTGTCACTGGACTTTTATCTGAAAACAGGAAATTTGGATCATTTTAAACTTCTCTTTTTGTGATGCATTAATCTATTAAACACACACACACATACAGTATATATTAATAATAAAGCTTTATTAAGACAGCATTTCCAGTTGTACTGTTTGGTACACTACAGGAGTTTTATACCCTGAGTGTGTCCCTGGTTCAGGGGTTGACTGAGGCTCTGGCCGAGTTGATCCAGTAACCACAGCTGCATGCGGATGAAGGGCTCCCTGCCTTTCTGAGTCAGCTTGCTCCAGGGTTTTGGCCGGGACAGCATGTCGCTGACACTGCCCTGAGAAAGCCCAAGCACCTGTGTCGTACACAGTAAGACGTTAGAACAAACACAGCATTTTTCACACATCAAACCCCAGGTCTATCAGTGGAATATCAAGGATCAACAGTTTTAACTATTAAAACAGAATGAAATCTTCCTGAGTAATGCACTTTCAGCAAATAACCACTAGAGGGAGACAACACACTAAAAATGATACAAGTTAGGTTCAAATATTTCACACAGGAATAAAAGCTCACTTCCATAAACCTGATATTTCACAAAAATATATTTCTTTGTTAAAAACTGAACTGATTTTGATATTTAACAAATGTCATGCTATTAAGTACAAAGCTGTGTGAACATTACAACAGTTTAGTTACTGCATGTATAACAGTTTCCAACACGAGTTTATTTGTCTCTGAAGAAGCTTTATATGAGATCATCATGAAAATAGTTAAACCTAATGTTATGTGTGATCAGACTGCTATGATAGTCTTCATTAAATGACTTCACATCTAAACACTTTAGTAAACCTAGCTTGTATCTCAAAGTTATTCTCATATCATTTTTGATTGACAGATAAATAAACAGATTATCTGTGTTAAAGAGCTGTTTTCTATAACTCCAACATGTCCAAACAAATCCATTCTCTCTAACAGAAACAGTGAGTTCTGTATTCATCACTTCCAGGTCAGATTTGGACTCATGTCATTTCATTTTAGCAACAATCCGTCTCTGCTGTTGTCTGCAGCCAGACTTTCCACTGGTATCATGAAAAACTTTGGTAAAGCTCTGATGTTAGCCTCTCTCCACTGACTACCTGTGAAATTAAGACTTGATTTTAAATTCTGTTGGTTGTTTTTTTAAGCTTTGCATGGCCTGGCACCTAAATGTTTCTCTGAACTTATCTGCCCTTATTTTTATTCTCGATGTCTTAAATCTTCTGAACAACTGCTTTTATATGTTCCACGCTCCAGATTGTTTTTACTTCTTAATACGTAAACTGTGTCCTCTCTGCTGAAGCTGTTAAAACACAGCTTAAGACATTTAATTTGACTTTTAGTTGCAGTTAACAGCTTGTTTGTTTCTTTATGTAATTCAGCATTTTTACCCAGTGTTTTATCATCTCGTTTTTGTTTCAATGAGTTTATGTTTTTGCTTATCCATATATTTTATGGTTTAATTGTACAGCACTTGGCTCAATAAAAACAAAGTTGGTTTGATTCAATCTATTACAAAAATTATAAAATAAAAAAAGACTCAGCTCATTAGCACTCCTTTAAACCATTTTATCAACTGCAGGAGACAAAGAAGATGCTACTACTTACACTGTAAAAACTAACACTGCATATTACTTAATTTAATTAGTGTAACATTTTTCACTAAAAATATTGAGTTTATTTGAAAGGTCTCAAATTGGTCATAAAACAGTAGTAATAAGGTAAAGTGATATTTAAGCAGAAGTACTGCATCTGTTGAATAAATGTAACTAAAAACACAAAATGAATCTGACTGAAACCATGAGTAGAAAGTATTACAGGAAATAAGTACATATAGTTGTAAACATTTGTAGGAAAGAACTACATTTTTCCAAAGACTTACAAAACACTTTTTTGCTTTGATGACTAATTTTTTTCTTTTTTAACCTTTATTATCCTCAGTGAGAAAATTATTTGTCTCCATTTTTCCAATCACACATGAGCAGTTTGGGGTTAGGGCCTTGCTCATGGGCCCAGAGTGGGGCAAATCAGAATTTCCCCACCCAGATTTTTGTTGAACCAGTGACCAGCCAATCATTGCCTCACCTTCATTAACCTCTGTTCCACCACTCCCCAATTTACTACATATTTACTAAAAAAGTTACATTTTTGTCTAGTATATACAGTATATATATATATGTATATATATGTATATATATATATTTATATATAGTTTCTGGTAGTTTCATATACTGTATATGACACTACCAGTTGTATCTTAATTTCAAGTGTATGAGGGGCCTGTCATACTATTATGTTTTGGACAACTATGCCATCGACATACAGTATTTGAGCTAACCGTTAGCGTTACAGTATGTACAGGTCCAAGAGGCTTTTAGTAGATTGTTTTAAGACTCCATCTTGAGCGTAGACATCTTTAATGTTGGACACGTTTTTATAAGTTGGCCTAAGTTGTCTAAACGTTTGGAACATGGCCGTAACCAAAAAGTGCATTTGAATAGGGAATCCCCCCCCCCTTGAAATATTTATTAGAGTGTAAGTTTAACCTGTTGTTGTGAACATTGCACACTGTTAAAAATATTAAAATGTTTACAGAAGTTACCTTTTACCCGTGGGGTTAAATCGGACTTAAATTAATAGTTTATCAGGCTGAACTGAGGTTTACACATTGACACAGTTTAGTTTAACATAAATAACATCATCTGTTCTCTAATGTTTAAAAATCAGCTGCTGACCTTTTCACCAAAGATCCTCTGGCAGATGCCGTTCTTTGCCAGCTTCTCCTTCACCTGCCGGGTCAGCTCGATGGTGTCCACCTCCCGATACATGTACATCTCATACTGCTCCGGTGTCAGAGGGGGCACGGTGGGCTTCAGAGCACGAGGGATATACGCTGGATAGTAGGAAAGACGTCCTGGACCCGGGGATTCCCCGCTCACCGAGGTATCCGACTCCATCTTCACCTCCACGGGTCGGCCCAGGCTCAGCTCGTCCTCTGCGTTTGAGGCCTCCTCGCTGTTGATCAGGCTGTCGCCGTTCTCAAGACGCTGCCAGGGCCGGGGCAAGGCGGAGGGTCCGGAGGAAGAGGAAGACAAAGAGGGCGAGACCGAACTGAAGGGCCGGGAGCCACCGCCTCCTGCGAGCACCAAGGGTCCTCGCTCCTGAGACCAGTGCTGATCGAAGTAGGTGCCCGCTTCGCCAATTTCTGATTTGACTTTGCGGATTATGTTCTGAACAAACGCAGCTGGGGAGAGGACACTGAGGGGTGTCTGGGGGCTACTGATGGAGCTGGCCATGCACACGGTAACGCAGCCCCCCTCCTCCTGTTTGATGGAGATGGGTAAAGGGAGAACTCGGGAGCGCTCAGGTGGCCCCAGGCGTTCTACCTGAGCTCCTGAGCTGGCAGTGGAGGACCTCCCGCAGGCCTCCATCTCCATCAGGGCCTGCTGCTGAGCCTCCATCTCCCTCCTGGCCTGTTCCAAGATGTTCTTAATGGTTTCATCAGAGCTGCTGCCTACACCATTACTACCTCTGCCAGATGAGCTATTCAGGGACACCTTTCCATCACCTAAACAAATAAAAGATAAAAAAAAAAGTCTGATACCGATTCACCTTTCCAACTCAGAGCCATTAAAGCAGTGATCAAAATAGATGGTGGAAATTGTCAATGTAAGAATAAAAATCAATCAATAAAGCTTTCAATTATGACTTATGACACGCAGCCTTTTTCCTTACCACCTCTCTGGGACTGGATCTCCTTTTTGGCCTGCTCTAGGATGTTCCTAATGGCGTCGTCTGACCCAGTTTCAGGAGTTCGGATGCGCGGAGTGATGCTCCCTGCCACAGAGGGTAACAGAAAGAGGTAGAGAGCGGGAGGGGGGGAGTGGAGGGGGTGAGTGGGATGGTTGATCAGAGAGCAGTTCCAAGGCTTTGCTTTTGACTGGTAGATCAATGGGTGCTTTGAGCGCGTGCTGTCTGAGGCTGCAGTATACGGGAAGCTCAACTTTCAAAAGCTATAAATCTAGGGAGAAAACAAAGTTTTAAAGTAACACCATAAACATGGCAGAGGAAGTTGTGATGATGTCGAGGATGTGGTCCAAGTAGATCAGAAGGTTTACACCTACATCCATCAAGAAGCCACCAAAACAGAACGACACATCAGTTCTAATAAATATAAACCAATTAATCCTTTATTTACGCTGAAGACTCGTTATCACCTGCTGCCAAAGGCAAACAGACAATAACATGTTTGTTGTCGTCTGTATGAGTGTGTTTGTAGTGTTAGCAAAATATCTTTTGAAGCAGGGTGTTACAGCCCCTGAAAACTAGAGGCTGTTTATGCAGATTCAGGTGTGGGAGCACACTCGGCTGATTGGCTGTCTGGAAGCAACACCATTGGACCAGCAGGAGATCACCAAGCCAACCAGATGATGAGGCCCAGCTGCACTCTATAAAACGCTCCTGGAATCATTACTTCTTGGGGCAGCTTTAGGAATTGGTTTTGTTCAGCTGACTCCATCTAGGTTGGTTGTTTGTAGCTGAAGACTGTTTTGGATAGTTTAAAAGTACTTTGTACTACAAACATGTTTTCCTCTGATTAGAAGTTTAATATTGAGCAACTTAACAGCTTGTGTTTGGAGGCATTTGAAGCTCCAGTAATGTAGTTTTGTTTTGTTTTAAGCCTGGTTTAGACTTACTACTTTGGTTATTTATGTTTGTCCCAATCTAGTTTTGTTAATTCAAATATGTTAAACCTTTAATTGGGCAACAGTGTATTTTGTTTGGTTTGAAGAACCATTGTTGCTATAATAAACTCCTTTTAAAACTACACCATTTTCTCTGGACACATTTTAAGTTGCCCCCCCCTAATCTCCTAGGCCTGGGGTCTTAACACAGGGACACGATTTATTGAAATGTTTAAAACTAAATCACTGGATGCATCTACAACTGATTAACTTTTGGAGTCATCGCAGTTCAGTGGCTGCCACAACTAAGCAACCTGAACAAACACTAAAATGAGTCTGGCGATTCTACAAATATCAAGTTCAAGTTTTGTGTGGTAGTAGCTGAGAGTCATCCCCAGCACACACTTCAAGTGTCAACCCTGTCTGTTAGCAAAATATCTCATGAAGCATTGAACTGACTTTATTGAAACTTTCAGAAAGGAATCATTGGATTCCGTTTAAAAACTAACTTTTGGCGTCAGTTTATTCAAGATGACCACAGCTAATCGACATTAGCCAACACAAAAATGACTTTACTGATACTGAGCTACAGTTTAATGTGGTAGTAACTGAGAATCATCACATTCTCTGAGTGTGATATCTTACAGTGTTGCTTGAGATCCCACATAACTTTATTTTGAAGGTTTGTCATTTCTCACCATGAGATGATCTTGGTCTAAAACTCTGGCATAAAAGGCGGCAGACGATATAAAAACCCTAAGCATGTCATTTTTGTTTGCTTTAGAGAGAACATAAGCAAAATCTACTTTTTTAGTTGTTAATTACATTTTGTTGTGGAGACTGAAACATTGAATTTAGTCTCTCCTGGGGCTGCAAAGGTTTCTTTATATTCTGTTTGGGTCAGATTTTTCAACCCATTCGGTTTTCTCTACTTCTTATGACGTTTGTGACGGAGCTGCCAAATAAGGTTATTTAACAATTTAATTTCATTAACCTTATTACCGATTTAGTTGTCTTCATTCTCCTCTGGTTCTGGGTCAGACTCTGGCTCCAACATGTAAGGCTGGATGGACAAGTCTTTCCTTGTTGACATCTTTCAATTCATTTGTAATTCAATTCATCTGCTCCTCTATTTAGTTGTAAACACCTCTATCCAACCAGAATGGACCGGTTTGGAAAATAGAGGGGGGCGGGGTGTGAATCGTCTCTTTTGAATTCAAAGAGACAGCCTCAAAACGAGTTGATCTGAGGCACAGCTCAGAAAAGGGGCGGGGCTTGTGGAGTTACAATAAGGAGGAATTCAGAGCAAAGCATTGTAGTTCCACATTATAAAGAACTGAATGATTTAAACGTGAAAAGTTAATTTAAAAGCATGATATGTCTACTTTTGCACACATTTGTATTGTAGAGCAGTACACAGTCTAGTGTTTGTTCCTTAACTCAGACAGAATGTTTTCATTTATTCTGATTCTGTCACAGTCGCTGCACTCACCTCTCTGTCGGACCTGGATGGTTCTGAGAGCCAAGATGTTCTGTTCATCTGAGAGAAACTGCTTCATCTTTATAAAAGGCTCTTTGCCTTTCACAGTCAGCTTCCGCCATGGTTTGGGTCTTGCCAGGATTTCACTGACTGAGCCCTGGGAGAGGCCCAAAACGTAGTGGCCAAACACTCGCTGGCCGATGTTATGCTTCAGCAGCTGCTCTTTCACCTGAAAGGCAATCTCCGCCGTGTCCAGTTGGTCCTCCTCTCCTGCAGTTGAGCTGCCGCTTTCCGACTGGTCACTGGGCAGGCCGGCGTCAATGGCCCCGGCCCCTGCAGACCCCTGACAGGTTGACATGAGGGCAACTTTAGCTGCATAGAGGGCGGTGGGGAAAGCCATGAGGCCTTCCTTTTTAAAGTGAGGGGAGAGGAGCTGCTTATGAAGGATGTGGTCCCCTGACAGTCGATCCCCGGAGCAGGGTGACACAGAAAAAGGACGGGGGAGATCGTGGCTGGAGGAGGAACCATCTAGGGCTGGGGGACCCGGGCTTGGTGAAGCGTGACTGTCCACCTGAGAAGAAGATGAATGAGATCCAGGAGGCCTGCTCGTCTCCCTGCCTGCATCCTCAGGGTGGTCCTCGTCTGAAGACAGAAGACATAGTTTCATTCACTCAGCTTCACTGCAGTTCTCATCTTTATAACAGATAATAATTTACGACATTGAATAAAAGGATAAAACAAAAGAAATTATTTGCAATTATTCACAATGCAACATAGTAAACATATCAAACATTAAAACTAAGACAGTTGACAGATTTTAGGGAAATAAACAAGATAAGGCTGATTTTGCAATGTTCTGTAAAATGCATTGTCCCTTAAATAAATAAACAAACAACTGGCAACAGGTCAGTAAGAGGACTCGATAGAAAAAACGTATTTTAGTGAGGCTGAATCCCATAGAAGTAAAGCTGGGCAGAGGTTCATTAGTCTGTAAGAAACCATCTAAAATACTGAAAACATTTTAGAATAATGGACTACTTTGAATGTTCCACCATCTACAGTCATAATATCAAAGGATTTCAAGAATCCAAGAATGGAAGTTGATATTGGATTTGTGGGTCTTCAGACAGAACTGCAGAAAAACAGGTCTGATTCCATAATCATTGTCTTCAAACACAGGTCACCGTGCGATCCATAAAAGCTGGTTCAAGCTCTATCATACAAAGAAGAAGCCAAATGTGAACACCATCCCAGAACACTGCCACCTTCTGTCTGCCAAGACTCCTTTAAAATTAACAGAGTAAAAAAGTATTCTGTTGTCATCTGTACTGAAGAGGACCAGGACCATCCAGCCTGTTATCAGCGCACAGTCTAAAAGCTTGCCTCTCTTATGGTATGTGGGTGCATAAGTGTCTATGATTTAGGCAGCTTAGACACAAACAGGTTTTAGAACAGAATTTACTGTACTCAGACAATGTTTTTTTTTTTTAGAGAAGACCTTGCAGATTTCAGCAAGTTAATGCTAAACCTCATATTGCATCTATAACAACAGCATGGCTCTGTAGCAGTAGAGTCCAGATTAAAACCACGAGTCCATCATGAAACAAAAACATCCGGTAAATAAGGTCACATCTGTCACGTATTGCTGCCATCAAATTCAAATTGATTTTCTTTTACTTTAACTTAGATTACTTTAATCAATTTAAACACAAAGATTTCCATCTGAAATAAATCAATTTGGGATTTGACTAAATTGACCAGTTTGTGCTGCTCATTCAGTGAACTATGAAAAGGTGACTAAAACTCACAACCTCACAACACTCCAGCCCTGCTCACTGAAAAGATTCCATTTATAGAAACTAATCATTCATCTTACCATTGCTGTGCAATATTCGACTCTTATCTCCTAAGTACTTGTGAGATGAAAGAAAGGCCTCTTTATCCAACAAGATAGACTCTGCAGCCTTTGCAGAATCCTAGAAACACACAAATACAAGCTGTTAATATTCAGTTACGATCTGTGAGCATTTCCAATGAAGAGGTGGCAGATCAATGAAGATGTTTTAGCATTTTATGACAGAACAAGAACATTAAAATAAAAAAAGTCTAATTGAATTAGTTTGTCTCAATTTGCTGTTTAAAAAGAAGCATATCTACCTGGGATGAGCTGCCATTTGTTGACGCCAGCTTCATAACCTTTAGTATACTAAGGGCAGAAAAAAAACTTTCAGAAAATTGCAAGTTTGATAACATTATGACTTCTTAACACCTTCTAACTGCACCGGTTATCACCTGAGTTCAGTTTTAATCTCCTCGTAGTCCATCTGGGATTGCAGTTTAGCCTTTAATCTCTGGCACAAAAAGAAGAAACAGTGACTCGTTAATTATCAGCACTGCAGAGCCAGTGTCCATTCTGATCTGTCTAGAGATGAGATTTCCAGGTCTCTGAAAGGAGACGGATCAGGTGGATCTGTTCTTTTCAAATAGTCGTTAAAAAGAGCCAATCTTTTGAACGAGCGCATGTTTGTCATTTACAACAGCTGCTGTGCTCCTTGTCTGGCTCTTCTTCATCTCAGTAGAACAGCAAAAGAGGCACATGTGTGTGTGAATACTTGTTTCTACTATATAGTTAGGACCGTTTATGCCATAGTTACTATCAAAGTGAGGTCTGATGTAAAGTGAGGACCTCTTCAATGTCCTCACTTTATTTACAGTTCTACTGCGCTTTACTAGTTAGGTTTAGAGGTATAGTGTGAATTAATAAGTTTTGGTTCAGGTTAGGGTTAGCTATAGACCAGTAATGGTTAGTTTTAGGGAAAATGTCTGGGTTAGGCATAATATTCCATGGACTATAAATACAGTTACAAAAATGAATGGAAGTCAATACAAAGTCCTCAATTTGATGCAAGTACAAGGATGTGTGTGTGTGCGTGTGTGTTAGCACATTTTTACTACATCGTGGGAACCTGAATGTGCATCGTGGGGACCAATGCCCGGTCCCCATCAGGTGAGGTTAATGGGGTTAATTTTACAGTAAATGGTCAGGGTTAGGCTATAAAATTATCAGAAAATGAATGGCAGTCAATCCACGGTCTCAACGGAGATATAAAAACAAACCTGTACCACTTTACAATAAGGCTCCCCTTATAGATGACTTATAAATAGTTTATAGATAGGTTATTAATTCATCTGTAAACACTTTATAAATCATAAATTAGTGTTTATTATGCATTTATTAAGGACAAGAAAGAGACAAAACTGTCCGGTTTCTTGCCAAATAGTGAGCCAAATCTGTTCGTGTACATTGTACTGTATTCCTGCATTATAGATGTACACAATTATCAAAGAGAGCCTTATGTGTAAGACAGTAGGTACACTATTAATTACTAATAAACATGTATATAAATGTTTATAAGGAAGCTTTATATATAGTTTACTGTTTTACACTTTACCATAAGGCTCCTTTGATAGTTGCGGATATGTTTAATGCAGTAATACAGTATAATATTATATGTAAAATATGTATTTCCAATACATTATTGTGATTATAACATAGTAACCTAGTCTGAAATGTTTCATATAGCACCTTTAAATGTAATATGTACATGAACAGATTTGGCTCACTATTTAGCAAGAAAACGGACAGTTTTGTCTCTTTCTTTTCCTTAATTATTATAAAGTGATTTATAAAGTGTTTACAGATGAATTATTAACCAATCTATAAACTATTTATAAGGGCTGCCTTATTGTAAAGTGGTACCAACAAACCTGTGTGTGTGTGTGTGTGTCTGCATCTGTGTCAAAAAAAAAAAAAAAAAAAGGAAAAACATCTCGCAAATGTCTGCAACTCTATTTATTTTAAAAAGCCATTCCCAAGATTTGGATCATTAATGAACATTTGCAGTATTTAGTGGAAATAAGATACAAACAGTGATGCAGATTATTGAAGCTTGAGTCTCGTTGAAATTGTTTTTTCTGAAAATAAGGGGCACCTTTTTCATTCAACGGCATGATTTACTTTTTATTTCTATTTTACTGTATATAGATGTTTTTTATGAAATAAAAAAAAAAAAAAAAAAGAACATTACGTCTCAAGATTCGTCACTTCTCGTGTCACTCACCTCAATTGTTTCTGTTTTATAGGCCAGCTGGCGTTCCAACTCTAGGATCTGATTGGTTGAGGTCTCTTGAACTTCCTGTAGTGTGAACTGCAGCTGCTGAATATTTTCAAGGAGGTGGAGGATTTCTCTGTCTTTAGCCAACAAGGTGGCCTCCAGCTGGGCAGGCAGCAGGTCACCCTTCTCATTCTTCTCCTGAAGGATAATTTGTAAAAAAAATAGCAAAGTGTGAGAGAAATAAACAGAGAATATGATGAAAAATACAACACAAAATAAAAGTAACAACGTTTAACATAACATAAATCAAATAATTTATTTTTTTAAACAGATAAAACCAACTGAGATTGAGATTTCATTGCAAGGAGACAAGTTTTTGGAACGGAAGTGAACAGATATTATTTAGACAATAATAATGAAAATGTTGTCACAACTCATAATATTCTGAAAATGATGTGTATCCTAAGAAAATAAACCTGCAGGTTTAGTTGTCAATGAACGTATCGTATTTTCAGAACTATAAGTTGCACTGTTTTTCATGGCGACTTGTAGTCCGAAGAGACTTGTTCTTGTTTTTTCATCTTAATGATGCAATTTTTTTCATTCTGACATAAACCAAGGAGTAAACATTATAGTCTGCTGACATGAGAGGAGGCTTTGGATTTGTGCAACTGTGTTTATGTTATTCCTGTAGCCTAACGATTAAAAAAATGAGCAGCAGAAAAAAGTTTGGAGTGAATGAGAAACTTGTAAGAAAAGCAGAGGTTACTGTACTGCAATAAAGAAAATAAAGAAAACGAATCGTGTGATGTGGAATTAGATTAGTGAACTTACAGGTAACTTGCTTGTTGGAATGCATTGACTGGTTGTGTTTGCATTGAGCAGTAAGCTGCCTCGCTGTTGGCAGCAAGATCAAGATAGTTCAAACAAGCATATCTTATTTTGTTTTATTTGCGACACAACAACGAACTACACCAAATTCGAAGGGAAAATACAGAAAACTGTACTGGATGCTAATGACGAGAGAGCAGGACTACAGAGGCTGGTAAGCTAAAAATGTTAGCTTGTTGTTGATATTCTAACTTGTTCTTTGGTATCTTCCTACGGATATTGTTTAGTTGAAGTTGTGTTAAAAAATGATACAGTTGTTGCAAGTTACTCTCATCTGCATCCCAGGCCGGAGCTGTGTTCTGTGTGTGGTTATTCCAGATTAAATTGTTCTGCAATTTATAATCTGGAGCGACTTATCTATGTTTTTTTTTCCTCTTCCTGATGCATTTTTTGACTGATGCGACTTATAGTCCGGAAAATACGGTAGGTGAGTAGAAAGTACTTGATCGCACAGTACGGCTGCATCCCCAGTGATCTCATTAAAAAAAGGCAGTTGTCACATTCTTCTTACCCTGGTGGAGCCCTCTGCTGGATGGCAGCTCCCTGTAGTGGTGCTCGAACCGCTGGCTAACTGCTCCTTTAGCCGCTCCACTTCCCTCTGAGCCATTTCCGCTCTCTGTGCACAGAAATGGTATCACCGCTTTCATACGCCAGGCCACATCAATTGGCTAATGAGATGATCAAGGCGAGAGCACGTACATAAATCAAAGGAGGCGCCCTTGTACAGAAATTTAAAGCTGAGTGAGAACGTGAGCTGGGGGCTCGGGCAGACGAGCTCAGCCACCGGTTCATTCTGCTGAGGGGGCTGTTTAGTCAGCCCACTTTATTCCCCAAACTGTTTACCTGCTCTGTCACACCCGGCCTGCTAATTAATGATTCATTTTCAGAACATTTATCTGGGAGCTGCTGGCACAGAGCAGCAGAGTGAGCAGCGAGAGCAGAGAGGAGGAGAACAAGGCGAACAGAAAAGAAGTTTTACACAAACAGAAAGCAATCAAGGCAATGTGCTAACTGAGAACCCCGGCGTTCACTCGCATGTGCGGGTCTCCTGTTCTGTGCCGAGTGGAGCAGTGCAGCCGTAGGGTGCCCACCGACAGGGGCTTCAGTTTACACTCACAAATCACACAATCGGGAGGTGGGAGGAAGAGGACGAGAACTAAGGGTGTCTAATTGAAGCCAGGGCTTGATTACAGGAGTGATTACCTAAACGAAGCTTCTCAATCAGAAAAATGTACAGAGAGACTGTACTCACCTGATTTGCTTTCTCTAAATTTGCCATGATGGTTTCAACTTCTGCCGCCCTACAATACACACACACACACACACGCACACACACACACACATCAGATCCAGATCAAACAGATTATGGAAATGTTCCTCATTTCCAATTGACTTTGAAAACAATACAGACTTTATATTTAACTGCTATATAAAATAAATATAATGCTTATTTCTCAAAAGGCAAAATGACACTTTTAGTTCCATCATTTAAAAAATATATATTTTTACATATTGAACAAATAATGTGAAATATGAGTAAAACAAAACTTTATATAAAGCCCCTGGTTCTGTTAGCAAGCAGCTAGTTAGATGTCATCTATACAGCAGCTGTTCTATTATCACTTAGAAATGGTCTCTGCTTGTATGTAAATAAGAAGCACATGAAAATTAAAAAAACACATTATAGTTTTGCACAATTGTTATCAGAGACACAATCTGGCACCTAAATCTCAT
>JARVJO010000394.1:23235109-23248508 GCA_031762555.1 Cynodonichthys magdalenae | reverse complement strand
TAGAGTAAGTGAGTAGACTGATCCAGACTGAACATCCAGCAGAACCAACAGGAGAAGAGAGCATTAACAAAGTACAAAACCCAAAGGGACAAGCTTCCTTCTCATGTAGAGCTCCTCAGACTTGTGAAACTTGATCATCATTAATAAAACTGTAAACTAATGTTAGAGAGTTTAACTCAGGTGAAACAGCAGCTAAAACAACAAACCTGTTACTGATGAACACCAACCTACAACAGCTGTAAACAGAAATATTTTATTCATTTATATAACGCTATAGACTTCTCCTGTTCTTCATCGAACCAACATCATTTGTGTCTCGTTTTATTTTTAACTTTAGGTTAAAAAGGCCAACCAAGGATCAGTTTTACAAATTAGCATTTAGCTAGTCAACCTCTATACAAAACAACATGGCAATGTCCTAGCATGCTAACATGTTCTTCTGTCCTTGTCAAATAAACTCATAGAGCATGACAATCAGCATTTGTCTACTGACACTTGATCATGTTGGGGTTTTTAAACTAAAACAATAATAAATAAAAAAGGATATATTAGAGTGGAGAGGTATGGAGCCACAAAATATAGACTCCGGGTCAGAGGAGTAAAATGACACGAGCTGGTTTGGCAGCAAAACACTAACTTACAAAAACAAACACTACAGTAAGAATGAGGGGCAGGAGAAACAATGATCAAAAGATACACCCACAGGACCACAGGGAGGCCACGGTTTGATCTAACACCGAGTGAAGGTGAGCAGTGATCACTGAGTGAGAACAGGTGTGTGGACTGAGGATGACTGAAAGAGGAAAAACAGGAATATATACAAATGTAAGAACAAGGAAAAACACGACTGAATAACTAACAAATAGCAGAAATAAACTCAACCAAAGCAAACACAACCCCTGCAGGTTGATGACAGATCACACAACTTGTGTCCTGAAAGATTTCTGAACCAGTCGGTCCAGATGCATGACTGACTCTCCTGAAAACTGTCAAGGCTGAACTCCAACTTCCTTTCTCACATCTAACAATCACAGTCGTCTCATTTAAAACAGAAGCTGAGTGGGATTATTCATGAGGTTTGTTTGAAGTTCAACAGTTTCATTTTGCTCACATGGGATCTGATTGTTCAAACGGCAGATAAGGATGAAACAACAAGGATGCTGTGATTGTTTTAAACATGCACACAGGTGTGTGAAGTTTCAGGACAGGGTTGTCTTTTTTTTGACAAAATGAGGGGAAAAAAGTGCTCAAAGAACACATTAGACTTTTAAAATTCAGAATAAACTAACAGCATTCAGTCAAACCTTCAGTGTCTTTCATGGTTACACCTGTCAACTACAGCTTCATTTAACTAAGTTAGATGATCCAAAAAAAAAAAACAAAGAAAGAGGTCCGATTGTTTGTGACTCGTGTTAATAAGTCTTAGTTTCTGATGGTTTAGGCTGTGCCCTGGTCGCATCAACAGACTGGGACAGATGACTCCCCCTGACAGCAAACACTAACAGGTGTTGGGGGAAAATGTTTTGTATTGATCAACAAGACAAATAGTCTTTTTTAGTCGGTAAGAGTTACAGGCTCCACGTTCACAGGCTCGGGGGTCAGGAAAGAAAAACTGCAAATGAAGCTCTAGGGTCAGGGCTGCTGCCGTCAGCCCGCAGGAATGTGATCAGAGCCGTGCACACGCTCCGTGAGTCAAACCAGATAACGGAAACCGCCGCTCCAGCGCAGACGGCTCAAGCCCGAACCGAAAAAATGCGCCCAGCCCAACAAAATGGATGGCGGCGGCTCTAGAAACATCAGTTCAATTGCGCCATGGATTAAGCCTGGGAGAAAATCCATTAGCAGCGGCTGACTGTGCTCTGGAGCACAACCCAAACAAAGGAGTGTTTACTTTGAATGTCTATCGACATCCTTCATACAAGCTCAGATTCATTTCAGGCGTGCGGTGGATACATTGCGCTCAAAGACCAGGACAAGGTAGAGTGTTTTCTGAAGCAATCTTTAAATGGAGCAATTCTTCTTGAGGGCTGTCAAGGCCCAGCTGCCAGTGAAGGCAAACACAGACCTCTCTCATCGACCTGCATTAGTGGCTGAGTCACTCCCAGCCTTCACAATGGCATTCCCCAGCTCCACGCTGGACGTGGCTTCATGCAGGCAAAACAAGGGCTGCGTTTCGTCACTAATGCGCACTTCAAATGCTGCATTAGTCACGGAGGCTACGTTAAGAGCTTCATGACAGCTGGAGGCAGGAGGACTAGAATATGGGAGCTTCTTACTTTTTTGCCATCTCCAGCTTGTATTTACACCTCAGGTCCAGCAGCTCTGTCTGAGCAGTGTTCAAAGCTGATGAGAGAAACCACAAGAAGGGAGATATTAACTTAAAAAAAAATACATGAACTTTCCCCTTAAAGCTGCATAACAGAATAATTTACCTGGATAATTTCAGAATACGCTAACAGCTTTTCTATAAAAATGTTTGTTTCTGGTTTAAATACAACTCAAACAGTATCAGTTAAACAATTAACAACAAGAAGATAGTAATATCTGAAGTGAAATTTAAAATAAAACAACCACATTTTAACTTTTATTTGTGTAAGGAGCACCGGCGGTAGAGGAGTGTCTCAGTGGGAAGCAAATTCAATAAGAAGTTACTTTTTAATAAGTCCAAATTCAGTTTAGCAGCTGCAGTGTTTCCAGCGTTAAAACACTTACATGAATGCAGAACTTTGATCTTCTCCTCGGCCTCTGATAGTCTGTCAGACAAACTAACATCAGCGCCCTCCTCCTCCTCCTCCTCCCCCCTACGAGAACAAACTGTCAGTTCCATCTCTACATCATGGGCACACATTTAAAGCTACAATAAAAGCCTTGAGGCTGAACAAAATATGCAAAAGCCAACCACCTCCTCCCTCGAAGCGAGGCCTCGTGTGATGAGAGTTCACTAAATAAATAAATTAATGAACGACTATAAGCTGTGGATGTCAGACGCTCATGTAGACAGAACTGAAGCTTTTGGTCAATAAAGCTGTACCTACTTTTTTTTAACTAATTATTAAGAAAGGCAATCGCGTAATTCCTCCTGTCGGTGTGTCTGTTAGCAAAATATTTAATGAACCACTGGACTGAGTTTAATGAAATTCTCAGAAAATAATCCCTAAATGTACACCTACAGCTGATTCAGTTTTGGAGTCAACCCAATTCTGGATGGCTGCCACAGCTAACTGATTTTAGAAAACACCAAAATGGCTAAAATTCAGTCAGTTTTACAGACATGGAGTGAATATTTGGTGTGGTAGCAGCTGAAAGTCAGAGAATCACACAGTTTTGTTGTTTATAATACTGTTGTCATTTTTCAACATAAAAAAAATAATTTTCTTTTGAAAGTCTGGCATAATTGTGGGGAATAAGCATGTCTTAAAGGAATGCTAAGCATTTCATTTTTGGTATTTTTTACAAAGCCACAATTTTCAGCTGTTCAATAATTAGGATTTAGTTTTTTTTAACAACTAAATGAAGATCAAATAGGGATTATAACATGTATTTTTTGCTTATGGTTGTAAATAATGTGGGTTTATTTTCTGAATTACTTTGTGCAACTGGAGTTTCTACTGTTGACTAAAAGATAAGATTAAAGCAGACACGGCTGTGTGAAGAAAATAAAGCATCCTGATCCAACAGGATCAGACAAGTCAAATAATAATTGTCACATTAATGTGAAACAAAAAGAACATAGTTGTTTCCATAAATCAAGCGTGTTCATAAGAAGTTTCTGGTTCTCACCGTCGGTCCTCAGCTCGGTTCTGGTGGTTCTGCTGAGGGGAGCCAGGGGCCCCAAGGGCCGATGTACTGCTAGGGGTCATCAGGGAGGCTGGAGAGCTGGACTCTGAAGTCTCCTCTGTCACAGCTGCATCTGCTGGACCCTCCTCTGTGGGCTCTGTGTGGATGAAAAAACCTGCTTGAATATTTCCCACCATCCAGCAGGACGGTTACTGGTTACTCGGTTGAATTTCGGCTTGTAGGTTTGTACTGAAGCAGCCACTGGAACACTCCCTGAAATGAATGATTTGGACTGACCTTTCTTTTCAAGGCAGTCCAGGTGTTTCTTCCAGTGCCCGCTGATCTCCCGCACCAGGGCCTCGCTGTCAGGGGCTGAACTCTGAAGCTGCTGCAGCCGTTCCTCCAGGGACTGCGAGGCCTCCAGCACAGGAGCTGGATCTGTGGAAACAGAAGCGAAAACAAATCTCTGCAGGAATGAAAATAAGAAAAAAAAAAAACTACCAGGACTCACATAATCGACACAGACTGCTACTTTTCAAAAAAAGCAAAATAGCAGTTTTACGGTGTGCGCTGTGTAAAGCACATTACAGAGTTTTCTGCATTACAGACTATTCCACAGAGACTTGTTTCCAAAGAGTGACTCTTAGACTTTTCTCACAGTCGCCTTTGAAATTTCACAGGCTTGGACCTAATGACACAAGTTCTGCTCAGACCCACGTGTTTGAAAATCAAATCTAATTAGTCTTCTATCGTGCTGATAAATTGCAAAAAAAAGACAAAAAGATTATAATAAATATGTGACAGAAGTGCCAAGTATACACCTAGGTAAAGTGTGGAAAAAGTGCACTCCTGAAAAGGAGGTGAAAAAAAAAAGAGGGATTCTTTAGCACAACAGAGGAGCTGTTTTGCAATGCATGCGCGGCAGCACAGGGCCCATGGGGCCAACTAGGAGGCTGTTTCTCAGCTAACAAGTCTCCTCTGTATCATTTGATCATTTAAATTATTATGCCAGGAATTCTCAGGAGGCAGCTCGGCACTCCACATCACAGGGCTGTTTTTAATCTTCCCCTTCCCTTTCTTCCCCTCCCGAAAAGTTCAACAGCTCAGAGAGAGAGAGCTGCTCCTGTTGTGTACCTGCCTGCCGAACACCAAAGGAGGTGACTTCTAGTGCCAAAGCACAGAGAAGGAAACTCAGGGGAGCTCCTTGACAAGGGGGGAGGCAAGATGTGGAGCCCCGCGCACACACACACACTAAAACACACACACCACAGCCCTTCAAAACTCTAAAAGAGGAAGAAAATCGCTGCTTTGCTGCACAAACTTTTCTCCCACAGCTTTCATCCACTCATCTTAAGACTTCTGTGTGGAACCCAATTGGATCCCTTCTTCAGTATGGGCACTGACTGAAGTGACTTTTTATAAGAAGTTGGAGCCAAAGAGGTTTAAACTTTGCCAGATGCCACAGAAAGAAGGCGAACTCTGAGCCGGCAGGCCACAGAAAACAAACGCTCATCAAGGAGCCCGAACTTTTGCAATTTGTTGAAATCCTGCTCGCAACGTTGCAGCTCACCACATCTGCATTTTCATCAGACAAAACATTTTGGACCATTTAATTGATGGACTTTTTTTTCTTTTTCCCAGGATCGTTTACAGTCAAACATCGCCTGCGTTGGTTGTTGCACCGAGTGTGGAGCTGTTGCATCAGTCACAGGGGACATCACTATTAAGAGCACAGCCCTTCTAAGACAAACAGGATGACTTAAAGCACTGCTATTCCATCGACCCTCTGTCACAGAAATCACTTTATCAGTCTCTTTCCCATATATCCTTTCAACTTTTAATGATCAAAGGACAGAGATTATAGTAAGGGATCTCTCACACATGGACAAGCCAGGATTATCAATCAGTGGCAGGGGAGCGGAGAAAAGTCAAATTTAAAGTGAAGGGATATAACTTAAGTCTGTATACAAAATTAACCCCCATCAAAGCCAAGCAGCAGGGATGTTCTCCGAGGGCCAAGGATCTACACTTGAGTCCACCAAGTCTGCTTATAACTTTAGAAAACTCAGCTAATTGATGTAGCTAATAAGAAGCACTGAAGCCTCTTCTTCTTCAAAAAAAAAAAGCTCTGACGTTAAATCCACCAAATAACTGGAAGGAGAGCTTCAACATGAAACATAAAGCTCACAGCCCTGTCAACGACTAAATATTAGAAAGTTAATGAAGTCTTATTTGCAATGTGACTCAGTGCATCTACAGTATATGGAGGTACATTTTTAATTTATCCATTATCTTAATTATGGATGAGTGAATGTCTGCTCTCAGGTTATAGTAAGAGACAGAGAACCAGCAGCTTGTCCGAGCTAATAAATCTAATAAATCACTGGATATTTAATGTATCCTTGCCTCTGGTGAATACAGATCCAACAGGATCACATCTGGGCTGCTAAATGCCACAGAACTTAATCTGAACATTTCTGAAGAAAAATTTAAAACTAGGGTGTCAAACTCATTTTCACTGAGGGCCACATGAGTTATGGTGGCCCTCAAAGAGCCAGTTGTAATTAACTTTGATGTTTGATGTTTAACTTTGACTAAACGTCACGTTCTTCATCTCATTGCTGCAGCTGAGCACCGCTAGCACACAATAACTGAGCTCTACCTGGTATTTCCTGCATAGAAACACTGTTTTAACACGTCCTCTTATAAACACGACTCACTAAATATGAAATAAATAATACAGAAATGCTACTAAAAATAAAACTCTGAACTCTCCTACTTTACGACAGGGAATTCCCATGCATAAACAACATGCATTATGGGAAATGTAGTTTATATTTGATGCTGGCTTTAAAGAAGTGCTATCCAACTATATTGCTCAGTTACTTAAAGCCACCAGCAGGACAAGTATTATCATCTTTCACCTTTTAAATGTTTATTTTGTTGCATTTAATCATACATTTTAAGTTTACCATTGATATAAAAACAATTTTCATATTAAGTAAAAAAACAAAATAATAAAATAAATATTTCCTACATTTTTATCTGAAAGCAAAATAATAGTTTCAGATTGACTTTTGTAAATTAACCTAAGATTCACAAATAATTCAAACTAAAAACTGTGTGGGTCTTCTAGTTTTGTCTGACACGTTCACCTTCAGCAGTAATTAAAAAAAGATTCAAGTGATCAAGGTTCAATTTGAAATATTTTATTTTCTGGCAATCCTTTACCATTCTGAGACAGCCTCATTCAACTTTACTCTCTTATAGTTATAAACTGGATAATTTACGTCTTGATCACAACTTTTGACATCACAGATTTTGTTTTCCTAACCTGTTATTGCACAGTTTAAAAATGTCTCTAACATTTGTTGAATAAATGTTAACAAAGAGATAATTAAAAACAAGAAAGAAATCAATAGTTATTACTGTACAGAAGGAAATTGAACTGTGTTAAGATCCATACGGATGCTGGGGTTGTTTCATTCTGACTAACTTGCATTAAATTTGCACAACAAACTCCGGTGACATCAGAGAACACGACCAACACAAACAAAAACAAAGTTTAACATTAACGAGTACTAATAGTTGATATGCAGCAAAAGTACTTTGAAGTTTTTGCTGGATTGATGGTAAGTTTCATCACTTGGGCTGAGCAGTAATGAGGTTACCACCCTGTGGTCACCGTGTTGCTGCGCGTCTCAGTATCAGGGCTCAGCAGTCTGCGGGTGGCCCCTCAGAGGCCGATGTGCAGGTCTGGGTGGGCGGGGGGTGGGGGGGTTGTGGACACGCACGTTGTGCGCCAAGACAAGCAGGTGTGTCAGGGCGGTCCGTCTTGGCCCTGTCAGCGATACACCATCATTACGCGGTGTGGGCGCAGTAGGGTGCACCATTATGTCTCCCTGGGCCCTGTGTAATTACGCTCTGACATAATTAACCCAGCAAGCCCATTAGCCAAGCATTGGCTGGCTGAAGAGCGAGAAAAAAACACTATAATTATTTGTTGTGCGCATGTTAATGAGGCCAGCTGTGTTCCCATCATACAACACGAACAAATTAATTTACAAGGCTGTGCTCCAAGGTTTTTTTTCTTTTCATTGAAAACAGTCTTGTTTTTTTGTTTTTTTTCCCCCTCTGAGTGGACTTCAAGGTCCATAAACAAGCTCCGCTGCTGCTGCTGCAACAAACAGTAACACTGCTGTAATATTGTTGTCAAGGACCAAAACTGGGTTGACAGAGCACTTTTGCTTTCACCTTCACAGACAATGTAAAGACCTGATAAAATGTGTAAAAAACGCTGCCTCTTATCTTCAGTCTGTCAAGGAACAATTTTGATGAAAAGAAACACAAACTGCTCCCAACAAATTCCGAAACATGAATTTTCCGTTTGTGGCATATTTTAAACCATCAAGCGTTTTTGATATTCAGATGGCAAGTCGAAGACTCGCTTTACCTTGATGTTGTAGGAGGAGGAGGAAGAAAATACTCAAATATAAAGATGAGTGGAGTGAAGGAGTGCGATTGTGGGAAGCGGTGGCTTTTGTGCGTGAACAAAACAAAGCTGAAAGAGAAACTTTCTAACCTGTGCTCTTTCATTGCTGTTTGTGTCTTTCTTTGACAGACTGAAGGACGAAGATGGAATGACATCAATACGGAGGCATTTTAAAGCTGACAACAAAGAACCGTGTCAAGAAACAAAGAGTGGAGCTAGGCGGCATTTAAAATTAACACGAGATGCTGCGGTGAAAAAAGAAGTGCCGGTGACATTCGATCCAAACTTTACTAGAAACAACACGGGAAGACAAGTCACCAACTTCTAAATTTGTATTTATTAAACACCATTTAACATCATTAAACATGGAAATGGAAAAAAAAGAAAGGTCACCCTCTCATATCTAGGCTTTTATAATTACGACATAGAAATATTTTTTAGATTCTAAAAATATTCATATTCTATCACGTCATTATTTATTAAACAAAACAAAGCCAAAATAAAAAAGCTGTGTAAAAAACTCCCTGATTCAACAATTCGTACAGCTTTTCTTTAGCAGAACTCTGTAGCTGTTTATCTGACCTCTGTTCTCATACGATTGTGGAGGAAATGTTACTTTACAACACTGCCTTACTTCATCTGAGTTGCAGACATACGTTTCTGCAGAGCTCTCTAAAAGGAGCATCTCAGTCAGATTAAATTCTGGACCTTGGGCCAATTTTCAGCTGATCTTTTGTAGATTAGCTGCTGTTTGGGATCATTGTGTTGTTTCAGATATCAGACAAACGGTCTCACATCTGACTCTAGAATCTGTTGGTCCAAAGAGGAGCTCATGATGGACACAATTACTGCAAGGTGCTTGAGTGGCCTGTGGTCTCAAAACAAGCCCAGATCATCACACCTCCACCACCGTGCTGACAGTTGAGGAGTATGTGCTGATGTCTTTCTACCTTGACACTGAAATCAGCAAAACCTGGGTCCTACTTTTTTAAAGAAAACATATGGTGCTTATAAATGCTTTATTACATATAAATCATTCGATTTGGGCCAATATTTTTAGAAAAAATTTTATTTTAAAAATGTATTCATTTCATTAAAAACAAACTAAACAGAACAGAAAAAAGAAATAAATAAAATTTAAAATAATATAAAGTGGAACTGCAATGCTTTGGTCTAAATTCCTCCTTATCGTAACTACACAAGCCGTCTCAGATCAACTAATTTTGAGGCTGTATCTTTAAATCCAAATGAGGCCCTTCAAACCCTGCCCCCTTCCAGCTTCCAGACCGGTCCATTCTAGTTTGCTAGAGGGGTTTCCGATTATATAGCAGCGCAGAAATGTTTTATTTAGTCTGAAGACGAGGAAATTTTAGTTGGTAAGTCCAGACATTGTTTGGCAAATCCATCGTAACTACTGTGACGTAATAGTTCAAAGAAAATAGAGAAAACTGAACAGGCTGAAAAATATGACCCAAACAGAAAATAAAGATATCTTTGTTTAACCAGCAGAGACTAAATTAAACGTTTCTGCCTCCTAGAGACTCCAAGTTCACAACAAAATGTATTTAACAGATGAAATAGTGGATTTTGCAGGATATGTCCTCTTTAAATTCCACACCCAGCTTTTTATTTTGGCTTCAAATGTGCTTAATAAATAATAACACCAGTTGTGTGTTTTTCTTCACTTCATGTTAGATTTAAAGAAATGCAGAACCTGGTAAAGACCAGGTCATTTTTATTATGTTCTGATGTAAAACCTTGAACTAAAAGAAGGTAGACTTAATTTTTCTCGTCACTGTATATCTGATTATTGTCGTTTTTATTTTTGCATTTTTATCTCTGGAACACACACACATTTAGGCATTCCTCTACACACACACACACACACACACAACTGCTGTCTTCTAAGAGCACACTCTCTTCTGGTCCCTCTGGGTCTCCTACTCCACAGGGATGAGTTGAAGAGGCCTGGCTCTTTTATGAACATAATGCATTATTAAGCACCTCAAACATCTCCTGGGCCTTTGTTTATTACTGCTCTTATTAATCACTTGTGCATAATCTCGTCCCGCCCAGAGAGCTTTCATTTTCCATCAGCTTTTATATGCTCTTATTTTTTTTTTCCAACAGACTGCCACAAATGCACAAAGCACTTTTCCTCCACTCTCATTCTGACTGAAGGTACTCAGCTGCACAATTACAATAAAGACAGTTCGCTGTGCCTTGCAGGCCTCTCTTTCTGGTGCTTGCATTTGTGTGTGGCGCGGCTGAGGAAGGCCAACCATTCTTTATGCACCTGAATGCCTGAATTACTGGAGGTCAGTGCCTTCTGTTCAGAAACTCCCATAGCCAAGGGACACATCTGTGAATATGTAAGGCACTTATAACCATCTCATAACACGGAACAATAAGCGGAGAAACAAAAAAAACAACAAAAAAACTCTTGTACTCCCCCCGTAATACCGGCGGTCACCACTAGCAAGCACTGTTGTCATAACATTTCTTCTAACACACACATGCAGACCTGCACACACTCTTCAGACATGCTGTAGGCCCTGCTCACACACACACACACACACTTAGAGGGGTGTATTTAGATCAGATTCTTCACAAAGTCTTCGTGAGCTTTCTGCTCAGATAAAAGGAGATATGTTCTAAAGGAGAGGGGGAGCAGGGCGGATCCTGGGGGATGAGTGTGTATACTGAGAGGAGGCGAGGAAGAGCAAACACCTGGAGTGTCAGTCTCAAGGCTACGCCCCTGGCGACAGGGCCTCGCCGCCTCGCGCAGAGGTGGCAACAAACGCAGACGTTCAAACGACGCCCCGCACACTCGCGCCCGCACGCACGCGCACGCTCCGGGAGAGATGAGTGGAGCGAGGCGGGCGGGCGAGGAGGAGAGGAGGAAAAAAAAAAAACAGGAAAGTTGCGGCACGTCTCTGGGAAAGCAGATGAGAATTCGGGCAGAAGCTGCCACTGTTTTTCAGCGTTCAGTGATCAGGACGTGTTTATGTGCGCTGATCAAAACTGTGCGGAGGTGATATAAACATTGTTAGGGAAACACTGTTAACAGGCCTCTTTCAAGCACCAGACTGGGTAGGAGTTGGAGCGCACAGCATGGGGAAATGTCACAGGCAAATCAAAATATAGCGCGCTAATGAAACACTCCAGTGGATTGACATCTTGGCTTAGGGGCCTCATAAAAGAAGAGAAAAACGACTTCAATCACTTGCATCAAAAAGTTTTACCTACTCAGAGTTTACTGTTGAGTTCTAGTTGTTCAACACAAACAAAGCTTCAGATTATCACAAACTCTCACATGTGTTATATGTGTCACCCGTCACTAAAGGTGAAAGGTTTGACCAAGACAGGTTTAACCGTTGGTGTGAAATGAGGGTTAGGGGGGCTATGACCCCCACAATAATTTGATCCAGTCAATATAACCCCACCCCCCATAAAATTACATAATTTGCTCTAACACAAGAGAAATTACTGGTTTAGTACACAGCTGCACAGCACCAGGTAAATACATATTCTTGGAAAAATGAGAAATGTAGGTGTGTCGTATAATACATCCTAAACATGTAAGATATTTATTACTGTTTGTCTAACTAAATGGGGGCAACAAGTGAGCAGCATGCATTCCTTTAAAGAATACTGGGCCTTTATTTTCAAGGAAAGGAAGCGAGCTGATCTGTGAGCAGATGTTAACCACATCCAGCTACAACAACAGGTCACATATGTAACCACTGCCACCGCGTGCCCCCTTCCCCCCACTCCCCTTCTCGCATTCATTAACTCAGCTGTTGGCCTGCTCTGATTGGACCCTGGGCATTGTGAGCATGCACCCACACATGGAGGGAGAGGCACTTTCAAATGAAATAATAGGAGGGGAAAAACGTCTTGCCATGAATAGTAATAACTGCATTAAGATTAACGAGCATGGCGTGTAAAGAATAATTGCATCTGTCAAAAGATTAAAAATACATGAGCTGTGGCGTTTGTTGGGGGGGGGGTTGCTCACTGTTGTGTTTGAGGGGCAGAGAGAAATGAAGTGGGGCCACAGCCAAATGACTGTCCTCCGGTGTACCTGGAGTCATCCATTCTAGTTGGGGGGTGGGCAGGAAACAGGGAGGGGTGGGGTGTGACCTTGGACACCAGCAGCAGGATGTACAGTGACAAACAGGTCCAGAATACTGTAGACCATTTACAGATGGTACACTGCAAGGAAACTGTCAGCTCTGTGGTTCGGCTGCAGACGACACAATATGATCAACTGTGCCGCTGACCTAATACTTAATAACAGACTTCACAAAATCTTTTCTTTAAACTGACAGAGAGCTTACATTAAAACCCCAAATCCTATTTTATTTTATTTTTACTTTTAGAGGTTTGACTTGTTTACTGTCTGTCTTACAAAAAGAAATGCCTGTATCAGTTTTGTCTCTGTGTCTTTAGTGATTTATATTAGTCAGTGTTTATTTTTCAAAACCAAACAATCTAATATTTATCTTGTTACAGTGAGTATGCTGCGATTCAAGGACGATACATTTTTAAAAACCAATGTAATGCAGTTCATTCTGAAGTTTCTGACAGTTTTTTTCTTTTCTTCTGTTTTTGGTCTTTTTTTATTCTAAACAGGACGAGCAAGTTACTGAAGTGTTATCCAGTAGCTGCCTTTAAATAAACAAGCAGCAATTTTTTTTTCTTGGAATAAAAATTAATCTGAAAGCTGATAGGGGCTGTCATGGAAGCTGGGCAGTCATGTAACTGCCTGTGTTTGAGTATCATTGGATGTTATGGTTATGGTGACTGAGGATGGATAGAGAACCCATAAGAGTGGTTAAAACTTTGCATCCCTCGGATGAAGGACAAGGTTAGAAACACTCAGTGTTCTGAGCTTCTCAGAATCCATAAGAATTATTTTCCTTTGACTACTCAGAGCCAGGCAGTGGTGCAAAGAGGTCATTGATACACATTTACCCAACTTTTGGTGTCAACCCAATTCAGGATGGCTGCTCAGCTCTTGCTTCACCACGACGGACCGGTACAGCGCCCGCATCACTGCAGACGCAGCACCAATCCTCCTATCGATCTCCCGCTCCATTCTTCCCTCATTCATGAACAAGACCC
>JARVJO010000394.1:23219153-23233835 GCA_031762555.1 Cynodonichthys magdalenae | reverse complement strand
CCACAAAACACATGTAGACTGGTTGGGCGAACTCCCATGCACCCTCCAGGACCCTGCTGAGGGTGTAGAGCTGGTCCCCTGTTCCACGACCAGGACCAAAACCACTCTGCTCTTCCTGAATCCGAGATTCGACTATCAGACCGACCCTCCTCTCCAGGAGACTTCAATACAATAAGTCATATGTGGAACAATCATTATATTAAACAACATATAAAGAGCTTTATCATTCAATAACTCATTTACTGTATACAGTAATGCAATAGATTTAGCTATTTTTAATCTTAAGTGATGTGAGATTTCCATGTCAGCTTTTCATCAATGACGACTCCAAAAAACTTCCAAAGACTCTACAAATCTCATCAACTCTAAATTGGACATCAATAGGTTTCGTTCTGTTACCAAATATCATGTAGTTTGTTTTATCTAAATTTAATAACTTACTTAAATTGAATAACTTTAGGTGGTTGCTCTGAATAACATCATCTCCAGCATCCATTTAATATTTTCTCCTGAACAAAGAAATGTGGTATCATCTGCAAATAAAACAAACATCAGAAGCCCTGACACATTAACCAAATCATTTACATAAAAAATAAACAGTTTTGGTCCAAGTACAAAACCCAGAGGAACTCCACGTGTAATATTACAGAATACAGATCTCACATTGTTCATTTGAACAAACTATTTCCTGTTTTTTCAAATACCTAGATATCCAATGTAGTACTATTGTTCTAATGCCATATTTATTCAGCTTTTTTAGGAGAATGTGTGGTCAACAGGCTTTCTGATGATGGCTGTAGATTAGCTGTGGTGGTTATCTTGAATTGATGTGAATTCAAAAGTTAATCTGCTGTAAATGTATGATTGATATATAAGAGTTTTGTTAAAATCTATCCATTGTTAATAAAATGTTTAGGCAGACATTGTTACTGCCAAAGTTTTAAAGAAAAATATAAGATAATGTTTGGCGATTTGATTATGTTAGAGCTGAGTCTCAGCTACAACCATGACAAATTTTAGCCCAAGTTCTGGAAAATTAACTGAATTGTAGACATTGTTGTGTTTGTTAGTGTTAATTAACTGTGGTAGTCATCCTAAATTGGGCTAACTGCAAAACTTAATCAGTTGTAGATGTAGATATTTTCATGAAGGTGGGCGATAATAATTGAAACCAATTACAGAGGCTAATAGGAAGTAATATTTTAACAGGGTTAACACTGAGAATTGTCTGACCTTTCTAGCATCTGCAAACACACTCCTTAAATGGGGAAGCAGCAATAAAGCAAAACAGGCTTCTCCCTTTGAAAATATAAGGTCATAAGGACGTAGGAAGCTGGCGCTGCGGCATCACCTGGTGTAAATCTGAGCATCTACTCCTTTACAGTCACAGTTTGTTGATCACAAATGTAACATGAGTATAAATACAGTTTAGTTAAAAACCACAACAAAATAAAATTCTACATCTTAAAAAACTTTTTTTCTTACAAGTAAAAGCTGAAACAGAACAATGACGTGATTAAAAAATGAAAAGTTACTCAGTTGTAGATGTTCATCCAATGATTATGTTCTGAAGGTTTCACTATAATCTGTCCAGTAGTTTATAAAATGTATCCCTAACAGACTACTAGGGATGACTCCAACTATTAATGCCAACGTTTTAAGCAACAAAAATTTGCCCAATATGACGTTATAATATGTTGAGAATGATGCTCAACAACTACAACACCAAATTGTAGCTCAACACTTGTAAAACTGACTGGGATTTAGCCTTTTATGTATTTTCTAAGATTATTTGGCTGTGGATGCCATCTTGATTTAGGTTCTCATAAAAAGGTAAGCAGCTATAGACAGACATAATTTAATGAAAGTCTCAAAAAGCAATCATTGAATATCTGCTGGCTCATGAGATATTTTTCTAACAGACAGTTTTTACTCCAATAATTTATGAAAAAAAGACAAATGTGTTTGTTTGCACATCATTTTTTATCTGTAAGAAAATATCTCAAAAACTGACCCTATGGCTGTTTTTGGGTCCACAAACATTTCTTATGGTGGTCATCTTGAATCAAGTTTACTCCAAAGGTTAAGCAGTTGTAGATGTATAGTTAATGATTACTTCATGAATGTTTCATTACACTTTGCCCAGTGGTTTGAGAGATATTTTGCCAACATAAACAAATACACACTCACAGACATGGGCAAAACCATTATTGACCTTTCACTTTTGGCGTAGGGGATAAAAAAGCTGTTGGACTGGAATTAGGTAAAAGGTATAGCTTAGAAAATCAAACTGAATACAACTTCAAAGAACAGTTTTACTTATCCAGGAAATAACTTCCTTCAAAGTTTGTAAGTATGTGCGTGTGGGTGTGTGTGTGTGTGTGGGTGGGTGGTGCAATATCAAGCAGGGAGACTTCAAGGAAAAATGGAGACCTTTAAAAGTCAGTTGCCTCCGTGGCTGTTTGTCTGACACAGACTTTTATCTTGTATTCATTGAATGTGTAAACAGCATTCTCTACTCCTGCCACGAGTGTTTCTCTGATCTACACTGAGATTGGGCCACGGTCTGCTGCCAGCTCCTGCAACAGAGAGCAATACGCTGCTAGATGTGCCCTGGAACTGAAATAACAACTGAATAAACACATAATCTGCACTTCCTTCGCCCTGACTTACTGCCTGTGACCCTGTTTGCTTCATCAGGTTCTTCACAAAGCCAGACATGAGCTGGGATTTTAATTGGCCCTCCACAATCAACAGCAGAGCTCCTTCAGGATACATTCGCTCCTCAGCTTGCCGACACTCCAGGACCAGTGCTGGCTTCTGAAGTGGCCTCACGCAGAGGTTTGGAAACCACTCTGAGGATTGAGACTTTGAAAAATAGATAAGAGGTGCAGGCTATAGTTTTATGTCGTCTTATATTTGTCACTGTATCCTCAATTTCTCTGGCAGAAAAATTACACTGTGGTTAATGCATGCTGAAAGAGAGGCTCCATTCAACAAAATATGTTTGACAGGATACTGATTTCCAGAGAGATCTTCACCAAAAAAATATCGATAACCACTAAACATGAAAGATAAATAATGGTTTTCTGTGTGTGTTTGACCATCTGAAAGGTATCTAAAAAAAATGAATGGATTTAATTAAACTTTCAGTAAATAGTAATTGGATGCACATCTACAAATAACTTTTGAAGTCAACAACTTTCAAGATGGTTGCTTCATCCAATTGATTTTAAAAACCCAAAGTTTATATTTATTAGGCTAAAACTGCCAGGATTGTAATCTAGCCATAACCAAATTACAATCAAGAATAAGAAACCACTCCTAACTTCAGAGAAGGGAAAGTGGAAGACAGCCTGCAAAACATCCATGGAGTATTTTGAATAACTTGTGTCTTTTGGACTCACCAATGTTCCTGCTATGTTCAAAGATCTAGTCAATGATGTACTCTGAGATTTTCCTAATGCATGCGTTTTTGTTTATCTATGATAGAAACCTGAACAGAACCAAAAACCTTTGTTCTGTCTTTCAACAACTCCAAATCAAATCAACTGTTGGTGAAAGCAGAAAAATGGAAGTTTCATGTTACCTTTGTTTCATTTCTAGGATACATAATTAGGAGCAGGCAGGTGAAGACCAATGTAGTCAAGATCAAGATGTATCTGACTGGCCTACTTCTACCACACACAACAGCAACGCAGCAACTACAATGCTTTCTGAAGTTTGCTAACTTTTACATACAATTTAATAAGTACTAGAGTCAGACAGCTCAAACCCTGACATGACTTACTTCTATACATCGCCTATTTGTCTGATAAAACTACTCCTAACCTCAGCTCCTGTGTTAAGCCCCTCTGTGACAATTCATTCTGGAAGTAGATGCCGC
Organism: Cynodonichthys magdalenae; assembly: GCA_031762555.1. Lineage (NCBI taxonomy): Eukaryota > Metazoa > Chordata > Actinopteri > Cyprinodontiformes > Rivulidae > Cynodonichthys > Cynodonichthys magdalenae. The sequence goes on along the minus strand of JARVJO010000394.1, from coordinate 23,229,949 downwards.
CGACATGGGCGAGTGTGGTACTCTCCCAGTGATCAGACTCCGTTGACAAACTTCACCCGTGCGCCTTCTTCTCACTCCAAACAAAAACTATAATGTGGAAATTGTGAGCTTCTCCTTAGGATAGCACAACAAAACCAGACGCAGAACTCCAGTTCTAAAGTGCTGACACTAGGGTGTCCCGATCTGATATTGATATTGGATATCGGTCCGATATCAGCCAAAAAACCATTATCGGATTTTCCGATAAATAAACACTCTGACAGAAGCAGTTCATTCCAGTATCCACTCCAGCATTTCTATCCAGCAGTGCTTGGATCAGCGTGCAGAGCCCACGTGATCACAACATGCTAACGAAGTATCAAGAAGTAGAAGCGATGTCGGCAGTACTTTTCATTTTCATCAAAAGCCACGTTGCAGCTACGTGCAAACTTGTCATGCACAAGTTTTCCTTGGGGGCACAGAACCATGTATGTTTTAAACCGGAGAGACAACCAGGCTCTACTCCCACCCTGGCAGCAGCTAAAGCCCCATCTTCACCCACTCGCTTGTATGCTAACCAGCTCAGTCTCGGTCCAGTCTCCATGGATCCAGCCGCGCTGTTTCAGAAGCGAGTACAACACGCTTACGATTTTGACATCAGCAGAATGCTGCCCGTGGATTAGGTTTGGGATTGATTGACAGAAGAAAGGAGAGCGCTGCTTTGTTTTGGAATACAAGCACACAGCGCGATACAGAGACGTGGTGAAAACAGTGATAAAAACTGTTCTCCCTGCACGAGTGTGGATAAAAAGAGGCTAATCTCCACATGATGCTCGGACCGTAGAAAGTGGAAATACTGCAGTAAGAAAGGTAGCTATCAGTTTAATTAACTGGTTAATTCTATTTATTTTTTGCTCTTGTTATCAGAGTGATGTTTAATCTGTTTGTTTACACACTTGTTTTAGTGAAGATTAAGTGCAATGATCACGTTGTTTTAGACACAGTCAGTAAAATTGGAGCTGTGGACCCTTCACTTTGAACAGTTGGACAATATTGTGGAGTTTTATTCAGTTTTTACCACCATAAAGCAGCACCAGGCTGACACAGATAATAAAGAAATAGTGACTTTGACTTATTTTACACTTTAAAAGTAAAATTTGTTTTTTCATTATCTTCTAAGTTATATTTTGTATATTTTGTTAAATTGTAGATTATTCTTCAGTTTAAAATTTATGTGACCCATTGGTTAAAAATAAATGACCACAGACGACCACAAACTGACCAATGGAAAAACACAAATATACATCACTCCACCACATTTACAAAAAATGAGCTAAAACTTCTGGAGTAATCCCCAAACCAAAATAACTGTCAAGCTAATGGACCAGTAAACACAAAAGTTGCTGTAACTCAGGTAAGTTTACAGATACTGAACTACATTTTGGGTGGTATAGTTGCTGAGAATAAACCTTAACATACAGTTCAAGCTAACACATCACGCACTGCATGAGATTGTGCAAAACGTCATTTACAAGAATTTGACTAAAACAGCTTTAACTACCACCTTTTTATGATGTAAAAAGTCTGGCATGAAACTTCAAGGAACGCTAGGACTTTATATGTAGAAGTAATGATAGAGTGTGTGATGGTGGTGGTTGTGTTTGTGGAGATGCACATCTCTGGTCTTAGTGGGAGACTCACCTGGGGCCTCGATAAGCTGTTTGTAGATTCCCAGGAACGCAGACTCTGCCTCCTTACTGCGCTTGTTCAGAGCAACCACCTGCAGGGAAGAAGATGCCATTAACATAAACATGGCCTTGCATAACCCTGGTATAGACTACAGTCTTGGTAACATGAAGCGTTAAGTACACAGAAGGTAAGCTGATCTGTAAAGAGTATGGTGTATTGGGCTAAAGTTCTTTCATCTTTTCAGCAAAGTTGCGATTCAGAAATTACACTTTGATACAGATTTTTGGTACGTTAAACTCACAATTCAAGTTATAATATGATCAACATATTCACTGTTTTTACAGGAGAAGAAAAAGAAAAGATAAAAAACTTATTTTATCAAAATATCAAAACTAATTTTCTAGTAAGTTGTGAATAGTAACAAAAGCAGAGGTCAACAGTATGCAAATAACCCTGTAGAGTTCGTGCAACAATACAGCACTGTTAAGAATGTGGGTGATGACATCTGCAGAAGGTTTAAAACTATGGCAATAATTTCCCTGTTTAGGAGCCAAGCTGTTGCATGTTGTGAGGTGACATTTGGCCTGTTAAATGTAGGTGCTGGTGTGAGCGAGGACACTCGCCAGTGGCCTCTATCACCAGCAGCACTCAGCACCTGCTGTCCTCAGCTCGACGGGTGATGCAAACCAATTAACGATTCATTAGGAGGGACAAAGAAAGCAAATTAGCCACCACCTGGCCCCATGGAGAGGGCACCTGCACTAGTGGGTATGTGGATTGCCCCCGCTCACAGCTCCTGCTAAGACCTGTTTGAGAGTCAGACGATGAGCTGTCGTCTTGATGTCCTCTGTTTTACAGTAAAATCAGATTAGAGTCTTCTGAATGTCCAGGACCACCCCAAGATCAGATATCAAAGCGGGGAAATAAACGCTGAGTGATGAAACACTTTGTTTAAATTTGATGAAGAAACATTTAAAAAGGTAAAACAGGCAAAAGAGATGCTACAACTGGCAAAGCTGTAGTTAAAAGGTAAAATGAGAGCATTCATGGCTAAAAGCTAAAATGAGCAAATCGTTAGCTACAAACTAAAAAGAACAAGATTGCAACTTCAAGTTATATTTAGTAAATTTATAATTAAAATCTAAAATAAACAGAACTGTAGCTACAAACTAAACAGCAATATTAAAGGCTAAAAGTTAAATTTGCAAAACTGTTGCTAAAAAGTAAATTTAGCAAAAATGTGCATAGCTCAAAGCTATAATTAGCAGACCTTTAGCTAAAATCCAAAAAGGGAAAATGTAGCCAAAACCTAAATCTAGCAAAACCATTTATAAAGTGTAGCAATGTTTCTAATAATATTGTAATGTATGCAGCTAAAAGTTAAGATTAGCACTAAAGCTAATATAACAAAGTAGCTAAATTCTCAAATAAACAAAACAGTAGCTACAAATTAAAATTTACAAGATCATAGCTAAAAACTACAGAAAACTAGAGCTAAACAGCAGAGGTTTATAGTAAATAAGTACATTTACATTACCTTTACTTTTTTACAGTCCTTAAGTCATTTTTTGAGGATTTGTAATTTTACTATTTTTTTTAAATCATTACTTTTACCTTTATTTTTATTTTATTCAATATACTCAACTTGGTTTAGTGGAACCAGTTTGGTTCAGTAAAATCAAGTTTATTTCTTAGAGACTGTGTAAAAGTACTTTTACATTCCCAATTTTTGTGAACAATTTTTATGACTTTTACTTAAATACTTTTCTCATTAGTTTAATATATTTTTACCAAAGTCATTTTCGGTTAAGGTATTTTTACTTAGTTTTTTTTTTCAAGTACATTAAAGCAAAACCATAGCTAGTTTACAAAAAAATGTACTGAAATACCTATAAACAATAAAAAATGTGTTAATGCTGAATCACTATTATTAGCTAATGTTCAAGTAATTAATGTTCCTTTTGATTACTTTCTTTATTGGATGGGCTCAACAGATCCAAGCTCATAAGTATAAGTCTGAGGCTTGTTGCTTCTCAGCACCACAGCTGCACTTGAAAAACGTTCATTTCGCAAAAGGGTTGAAAACACTTAAGAGAACGGTGGCAGTGTGTTGGGGCTGTTTAGTGGGGTTATAAATAAGGTGTGTGGAAAATAGCGAGAGACAGAGAGCCTTTGATATACTGGAAATGGCTGGCGCGTTCCCCGGGGAGGCATAACGACAGCATCATGTTTAAAGAAATATCATAAAGATCAAGCAAATCTCCCCCATCACTCCCACTCCAAGCAACTCAGAGGAGTTCATGGAAAATGGAAAGGGCTGGAGCCCAATCAATACAGATGCAATAGTCTGCAGCTCTCAGCCAGCTCCCTGATACACAGTGTTGTTGTTTCTCTCAGCTCTACCCCGATCTAACCTCCCACACCCCCCACACTCTTTATTTGGCCACCTACCACTCACCTCTCTGCCTTCCAGGACATTAACGTTGCCACGTTGGTTCACAAAGAGTAAAAATGTGAAACACGTTGGCAACATAAACACAGAGTCCAGCTTCTTCTGCTGGGTTATGGGTACATCAACGAATACTGCTGATTTTAGCTGGTAACAGTACTTCCACCAAATAATGCCCAGTGGTTTTTATTTTGAACAAAGTTGTAACTATTCTGAAAGCAGCAATAGATGGTTTCGTAGCAATGTGTTACAAAACTGCCACCATTTTAAACCCATTCATGTATTGTTTTAGGTGCCAGCTCTTTGCAGCATGTACACAATCAAGCTGGGCTTTACTTCTCAGTCAACACTATTGTATACCAGAACCATAATGTGCTTATCTTTGTAAAAGAAAATAATCATAAATACACATTTGTTAGAAAGAGTAAGTTCTTACACGCTGTGACAACAATTACCTGCACTGTGCACACATAATGGCTCGATCGTGGTGTCTGAAATACTCATGCTAGGTGATAGATGGGTAGAGCTAAGATAATGTGTATTAATTCGCAATAATCAATTTTTTTTATCTTCGCTAACAGCTGAAAAACGATTTCTTCTGTAGCAAAAGAAGAAACTTTTCCAACTTAAGCAATCGATCACTGGCTCTCAATCAGCACAAACATCACCAGTGCAGATGTGTTGAAGCAGATGTTGCTTATATGAAATACAGAGAAAGCACAATAGTTGGCTTGTTTTGGAAAATCATATGACATTCTTGCATTGTTTTAAGAGCTCAATGCCTAATTATTCAAGAACTGCATGTTTAAATTTCTTAAATTTCTGTCTCAAGATTCAGAAAACATTCCTGAATTCTCAGACCTAATCACACCGAAACAAATAAATGTAAATAATAATAATAATAATAATAATAATAATAATGAGTGGCATGTCAAAGGTTGGAGCTGTCGTGTCACAGCAAGAAGGCCGCAGGTTCAAAACCCAGCTAGGGTCTTTCGGTGTGGATTTTTCCCTAGTCGTGTGGGTTTTGATGAGTGATATTCTATATTTGCCTTAGGGCAACTGAAAAAGCAAACAAAAGCATGGTGAGCATAAAAAGATCAGCAGCAGACAGTATGAAGTGACCAAAAGCTACAAAAAGTGTAGCTTGGTAGAATTTTTAATTAACATGCAGCCACCATTTACTAGGGGTGTAAGAAAATAATGATACACTAAAATATCACAATATTTCATTTCCCAATGCTGTATCGATTCTCCAAAGCCCCGTATAAATTTTAAATTCTGATTTAAAATGTAAACTTTCATGCCAAAGGTTAATTTTTATGTCGTAGTTTAGCCTCCGACCACTAGTTGGCAGCAATCAGCCTGCCATTTGGCTCCTCCACTCCTGAGGAACCAGAGAGTATAACAGTAGCTCAGGCATTAGCATTGTGAGTAAACATTAGCACCAAGTACTGATGGCTCAATCTGAGGGGATTAAACCGACACCCGCTGCCACCGCTTCATGTCATTCGTTTACTGAACTTCAGGACAAGATATATGCTACTGTTAGTGTGTTGGGTGACCATATTTTATAGTAAATTAATAAACTCTAAAAGCTGCCACACATATATTAGCAAATTATTTTAATGGCACATTTGGTCTAACAATTGGAAACATGGATGAAATAAGAAATATGAAACAAATAAAATTCATATAAAACATACTGAGTTTCTTTATAAATTCAATTTTTGGACAAAAAACTGGCAAAATATGGCCTTGCTTACAGTATCACGATATATCGTATCGCGACCCGTGTCATGATATGCATTATATCGCCAAATTCTTGCCAATACACAGCCCTACTATTTACACCCTTGTTCTTCGGTGATGCAGCACAAAAAAACACCAAGAGCACTTTGTGAAATCAAGACAAATTACTTCCAACCTGAGATCACACACAGACTACATGATCAAACCAGCAAAGTGGCTGAACCCACCCATGACAAGTATTTAGCTGGTCTGACTTCCTCTGAAGCGCACACATCAAATGGCCCCCTTGTTGCATATGTAAAATTTTAAGTGTAACTTGAGATCCAGCCAAGGCCGCTGCTTGGGGCTCCATCTTCCAGAGACATGCAGGGCCTCCTGGCCCTCAATCATCCTTTAATGAGAGAACATGTAGATTACCTCCACAATCACACCATTAACCTGCCTACAGACGCTGGCAGTGACATCAATCACACGCGTGCCTGATGCCTCGTCACGTTGGTGCCCACTCTGTGTATACACCACCCCCCACCAAGCCATTTGAGGTACTGCGTATAATACAAGCTGATCAGAGAATCCTGTTCACGTCCAACGTAACCCACCACCTAGGAAGCAGATGGGATTCTTGAGCCAACAGCCTCACGCCAGCAGATAATGGCAGATGTTATACGAGGAGTTGCAGCTCAAGGTGTGATTTACCATGCTTTGGTGGGAAAATCTAGCCCTGGTCCTAGCTCTGGCTCGCAGCACATTTTTTGTTTTCACCCATATTGTGATAAAGAATACGGCTACCGAGGGAATGTGGTTGGCCACAGGATGATTTTACAAACAGGAGTAAAGCCTGGGGCACAGAGGCAGGAGAGAGACAAAGGAAACCTGTTAGGGCTCCTCCATAACTCTTCACACAGAAACACAGCCTCTGGGACAAGGCTGCTGGGAAATACTTACTGATAAGCCTTTGAGAATACTTACAGAACCCACTAGTGAGTCTGCGTGTGTGTCTCTGTGTGTGTATTTGTGTGTATTAGAACAAGCTAGCATGTGTTGAGGAGCAGGAAATAAATGAAGGAGAGGAGAACAAATCTGGAGAGAAGAAGAGGAAGCAGAGTTAAGGGCTACTGAGCGACGTGCAGAGAGAGACAGAGAGACAACGAAAAAGAGAGGCTCCCATAAAGAGTGCAATTAGCAATTATGCAGTCATCAATTACAATTATCACAACTGGTGATTATGCAATTATCATTCTAAATCATCGTTTTCCCCCCTCTGCCTTACCAGTTTGGCACCCCCTGTGATTTGGTTGCATGAGGATGGGTTGTGATGATGCAGGTGATTAGAGTGTGTGACAATGAGGAGGGTGTTAGGTGGGTGTCAAAGTACATTTTACACTGAGTGTGTGTACAAATAAATGTGCAATATTCGAAGCGTCTCTTCACACACGACGGGCTTCATTTCTCTACTTCCTGCCCGTGTGTGTATATGCAGTGTTTCTGGACGCGTTGCTTCCATCTCAAGGTGAATGTGGTCGCTGCGGTGCACGGTTTGGGGACAGCAAATGTATAGTTCCACAGTCCCTGAGGCCTCTAAATTACCTGTCATCTTCCCCATGATGCAAAGGTCAGTGCACAATCATAGGGAGTCCATCCTCCTGCGCTGCTCACTGAGCAGCAGTCCAGCCCACAGGCTGACAGGATGTCACAACAACCCCAGTGCCGCTCCATGCTTATTAGAACAAAACAGTGAAGCCCACCACCACCACAGCCCTGCTTGTCATAGACCTTCTGGAGGAAACCACTACATGACAAACACTCAGCCCCTGCAGTTACTATAGTTGTTGAGAAAATGAGGCAAAAAACAGTGATCTTTATACTGTTTTGTAATTGTGTGAATGTTGCTTAAACACTAAAGTTTTCTGGTTGCTCTTTATTCTTTGTCTTGTCTTCTGTTCCTTTTCGGATATGTACTGTAGCAACTTTTGCATACTTTGTACTATTTTAACCTCAAATGTCAAAATGCTCAGCTTATTTATGCTATGACTTTTGTTTTTCAGGATTTTCAGGTTTACACATTTTAAAAGGTGAGGTTGTATTTACATTTGTCCCCACTGAAATACAAGGAGATGTCTAATTCCTTCAAAAACCATCATATTAAAGTCTACTTCAGTGTGCTTAGTTCTGTTTTTGTCTTTTTGTATTAATTTTAGCTTCTAGCTAGTGTTTTGGTACTTTTAAGTAGGGTTGTGTTACTTTTAGTTTTAAAAAATGTTTTGCTATTTTATCTAGAATTGTTCTACTTTTAGCTTTTTGCAACTTTTGTTAGCATTTTGCTTTTTTTGTCTTTTAGCTAGCGTATTAGGACTATTAAGGTTTTAGCTAGCATTTTGCTACTTTTATCTTTTAACTAGCTTTTGCAATATTTAGTTAACATTTTTTTTGTTTGGTTATTGTTGCTAGCATTTTGCTACTTTTATCTTTCAGCTACTGTTTGGATTTTTTTTTTTAGTCAGTGTTTGCTCCTCCTGCTCCTCAGCATTCACACTGCATTGTCACAGAAAAGTCAGCTTTTCTGGTTTAAAATAAATATTTTAACATCTCTATGTTAAAAAAAACACCTGAACTTTAGTTTTGGATTCAGAAGCAAGTAATAAGATCATATATTAGCTCTGCCACCCAGCCCTTTACAGCTGTCACTGCTGCCAACATTTTTTCTCTTTGAGTGTAGGTTCACAGGAGAGGCAGGAGCAGAGAGATGAGTTGGTGAGGAGTGACTGATGAGTGGGTGGAGGAGAGGGGCAGAGGTAAACACTATTGCAATACAGTCTGGATGGTGAGAGACCTGCGTACACCCACACACACTTGATCTTGAAGGCGCGCAGACACACACAGCAAATCGCTCTCACGCACGTGCGCCGCGTGCAGACTGTGTTTGAGGGCAGATTTAATCATGGTGACACCCATCTCAGAGCAGTGGTGGCAGCATGGCGGTGGCTGCGGCCGTCTTTGGATGCCCGGTGAGATGAGCAGTCAGAGCATTGACACATATCTCGTCGCTGCGTCAATTCCAATCAGTGGTGCCTGTCAGTCAGAGAGCGGCGCTCACAACGGACCGATGCCACAGTCGCTCAGTCTCTGCAGAGCTGCTGTCTCAGCCAAATAAATGGTCAAAGCTGACCACACCAATATTCTTTTGATCCAGTTATTTGCTCTTTATGTGACTGCATGGTGCAATGATGCAATGACAAATTAAAAGTGAAAAACACAACTCAAGTCACTATAGCCTGTGGACTAGCATGGAGGCCTCATGAAAGAGCTTTGACTCAAATTATAAAAAGTCAATTGAGTCACTCCTAAAAAGTGTAATTTTTGACAAATCTTCAACACTATCACACTTTTGAGTATTAGTTTATTAAAATTTGTGTGAAATTTTTGTCATGCATTAGCACTGGCATTAGCATATGTTTAGCTAGTATTTTGTTCATTTTGTTATTGTTGCTAGCATTTAGCTACTTTTATCTTTTAACTAGTTTTTGCTATGTATGTTTGTTTGTATCATTTCTTAAATCATGTAAAGCACTTTGTATCGCCTTGCTGCTGAAAAGTGCTATATAAATAAATTTTACCTTACCTTACCTTAATGGCACTCGTGTTGTCAGATAATTTTTTGAGAAAAAACTCAGTACTCTGTGTCAGTATTCTCCTGTTGTTGAGAATGCTAACATGCTAACAATAAACATAAAGCTCACCAAATATAGCATCTCAGACAGCTGACATTCACTAATTCACACTAAAATTGTGCAAAATTGTTTAGGGATTTAAGTAGTTATTGTAAGCTATTGATTTAGAATATGAACTTGCAAAATAGACAATATAGATTGATATAGTCTTCTGTCACTAGAAGTCTTCCCAAGAAAGGGGTAGAAATGTAGAAGTGTAGTTTCTGATTAAAAAAGAGCCAAAATGACAGAGTTAAGATTGTATACAAGGTAATAAGAAGATTCTAAGCAACTACCACACTGTAAAATATGACTCCAACACTTTAAATGTGATGTGTGCTTTTGTACAACCAGTACAGCAATAAGTGGAACTTCCTTACTTTAATCTACACATCTCATCCCACCATAATCCTTTGGAGACTTGTTTGCACACATTCAATCAGATTATAATACTAATATATCAGCGTGACAGTCATAACTATATATAAACTAACATAAACTACAATATCACTGGGCCTTTACAGATAAGTGCAATACAGCTCAATAATCAACGCTGTTTACATTACTGACTAAAATCTACAAACAAACTTGTTAGTTCTGTGTGATTTGGACACTAGGTCTGATTGATAAAAAGATGTATAAAAAACAATATTGTTTTGAATATCCATCCATCCATCCATCCATCCATCCATCCAACCATCCATTATCTATACCCGCTTCTTCCTTTCAGGGTCACGGGGGTCATTGGTGCCCCTTAGGGGTGTGAATCTTTTACTATCACACGATTCGATTTTGATTATTGGGGCCACGATTCGATTCATAATCAATTTTTCATTCAGACGTGATAATGTGAGCCCATTTGTCGTGTTCCCGAAGTGCTTCATCTTTATTTTGCAAACCTTGCACACAGTGAAGCTCAAGTCAAACTCAGACTGATTGAGTAAAAACCAAGATAAGCTCAAATCTTTGCACTCAATGAAGTCAGGGCCAGCTGAATCTCTCTACCAGTTCTTTAGTTTCGTCTTTGTTTTGTTGCTTTATGCACATGCATACGTTCCAGAAGCAGCTGCGTGGTGATGTCAGGATGTCCCACTTAGTTACAAAATGGAGGCTGACAGCCATTGGATTTGCTTTATTATTATGACCCCCGCACGCGAAGCGGGGGTCATATTGTTTTCGTACTGTTTATTTTTTTTTTTATTTTTTTTTTTATTTTTTTT
>JARVJO010000394.1:23174599-23193261 GCA_031762555.1 Cynodonichthys magdalenae | reverse complement strand
ATCCACTGATCCTTCAACACAGAGCATCTTCAGAAGACAAGTTGATAAAATAAATTTAAAAAATCTGTATTGTTCGACACAAGGTTGTATTGAACGGTTCGATACAGATACATGTATTGTTGCACCCCTAATATATATATATATGTGTGTGTGTATATATATTTATGTGTGTGTGTGTGTGTGTTTTATTTTATTTTTTTGCTGTTCCTATAAGGTTTCTATAGTGCTTTGAAAAATGTCCTCATACCCGTTGAACATTTCCACATTTTGTCATGTTAAAACAACACACTTCATAGTAATTTACTGGGATTTTATATGTTAGACCAACACAAACAGAGCATAATTGTGAAGTGGAAGGATACACGGTTTTCAAATCATTTTAAACAAAGATCCTAAAAGTGTTTCATGCGTTTGTATTCAGCCTCCTTTATTCTGATACATCTAACATCCAGGGCAACCAACTGCTTTCAGAAGTAAATGGTCTGTACTTATATAGCACCTTTTTTATCCAACCAGGATACTCAAAGCACTTTACATTACAATCTGTGTCCTCATTTACCCATTCACACAGGACTCTATTATGTCTCTACAAAGCTAACATATACAAATCATCTATGGAGACTAATCAGTGCCAATCAGATTCATTGGGCATTGGGAGTGAAATGTCTTGCCCAAGGACACAACAACTGAGACAGCTGGAACAGGGTATAGAACCGGCGACCTACCAGTTCCAGGACAACTCCCCTAACCACTCTTGTTGCCCCAAAGAAGTCACCCAATTACTAAATAGAGTCAACCAGTATGTAATTTAATCTTAGAAAAATACACCTGTATGTTTATTACGAAACATTAATGATCAAACAGCATCAAAATGAAAACACCAGAAAGGTCAGCAGTAAAATACCCTGGTAAAAACCAGCCCCTTGTTCTACGCTTTGCTTGGTACAGAGGGTCTGGACTCTCAGCTATGGAGAAGCGATTTCTTGCTGAAGGCGTGGCCTCTGTTGAAGTTTAAAACGATTGGATCTGATTTACCCCAATCACTAATGTTCGGCCGTGACGTATGTAGTGCGCCAGCTCGACTGTGAAAGAAGCTAAGCTAAAAAGCTAAGCAGAAATTGTGTGAGCTGTAAACAACCATCCCCTGAACGAGATGGCTGTAAATGAGTGCTGCAGGCTTTGTGAGAAAATTTTAAAAGGGGCAATATCATGTAAAATCAACTTTTTTGAGTTTTATATCATGTTATAATGTTCACCTCTCATCAAAAACATGTCCAGAGTCTTGCTTTGACTCATTCATGCATGTTTGAGAAATTCTGTTGTGTCCTGAGGCAGCCAGGCAGGAGAGCAAAAACCACAGGTTGGGCCTAGAACCACCTTTTGGGATCCGTTCCTCCTCTGGGCTGTGTCTGCAAGCTGAGCTTCCTGATCACAGAGCACCCACTCCTGGCCCCGCTATCAGCAGTAACAACCAGCAAACACCCGGTGAAACTCGTGTCTGCTGAGCTCCTAACACTAACTACTTCTCAGTCCAGTTCTTTTCAGATTAAAAATACCTTTGAGGAAATGTATTTTCAGATGCCAAGTCAACTACGCCGAGCTTCTGCATCACAGCACCCCTGGACTTTATGCAAGAGTGGCAAGAAGTCATTGCTGCAAGAAATCAATAAGAAGTCCTGTTTGCAGTTTGCCATATGCCATGTATGGCACACGACAAACATGAAATAAATACACAAAATTGAAATTTTTAAAAATTTGTAGTCATATCATGATAAAATCTGGAAAATTTCAAGAGATGTGAATAGTTTTTCATGGCACTGTGTATCAAATTATAGCTTAGACTTACAAAAAAGTAAATTAATACTACTGAGCTTTATAAAACAAAGTTGACGGTTGCACTGGGCAGTAGTGCCACTGGCGCCACTTCAATCTCTTCATTTCTTTTGGTTATTAGTTGCAAGTTCATTTCCTGAGTAAGCTGGCATACTTGACAGTGAGAACACAAACTTATGGAAGTTACACAAGAGAGACTAAGAGATGCCCAGAGAGGCCTTCAGCTAAGAAAGAAAAAATCATGGCTCATTATCAGCCATCTATTTTATCTACTATAAGGCATCTTTAGACTCCCAGTTGTCAGACATCAATGGTGCTTAAATTAATCCTTTGGGTTCCTGTTTGCACAATAAAGATATGGACTGGTGCTTCTGATATTTCTGCAACTTTACAGTTAGAGTAATTGAATTAGCAGAGAAATCAGCCACAGAGCACTGTGGCGGAGCGTGGCACTGATGGCTCCTGCTCACGAACACGGCTGCTTGGGCATAGTCAATTAGAAAGCATTAAAAAGAAGCTGCCAATAATCACTTCCAAGCGATCTGAACAATCCATGCTGAGTGTTCTCGTGTTTACAGATGATAGGGCTTTCAGGTTCGTGCCGAGCAGGAGTTTAGAGGGGAGAACGAGACTGAAAACATATTTGTGGTATCATTTCCATAAGCCTCTGCTTTGCGGACCATAACGCAGCTCACAAATGTGATTTATGACCTTGGTTTAATGGCTGGAGCAGAGTCTTTGAAGGTATCAGATGACTTTTTCAATATGACGACGTCAGAGGGGGCACGGTGAATGCACTATCACAACAGGAAATGAGGGCTTGTCTCAGCCAAGAAAATATGAGAAGCCAGATATCTGATCATCTAATGGCAGAAAGATGCTACTTCACTTTGACAGAAAAGGCATCAGTCAATAAGCAGCAGATGAGCAGTAACATGAAAAGTATGCCATAGATTTCTCCTTCCATCTATCAAATTATTCATTCAAGGAGCACAGCAGTCTGTTCTGGTCAATGTTCATACAGTATCCAACAGCAGTGTCTCCTTGAAGTCATTTTGTGGAAAAGGAGTGAAAGGAATCATCAATAAAAAGCTACTTGGACAGTTTCAGACTCTGTTTCAGTTTGTAATCTGTAAAAAAAAACAGAGGTATGTGACTCACCTGGGCCTGGAAACTCTTGAGAACAGGTGCCACCATCTCCCGGACCTCCTGTGCATGGGTAAAAAAAGAAAACTCTGTCTCAGCATTGTGTTTTGGTTTTTTCTTGTTCAGATGTTCTACCTGTTCAGGAATCAGATCAGCCCCAGTGAGGCACAAACAGCTCCACGAGAAAAAAAAAAAGACGGAAAAATCATTAATGTTAATGGATTTTCACTGTAGCTTTTCTTGCGCTTGCACGTGTGTTGCCGGTGAGGTGTGCTGCTCTACGGTGAGGGTATTAGTGGTTAAACCTAAACGGTTTGACTGGGCATGTTTGAAAAGTGGGGCTTTCCAATAGCTTATGTTGGAGCTGAGAAATCTAGACTCGTGCAAGCTCTCACAGCCTCAGGTAAGGGGATTGTGCTGCCAGTGGTGACAGCCTGATCCCGTCTTAAACGCCTGTATTATACTGACAAGATTACAGCACAACACTACAAACTCAATCTAAGATGGGCAGGCAGTACAGCAAAGAGCGTTCATCTATGAAACATAAAAATATTTTCTACAGCCAAACTTCATTTCAAACGAAATGACAAAAAAAAAGGATCATTTACAGTTTCAGTTTTTCATTTATTCAATTTAGTCTGCCTTAATTGCCGGTTTGCTTTACAGAAATACAAAGGAATGAATTGTTGGCAGAGACTCAGAGTAACAGAAGAAAATAAAAGAGCAAAGTAATGCACAGATGGCATCTCAGCACGTATATGCACTGTTCAGAAATAATCCTGACACTTTTAATTCTGCATAATGTCAGAGTCCTAATGTTGCTTCACTTAACGACAATAAAAGTGAAACATTTTAAACTTGAGTGTCACAACTCCTAATTTACAGTAATGTTACAGTATGTGACAATAAAAGTGTGTTCTAAAGTGTTCAATTACACAAAACATGTTTTTGTATGATTTTCTGTAAAAATTATTTCACTGTAAATTTGCCCATTTGCAACAAAATGAAGTCTTTAATTTAATTTTAATGAATAGAGAAAAATAGTTACTTAAACATTTAGAAAAAAAACATTTTACATAACAGTTAGAAACTGATTTGTATGTCATTAAATGAAATCAGTATTTGATCAAAGCATGACTTGAAACCAGGTGAAGGAGCCTCTTGGTACCGCAGCGGTACGGTGCTCCTTGTGGCTGGTTACCAAGACTGTAAACCCACTCCTCCATACAGAAACTAAATCATTTAGGTTGCTTGGCTGCTACTTGGCAACTCCAATCTTCATCTCCCTACACAGACTTTCTTTAGGATTAAGGTCTGGAGACCCACTGGCCCTCTCCGTGACCATAATGTGCTTCTTTGAGTTGATACCAACTTCAGTCACCTGAGTCCAGCATTTTCTACCAACCTTCGCTGAATCATTTACATGTTCAATGTTAAACATGAGACAGGCCTTACAGGTGGTGTAAAGGTTTAATTCATTACTGTACTGTATAGTGTGTTACCCAGGATAGTCTTAGTGACTGTAGTTCAGATTATTACCATGTAGCTGTGGACTGATCCCTCATCTTTCTCATCATCATCCTCCATTCTATGAGGAAACATCTTAGATGGAGAGCTACTGCAGGTCATTTTCAATTTTACCCATTTCCAAATAATCAAACTGCTCTCTCCTTCTCACCAAGCTTTGTGCTGATAATCTTGCAGCCCATTCCAGTCTGGTGCAGATCTACTGTCTGGTCCCTGATGTCCTTTGACAGCTCTTTGATCTTATCCATGGTGGCAGAGGGGTCCAAAGGAAATTGATTCTGTGCACATCTGGGCTCCATACACACAATGAATGGAGATAAAAGTGATTGATTGATTGATTGATTGATTGATTGATTGATGATTGATTGATTGATTGATTGATTGATTGATTGATTGATTGATTGATTGATTGATTGATCTGTGCGCCATATGTTCACATAACTATCATCCCTGGGTTGTTGTGATAAAATAGTTCATTTCTCTGAAAGTGAGGAAACTTACAAAAACAGCAGGAGATCCTGTATTTATTCCTTTTATTTCTTTTATTTTTTATGTATTTTTTTTTTTTAAACTTGTATTTATTCTTTTGTTGTAATAAATCTTATTACCCTTAAAAAGCCTTTTTATGTTTCCTTAAATGGTGCCACGTTCATAAAGAAAATGCACTTGTGGGTTGAGCAGCAGAACTGAGTATGTGGGTTGCTCCCATGAAAAATTTGCCAGATTTTCTCCACCAGTGCCAAACAGCTTATGATGCTGTTGCCTCTTGTTTGGTGTTTACTTAACTGGATGATTAAAGTCTGAAGAAACAAGACATATTGGCATTTTAACAATTTTTTCATAAATAGCCTCAGTAGCATGTGGAAGAACCATACACAGCCACAAAAACCTGGCACCTCGTCCTCATGCTGCTCACCAGATTGGTCAAGCACTGATGTGGAATGAAACCATTTAAGGGAGTGCCCCCCCTCAGTGCCATTGGGGGGGACACTAAATAAATAAATGAACGCTTGAACATTTCTAGCATAACGGACAGGTTTTTGACACAAATGAGTGAAGTTAAAAGGTGTCATTTTGGATCAACAAACTTCATTTTTTTTCTCTCAGGGAGTTTTTCATGTTTGTGCACAGAAAGGCAGTTTAAAAATGTATTATTGAAAGCAATGTTGAACATTGTCACACAGTTAAAAAGAAAAAAATGTTGCACTTAATATAATTACACTATTATGGAGCCTGCGACGGGACATGGGGGGATTTTTTTTCTTTTGTGTTCGCATGCAATACTTTTATTGCCGGTTTAATAAATGTACATTTTCACCATAAAATTGGAGTTAGCCTACGACTTTAATTCAGCTTCAGAATGAATGTATCACAGCCACGCATGGAGATATTTAATATGCAGGTATTTTAACTCTGTGCAGCCACAAAATATCACTGTCAATTTCCCGAACTTGTGGCGAGACCTTCTGTTTTGGTAACGGGATATTTCAAAATAAAAGTCCAATTTAATTTAGTTCATATGAAAAAAATGTTGCATCGGAATGCAAAACAATATTGCGACGGAACGCAAAAGAAAAAAAATTTTAATCCCCCCACGTTCCCTCAAGGGCTCCATACACTATACACGTACATGCTTGTTGTTTTATTATTTAAACCATTTTGTAGTTTTTTGTTTTGAAACCTGTAATATATTTTAGTTTGATGAGGTATGATAAACTGCAAACAAAATACGTTTGTGTCTAATGGGAGATTGTGCCAGGGGTGTTTTTCTCTTATAAACCAAAGGGCAGCCCAGCAGAAACAGTTAGTGAACCAGTGGTTTAAGGGAACACAAACAGGCTTTATATTGGTAAAATATTTTCATAAAGAAGTATTGTTCTTACAAAGAAATGATTAATCAAAACATTGTGCTATGTTTATATGACAATTACAGGTCAGGTCAACGTTCTTAAGTCAATACTCTCACGTATAATTAAAAGAAAAACTAATTGTTGTAACTATTTACACCTACTGACCTTTCAAAAGTTACCTTCCTGTTAAATCAGCTCACTTGTATGTAAAATAAAATCCACCATTCTTAATTGGTGAATTAAGCATAAAAAGTTAAGCAGAAGACTGCAACCAATTTCACAACTAAGCAGAATAAAAATATCGAATTAATGCTTGTTTTAATGTAATTATGAATGTTTCAAAGATTAAAATCTCTGGTCTGTTTCTTAAAATTTAAATCTATATTTTTGAACTCTTAGTTTCTGTGTTTTATGAAACATTTTTAGTTCACAAAAAGGGTGAAAAAATGTAATTATTTGAGTGGGTGCAGAGGGGCACTCAACTTCATTTGCATTCATTAATTTTTTGAGTCACCGCAGGTTCAGAGAAACACGGGCTGCTGGTACATTACAGAACATTTTTTACAATTTTTTTCAAACGCTGGTACTTTAGCTTTGGAGTTAAATTAGGGAATACAGTTGTGCTTACTTTTTATAAATGAGCCTTCTGGCCTCTCATCACTCCAAACCCAGAGACTAATACAGCGAGGCCCCAGCATTTAAATATTAACTGAGCCCGTAGAGAGGGGGGAGGCTATCCCTGACTTCTCACAACTATATGTACTGTTAACATACAAATGCAGATTTTACAGAGGATATAAATAGCTCTCTGTTCAAAAGGTACAAGCGGGGGCTCGGGCAGCAGCAGTGATGTAGACAGCCAGTACCTGCTGAGGTGAAGATGAGGAAAATGACACATAGAGTTGAGATAATGGGGGGCAGAGTGCTAGACTCACCTCAGGGACATTTCTCTTGAACTCCCTGCTCAGCTCTACCAGGTGCTTATGGGAATGCTCGCTCTCCTCTTGTCGACCAGCCAGCTCAGACGCCACAGAGTTTAGCTCCCTCTGCAAACACACCAATGGGAGAACGAGAAACGGTGAGGGGAAGAGGAGTGGAGAGACGCGGCACTTTGGGGAGCGTGCCAATGCTCATCCAGTAAGGCTCGGAGTGTATATAAATAAAAATACACTGCTGAATATTAACAATGTAATCCTTCATGATCTCACAGCAGTAATACTTACAGCTAGTCCTGGCCCATAAATAATTAAGCCAAAATAAATCCAATGCCTACAGTAGCAGAAGGCCTTTTAGATAATCAGTATTTGAAATAATCAATATGCTTGCAACGGCTATAGAGCGCCAGCAAGCAAGTGGGGCGGGAGGGAGGAGGAGGCAGAGACAGAGAGAGAGTGAGGGGAGAAGAGGGGAGGAGGTGGGGTGAGTCACGTGTGGGGACCCAATAACCTGACAAACCCCCCACCCCACCCCAGCCCGCCGCCTACAAACAAATAGAGCTTCCTTGTGAAATAAAGGGCTGCTTTATAAGCTCAACCAAGACCTGATTCCAACATACAATGGCCTTGTTTTCTGTCGCAATTACAACAGGTCAGATCTATTTTCAGCCTCTTCTCAACCACTCCCCCCCCTCACATCCACCAATCATTATATTGATCCTGCATTGATTTCCAATAACTGTTAGCAGTCTCCATAGTTTCAACCAAATGACCCTCCTGCTTCAACAACTACCCTGATCACTATTCCATTAATGTCTCCGTACATTGCTTGTTTACATCTCTCTGTTATGCCAAATGAGAGCTCCACCCCGGCAACATGTCTGATCCACTATTCAAAGCTGTCTGTGCAGTGGGTCCTTCATCAAAACCTTGCATTCATGCTGGACTCAGCTGCACCGCATGCCATCCGCAAATCCAATATAATTGATCAGTCATCCAATTCCCGGCCCTTTCAGCAAACAGGGAAAAAAAAAAAGGAAAACAGATTCCAGGTCTGCTCCTCTGTGCTGAGCAGAACCCGAGCAGACAAATGGACCTTCATCTCCTCTTTGTTTTGACTGTGATTATCAGTAATTGATGAGGACCTTCTCTTGGAACTGCTGTGTTAAAATATATATTTTTTTAAAAAGTGGAAAAGAGGATTCAATTACCACAGCAAACTTATATGTGACACTGGGAAATTAAATTGACTGTGTTTTAATTAATCTGCAGTTTCACTTAAAGGCAATTTCATAAATCATTACACAAGAAGAAAAAAAAGACAGAAACTGGAAGGATGAAACTTTACCAGCCACTGCCTCGTGGGATGGTGAGAGTGCCGGTCAGAGAACAGGGCTGTTAATTGAAGGGCTCCAGGTTCAGATCTCTGGACAGACACATCAGACAGTGGCTAAAGTGAAATATGCTATTCTTCACATTTTAATGCACCGGCTAACCCTCCAGCATCTGTCGTTTTGTTAGCAGCAGACATTTTGTTGGGTGAAGGTGATAATGTAAAACACAATTTGACAAATGACGCCAAATTATAAATGTCAGTTTGGGTTTGTTTTTTTTTTGTGGTGTTTTCACTGTTTCAGTCCTGCTCTGTCAACTCTGTGGCTCGGGCTCAATTCAGAGGCTGCTTCCTTCAAAGACCGCAGTCAACGCCTGCTTGCGCCAAAGGCTGCCTCAAATGGGTGGGGAATCTTTTACTATCTCACGATTCAATTCTGATTTTTGGGGTCACGATTAGATTCAAAAATCGATTTTTCATTCAAATTGATAATTGCAATAATCACCTTTGTCGAGTTCCCAAAGTGCTTCACCTTCATTTTGAAAACCTTGCACCAAGTGAAGCTCATGTCAAACTTGGACTCATTCAGTAAAAACCAACAGGAGCCCAAATCTTTGCTTTTTAACAAAGATGGAGTCTCTTTCCTCCATTTTTGTAGTTTCCTCTTTGTTTCGGTGCTTTTCGTCCAGAACCAGCTGAGTGGTGGCATCAGGACGTTTGTACAAAATGGAGGCTGACAGCTACTAAATTTGTTTTATTTTTTTAAATCGATTCTGAATCATTGTAAATGAGAATCATGATTCTGATGTAAATCGATTTTTTTTTTTTGGTGCACCCCTACTGTCTCAATTTGCGGGCTCCTTCTCATGCAGCCGATGAAAAACAAAACCCCAAAAACAAAGGCTGCATCTGAGTATCCTTCCAAGCCAGGGATCTCCCAGGATTCACTGCACCGTCATCAAATAAAACATGAAAACAAAGACGGTTGATGTTTTTTTTTTTTTAACCATGTCTGCATAGTTTGGAAATTCATCGCAAACTGAAAAAATTGTTTAAATGCACGTTTATCAACTTTGGCTCCACTGAACCCAAACCTTGACAAAGTGATCTTTTGGTCTAAGTTGCATCACAAACTGAACACAAGGTTTTCATAAAAACGCCCTACCCTGCAGTCTTGTTTCTTGTATGGCTCAACAATAACCAGAACTCAACAATGAGCTCAGAACAACGGATCATTTTTAGCCTGTTTTAAAACCATGGTGAATCACTGCAAGTCTTACTATTCACCAAACAGATGTTTTCCTTTCTGCATTCATTAGACAGTCTCTTGTACTCAAACTACACTCTCTCTACCCACCCTGGCACAGCTGTTCCAGACCACATCAAAATGCAGCTAGATGCTATGCTAGCGCAATGCTTCAGTCACAAGTATCTCTTCTTTGTTTGCTTGTTTTCGTGGCATTGCCAAGCCAAGGCGTAAGGTTAGCATGGCTAATCTGATTTAACTTCTCAAGGACCAAATCACAAAGGTTTTGCACAGGTCCCACATTATAAATACACTGCCACCATGCTCACAAATCTCACTAATTACTCTATTATAAAGAACTCTCTATTCATGTTTTCATCCACATCATATTGACACTATTTTATGTTTCTCTTTCTCTTTATGCTCTTCACTCCTAGTCATTTAATTACGAAAAATGTATTACCAAACAAAAAACAACACTTTTAACAAATATTTTAGGTGGTTATAAGAGTTAAATAACTTTTTCTAGAAGTGGAGAATAAATGTTAACAGATATAAGAGGTTGGCATTACAGATAGGGTTGATCAATTTTAGATTTTGGTTATTTAGTAGGATCTGCTGACATAAAAACAATAAAGAATTATATCATCTAATAAGTGACCTGATGAAGTGAACAGATGTTAGTGTTATGGCTCTCAGTCACACCATCTGAAGGTTTGTGTGTAGAAACTGATATCAATAGACTCGACAACTTTATACCTTTATGTAGCATCTGTGTAAGTGGGCTGTGGAGGTATGTAGGCAAAGTCTACCAAGTTCACAGAGTTCAGAGTCTAAAAACTGCGTTTCTCCTTACATTTTGTGAAAAAGACAGATAAAACATTCATAAACATCTGATTAATACAACCACTTTTCTTAATTAAACTCCCAGTCTTCAGGTCTGATTTAGTTTGTGGGGAAATGTCTCATTTTCTGTGAATAAACTGTCGGTGAAAAAGGCCGTAACTGCACAGGATAAGGCGACTTTTTAAATTACTGTTAGTCCTCACAGTCCATCTGGGATGAGCCTTCCAGGAGATTAGAGATCAGGCTTTCAGAGGAGTGGGCAACCTCCACTAGATTCAAATGGCCCCAGACCAGCTAATCTTTCCAAGAGAAAATTCCTCAAGAAGTGACTGAGTGGATTTTTTTTAAGTGCTTAAGATATAACAGTGCCGTGGCCTCTGTGTAGAGCTGGGTTCAGTTTTCTAGCAGCTCGGCTGATGAGAATGGTGGATACTCCTGCAGCATGCAAGCCAAACAGCGCAATCATTGTAGCATGGTTATTTTGAAAGCATCCCCACAGTTTCTAGACCATTATGAGGGAGGGGAGCCTGGGCAACAGCCCATCAAATGAAACCTCCTGCCTGTCTTTCTTGAAAGAAGTGAGGCAGAACAGACTGTTTGCTACTTTAGTTGTCTTGATGATGGGAGGAACTATGCAATATAGGGCTGCTGACAAAGTAACTCCAGAAGGCAAAAAGAAAGCAAAGATTTTTCTTATCCTTGTAATAATCAGTTGCGATCCATTCCAACC
The DNA here is from genome assembly GCA_031762555.1 of Cynodonichthys magdalenae. Taxonomy (NCBI): domain Eukaryota; kingdom Metazoa; phylum Chordata; class Actinopteri; order Cyprinodontiformes; family Rivulidae; genus Cynodonichthys; species Cynodonichthys magdalenae. The sequence goes on along the minus strand of JARVJO010000394.1, from coordinate 23,181,815 downwards.
TATGAGACCTCAAAAAAATTCATTTATCACATTTCATTGTGTTGAACTTCGTCTTTCATAAATATGGAAATGCTCATATTAGGAACAGGAAGAGGTGAGCTGCAACAAGCTGGGAAAACAGTGGTTTCTCAGAAACCATTTGACAGGTTTTAAGACGGACAACTGGGACCAAGTTTTCAGTGTGTGGCAGTCTGGTCAATACAGAGCTCCTGTCATTAAACCTCTGCCAGTCAAACATCCAGCCATAATTGATGAGTTTCCCCTGGGGAGGGCGGAGCTGTCACTGGGACTGGAGGGGTAGCAACAGAAGATTTTGAGCATGGAACTAGTCCTGTTGGAGTCAATATGCCAGGAAAAGCAATCTTAGTGACTCCTGACTCAAAAAAGAATCAAGAAAACTCGGTTTTACTAAGACAGATCTGCACAATAGATGTGCTTGAAACTTAATGACACTCTGAACAGAGCGGGGAAAAAATCTATGGAATCATTAGTCAGAGCCAAAAATAAAACCCTGAATCCCAACCCTGACATATTCTGACAGTCCAATAAAGTATAAGGTTTATGCAAGAGTGCACCAAGAGTCCAGCCCTACCACTTAGTCTGGAAAGAACTATAACACACCACCAAGGATCAGAGCATACATGTCAACTATATTACATTTCTTTTAAACAAAGAAAAACAACTTGTTTTCCTAAGAAAGATGGCAAACGAGTTAAAACCGGCAAATTGTCGAAGCAAAAAGATGTACTGTAACAATCTGTGGCAGTGGAAGGTTTGTTGTAAATGCAGGGCTCACTAGTGTATTGTTTTCAAGTACATCTGACATTGATTCATTAAACCCAGCTCATCTTGATTACATCTGTAGTCGTAAGCTATTTTCTGGCCTTTATCAAAGACAACCTAAAGTAGAAAATGTTGACAAGTGGGGAAAAAAATCCTACTAGGGTACCGCAATGAGGTAGAGTGAGTCAAAATCACTATTGTGTTCACTGAGCTTGGACAGCACAAATTAAAAAGGGGGAAAAAAAAAGAACAAGAGGAGGAGAGAGGGGAAAATGCAGATGGGGTATTATTTTTCTTTTTGTATCCCATCTAATTGCAATCATAGGCAGATGTCTGAAAGTGTGACAGCATCAGCAGAATTGCTGCTGAGAGCACAAAATCTTTGTCTAAAAATAATCAGACATTCTGTGAGCTGCTGTTTGTTATAATGGTAATCGATGCTGGAGGCTTTGAATTCCATCAATTTATAGATCCACTCTGTTCTGCCTGGTGACTGTACTGACTCACAACCCCCCACCGCACACACACACATCTCGATGCAACACAACAACACACTCGCATGCAAGGTCTTGCAGAAAAAAACAAAAAAGACCAGAGTGGTTTGGCACACATGTGCTCCGACACAGGAGCTGCAGCGAGGCAGCTCAGGGGCCTGTCTGTGATTACGATAAGTGTAGTTTTCTTTTCATACGCTGCTTATCGCCTCCCATTTTTTGTGAGCCACAGGATTGTCTATAGCTGCCTCAGATTAGCCCCGCATCTCAGACGGCACATTTGAGAGGGCGCAGTGATCAATAAATCAAATCGCCACAATCAATGGTCCCAATCACTGCAGTCTAGCCTGGACTCAACATTATTACTGGCAAACCCCCTCCCCCCATCACTGAGACAGCTGTTTGGAGAAGGCAGGCGGGGGGGGGGGGGGGGGCCCACCCTGGCGCCTGTCCAAAGCTAAGACCCAAAATGAGTTCTTATCTGGCCTCTTTGGCCTGAGCATCAGTTAAAAGCGCAGCAGATAGAGCGGTTCTATGTGTGTGTGCATGTATGTGCCTGTTAGACCGTCCAGACAGAGAAGGGTGGGAGGAGCCTCTGACCTCTGTGACCCTGCACTGCGAACGCAATCTAAGCAAGCAGCTTTTGACAGGGAGACACGTGTGTGTGTGTGTGTGTGTTTCACCTGGCATCTCCTTCCATCTGTTCATTCATGACTGCTGCTGCTTCACTTTTACTCTCAGTCAGATTGGCTAAAGCTGCTCCAGTTCACTGCATCGTCACTGTGCTGTCAGGCCGCACCCCACCTGAGTCCCAATCTGACCCCAAGAGTTTGTTTTAAACAGCTGCGAGTGCCACACAGGTAGAGCTTATGTCATGAGAAAAGAAAATCTGTCCTTAGATACACTGATTTACAAAATAAGAGGAATAAATGACAAACTCTTAAAGGTTTTGACATTTCATGACCATTGTGCTACTAATCACTGCTTATGTAATGAAAAAATTAAATTGTTTAGATAATGCAAGTCTATAGAGTAGCTACTCTTGTTTTATGGAAATTACTTTGCTGCATATGTTTATAATGAAACACGCTTGTTAAGTTATAAGGAGGATATACCAAACGATCTGACCTTTGTTGGGCCTTTCACATACATACAACCTCTGATGAAAGACATAAATTGTCATTATTTATTCAAAAACAAAGTCAAAACACAGAGTGTGGAAACTTATTCCAAGATTTAACAACTTAAAGCACCACCTTTAATTACCAAAATCTCTTGGGAACAATTAGTCGTATGACCTTATCAGTCCATCAAAGGACTTTAAGGTTTGTGTTCAGCTCTCTTCAGGTCATGTCGCAGCGTTTCAGCTGTGATGAAGCCCAGACTTTGACTGGGAAACAGTTAAAACTTGAGTAATTTATTTGTAAGAACTTTGTTGTGCTATATAATACACAGCCCGGCCAAAAGAAAAGTTCACTCTAATATTTTGTTGGACCATCTTTAGCTTTGATTCCTTCACACATTCTCTGTGGCCTTGTTTCAATAAGCTTCTGCAACGTCACAAGATTTATTTCCATCCAGTTTTGCATTAATTTGTCACCAAGATCTTTCATTGATGATGGGAGAGTCTGACCTTCTCCAGAACATCCCAAAGATTCTCAGTGGACTCTGTGGAGCCAATCCATGTGTGAAAATGATGTCTCACCCCCTGAACCACTCTTTCACAATAAGAGCCCCATGAATCCTGACATTGTCATCTATATGTTCGTGCCATCAGGGAAGAAACAATCCATTGATGGAATAACCTGGTCATTCAGTATATTCAGGAAGTCAGCTGACCTCATTCTTTGAGCACAGACTGTTGCTGAACCTAAACCTGACCACCTGCAGCAGCCCCACATCATAGACCTTAGTTAAATCCAGGTGGACACTTTTGTTTTTGGTGAGGCAGTGTATTTTGTCATAAATGAATACAATGACGAAATGTGTGCTCTGCATTTGATACATCACACCACTTGAGTGTGAGATACCGGGCAGCTATGTAAACTCCTTAGGGAGCAGTTAGGGATTAACTGTTGTGTTTGGGATTATTGTTCTGTTTCATCATGATCCAGTTTGGTCCAAGCCTCAGCTGTCAGACAGACAGACTCACATTTGACTCTGAAATGAACTGGCCAACAAAGGAGTTCCTTGTAGACTCAATGACAGAAAGGAGCTCAGATCCTGTGGCTGCAAAACAAGCCCAAATCATCACCCCTCCACCACCGTGCTTTACAGTTATGTTTGTGCTCATAATCAACAAAAATACCACTGCTGATGTCTGTCCTCATTGTGTTAACACACAGACCCAGAAAACTACCAAAACTCCTGCTTCTATAGGTAGTCACACCTGCTAATGTTCAGTTAAACAAGTGCACTTGATCAGCAGCACCTGGCACAACTTAGAACAGATAAAAATTAATTCTCATTGAAAAGTAGTGAGGATAAAACTAATGTTTCAAACAGCACGTCAACATTTCAGCTCAACTTGTGTCTCAGAACTAAAGACATATTTCATCTATCATGTCTTTTTGTTTTATCTGACAGATTGTTTTTTATAAACCATGTCAGGATTTATTGTAGTGTCGGTGCTTTGATCAGCACTTCTACTGATTTCTAAGTTGGTTTTGATGGAAATACCTGCTAAAACAACAACAAATCTAAACAAAGTACAGCTTTTTGAATGGGTTCTTATATATTCACATTCACCACGTGTGACTAACACCTGTGTTTGGAGCCCTGTGTGTACAGGTAACCTGTATAGTCTGGATCTGTTCACTCCGACTCGGCTGTGGAGAAACATGTAGGCAACACATAGGCTGAGAGGATTTAACCTGCGTAGGGAGGGGGAGAAAAAAAATCACATTTCAATTTGACACCCTTCTAAACTTTGGACTGGAAAGTCTGATAAATCATCCAAAATAATTAATCCCCAGTCAGTCAGGCTGTCTTCAAACAGCATGCTAAATCTTACAAAAGGAAAGAGAAGCATGTGAGCGTTAAAATCATCAGCAAAAGGTGTGACTGGTGTTGTCAGCCATTATTCGTCATACCCTGCTTCATTCAGAGAGTTTTTAGCGCCTGATGCACTGGAGCACAGCCTACTTGTCAACACTTCTCTCTCTTTTAATTCCAACATACACACTTCAACACACCAGCACACGTGGTGTTTTTTTTTTTTTTAAGTCATCTTAGCATGATCAGGGAGGTTCTAATTTTATTTATTGTCAAGTCTCTCTCTTTTTTTTTTTTTGAAGCAGTATCAAGAGATAACAGAAAAAGCATCTTATTACAAGACTTTCAAACAATCCTGTATCCACTCCGAATCCCATGAATAACTTTAAATGTCCTCCCATTAGAAACTTCAAATTACAATCTGTGACTGAATGCTCCAAACGAAGGCCAATTACAGCACCTTATATCATCATTAAGTCCGACTATTGTTCTGCTCCTTTCAAACTCAGTGGTTACAATCAGGGTGTCTATTGTCATTGTGTGATGCATGCTGGGTAACTAATTATACACTCCTATGATTCATTAGCAGGCTGGTGGGTTGAAACCTGGAAGAAGACACGATAACTTTAGTCGGCCAAATGATCAACTCAAATGGAATTATGAATATAAATAAGCACCGGGAAGTTTTTACATCCCATTCTCCAAACTGAAGTTGTTAAAAAGAGACACAAAAAATAAAAAAGCAGCAGCTGTGTCAGAAAGGAACAAAATATTAAATTGGGGACAAGGTTTGTTTTGCTTTTTAGTAAGCTTTTTTATTTTTCAAGTGGGAAAGTAGTAGTGCAAGGCAGGGGAAGGGTTTTCTGTGAAGCTTCCCCATCCAGGTCAGCTGGTGGGAGGAGGGGGAACGGCTCCATAGATGCCGCCACCATCGCGATGGCCCACTTTCATCTGAAACGACAAGCTGCAGCGATGCAACACAGCTAACCTGCGATTGTTTATTCTCTCTTAAGAAATGTCAATCTGTTCGCTCTCAGGTGTGCTGCTTTTCCTCTTGTTTTTGTTGTTTTCTTCCCCCTACGCTCTCCGATTTCCCCTGTCGATTGGAGTGAGATCAAAGCGACGCCGCTGGAAGAATCTGAATATTTCAGGTGCAGAGAGAGGGCTGCATTTCACACCACCTGTGTAGCGCTCAGAGACGGGTCCCTCCTCTCGCTCACGCTCAGTTTGCAGGGCCCCTGGGGCCCAGCGACATAAACCAGGGCCACCTGTCTAGGAGAGCGAGTGAATGTTCCTTTACCCTCCCTCTCTCCAAAGCACTCTCATTTTACAGCATTTGAACCAAAAATAAATGAATCTAAATAGAGCAATGAGAGTGGGAATAAAACTGGTGTTGACATTAAGCAGCCAGGAGCTTTGAACGCCATCACAAAGGCACAGATCTGGTAGATACATTATGCTGCTGCAGAAAAGAAGAACCACTTGAAGGAGTTTATACATGAATTATTTTATCATTTATCTAGCTGTGTAAAGGGCTCTAATATATTAAACAACAGGTCTGGTCAAGTTAATCACCAGGATTATTTTGTGCCAGCGTAGATGCGGGTCTGTGAGATGATACTCATCACATCATCAGAGCGGCCATTTCTGACCCAAAGCAAATAAAAACTCTCCCTGATGTCCGCACAAGCCTCGCCAGCTTGATGTAGCCGCTCCTCCTCGGAGAGCCGTGTTCCCTGACATGTGTGCATGTGTAAGCATTTGTGACAGCGAGCGTGCAAGTGTGTGTGTGTGTAGGGACGTGTGCTCAGGGGTTGGGGTTCCACACTACCAGTTTCCAGCCATGTCTCTCAAAAGGGCCGTAAAGTCTTTACAGCAAATTCCTTACATTCATCTGTGTCAGAGAACTCGGTGCACATTAGGCGTTTACACGGGAGGAAACACAATCTATTTGATGCTACACTGCCCACACGTCCAGAGCCCTCCTCCTCACACAGGAGATTCACAGTGTTTAACTTCCATTTCATATTCTGAACAGGCAGACAGGCAGATGAGTGCAGGGAATGGACTCCATCTTGATGTAAATCAGCGTTTCAATAGCCAGCTAAATGTAATCTGGAAAGAGTCAACAAGGAGCCCTCGCATTACGCTGCCTGAGATATTTGTTTTTATTTATTATGGGACGTGTAATTGATTTTTGTTGTGTCCCCATATGGAAATGTTGAACTGACAGAAGTCGGTCTTCATCTCTTCCCCTGATGCAGCTCCCTATTTTTTAATATCAGAGGTGCTTATAAGAACAAGTGGAGGTTAATCTGGGGAGCAGGTCATAGTCGGCCGGCTCTTTGTAAATGCCAGCTGGGAGATCCGGGCCTCTCTTATTACTACACTAAACCAACAAGGCTGACTGCTCCAAGACAGATGTGCGATTAGAAAGTGTCTTCTCCCTCTTCGCACCACCATCACCGACCAACCCCTTTGCAGAAAACCTTATTAATCAATCGATTTATCGCCATAAATCAGGCCAGGCTTTGATTGTATCAGCAAGTCATGCAATCAATCAATTAGCTAGGACCTAGCAGCCCAATTTGCCTAAAGAAAGATGAATGCTACACCACATCATCCATTCGGCTGTCCGTTTACCCATCAAACACGGCTGCTGTTGACTCCCAAGCCCAACACGCATCCCTCTATTGATTTCTGCAGATTAAACTTGCAAAAGAATCAAAGGACAGTTATCTGACTGGGAAAATTTCTGCTTTCATTTGTAGTGGAGCATCATCTTTGCTGTCTGATGGCAGTGTTGCCTCATTCTATCAAAACAACAAAACGTGAACATTACAATCCTGAAGCAAGACCTATGGAGGGTGATACTTACAGTTGTGGTCAAAAGTTTACATACACTTGTAAAAAACATAATGTCATGGCTGTCTTGAGTTTCCAAT
>JARVJO010000394.1:23146729-23166092 GCA_031762555.1 Cynodonichthys magdalenae | reverse complement strand
ACTTATTGGAAACTCAAGACAGCCATGACATTATGTTTTTTACAAGTGTATGTAAACTTTTGACCACAACTGTATAAGCAGCAACACCCACTCAAAGAAAAATGAATGGGGCACATCATAGATTATTACAACCCTTCCATAGTTTATACAGCATGGAAAAGGGGGGGAAGGAAACAGCTGGATGAACAAACTGTGGAAAACATATGTGTAATGACATATTTGCTTCATATTTTATCCCAGCAGTGAATTCCAATCCACACTGTGACACCAGCTGCTCCGGTCCAACGCTTTCCATCTGCAACTCTGTGTCAGGACGTCTCCCAGGACGGCCCGCAAAACTTTGGGGACGACACAAACCGACAGGAACAAGTAGAGCACGACAGAGTGGGCTGCTGGAGGCTCGGCGTGCCTCTCCCACGGTGGCGACGGGTTGGAAAGCTGACGCAAAGAGGAAGGAACACAAGGGACTCCCCGGGGAGAAAATCTGTGGTGGGATTAGAGGCCCCATCAGACCCGGTTCTGCTTCACACCCTCAGACCCTGCTGTGTTACAGCCAGGAGGGGGGCAGCAAGCTATCTGTGGGGGATTTACAGTTCTGCCCAATCTCCCCAAGCCTCACCATGTAATTAGAGATAAAGACAGAGGGCTCGGCTACTCAACCTCAATTCTCCAAGCTTCACACAAAGCTGCCCACCCATAACCCCCGGAGGAAATCCCCCAACACTACCACTGCACCAGCACCTGTGTGTGCCAGCTAACTGCAAAACCAATCATCATCCAACTAACTCACTAAACAAACTACAAGGTACACTACAGAATTATGATTGACTGAAGTAGAAGAGTAAACTCTCTGCAACATGATCCACAAAAACACTGAGGTTTTTGTCACCATATTCTACATATTACAGAACCTGAAGTGGCTTCAAACTGTAAAATATCAGGTGAACAATATCCAAGGTAAATAAGTAATTTTTCTTCATATCCAAAACTTCATCCAGGCAGGGGGAGAAAAACATTAAAGGATATAGTGGAGGAGGAACTCTCAACTATTTTCAAGAAACACAAAATTATACTATGGAGGGATCCATTATTCATCTCGGATACATTTTTCATTTAAGAGTGGGTTGGATATGAGCAATGATGAATGCATCGCCCAGGATGCAATTTGTATGTAAAATAACAGAAGATTACAGAATATGTTTTAAGTGCAAATGCAGTTTGTTGCCACCTAAGTAGAAAATGCATTCCAACAAAAAGAAATAAGACCTGAGCTCTGTGATGCTGCTTCATAAAAATCACTTAGCCCAAAGCTAGGCCCTTCCCCAGTCCCCAGAACAGGCCACAATGAGAGCCCGAAGTGATGAATGAGCCCACTGGAGTACAGTTTCATTCACATGATGGAAGCTACGCTGCCTCTTGGAATGCAGTTTCAAAATGTGCAATGAGTAAACTAAATAACTGAGGCTAATTCAACTCGCATCCCGCTCAGGCTGCAGACGCACAGTTAGATGCATGTCTGTGCAGAAGTGCACACAACCATACAGTGTTTCGCTGCCTGCCAGGCATCCACATGCTCCTCTCAGGACTCGCTCTCTCCTCATCAGCTTCACTCGCTGCACACCGTTTCAACTGAGTGCATCTGAAAGAAGCACAAAGAGCCTTCCCCTGCACTCACGGTACAAAGATTGAATACAGCTCCCTAACACAAGACATGCCCACCACAGAGCATGTAATACAGCTCATTACTGGGCACACAGGGTGTAGAGGACTGTGATGGGAGAGACAAGTACAGCTAAGATGCCTATATGCCAACATCTCCATCGTTTTTTTTATGACCAACACCATTCTAAAACCAGCATCAGTAACTAAAGGAATATGGAAGTTTGAGAAAACAAGATAACAAAAAATACTGTTAACTTTGAGTTAAGGTCCCACTCTGCCTGCAGACACTTGGACATTTGGGTCTGATGCAACTCCTCATCCTGCCTGCCCCTCAAAATGTGTAGTTTACCTATAAACAAACTATGTCCTTTTACAAAACGAGAAAGAGACAGTGTGTTTGGGTCATCCCCATTGACCCAAGCCCCTGCCCCAGCATGGTTCTGGGGTCAGGTGTTTTGTGCTTACAGAGGCAGAGAGGCAGCTGTGTCCATAAAAAAACAGCGAACAGCGGCTCAGCTAATCAACCATCGTGCACAGGCTGGTGAACCTTCCTTAACCTCAGGGCAAACCCATGACCTGAGGCAAAGCATTACACACATTAAAAAGACATGAACTTCTCAGCATTGGAGTTTCAAGCACGCAATCAATGGGGGCCACAGGTGCAAATATTTTCTGCCCCACCAGTGGAATGCCCTTGCTGGCAGAAAAAGGGGGGGTTGTAGGGTGTTCATGTTAACAATAAAGACTTGCTGCACAGGAAACAATGAAAAATATGAGACAGAGAAGGCTTTTAAAGGTGGGCTGGCTGTGCTGGGAGTTGGGAAAGAAGGCAGGATGTGAGGAGTCTGTCAACTTCTCCGTGTCTGCTCCTGTTTTCGCTTCAGACTGCGAGGAGCAAATAGGCCTAATTCACACCAGCTATGTGTGAGTGTCTCTGCTGTCGAGCAGCGTGAGCAGGAATTAGATCTACGGTTTGTAGCCTTCATCCCTTCCCAGACAGACTTGTTCCGGCTCAGAGGCGCTGCCTAATCCGCACCTCTCTCCCGCTTGCACTCCCGGAAAATGACTTCACACAGTTGCCTCAAACGCCCAACGCAGCAATTCTCATCTGACTGAACTCCCCCCCACTCAAAAAAAAAAAAAAGAAAAAAAGCAGACCTCCCATAGCTCATTTAACGTACCAATTCCTCCCTAAAGCCCACAGTATCCCCCCTTCCTAAGAGATGAAAACAACAAGGAAAACAACAAGAGAACCACTTGAAAATTTAGGAATCTTTTTTTTCCTAGAGAGCTGTCAAAGTCAGCAGTACAGTGAAGAGTGAAGGGCACAGTGGTTGAACAGCACTGAGAAGATTTCTGAGACTATTACCAGCCAGATCAGATATCTATAAGGAAGGAAGACAAAGACGAAGACGGCAAAAACAGGAGCAAAAACTGAACCCTTTGTGAAACTTCTTCATGTCACATTAAACTACAAGAGCACAAAGTGCAGGTAAGTACTGACCGTCAGTACAAAAAAACTGGACAAAATGAACAGTTTTCAGCTCCATTATCCAGTGCAGGACGGCTGAGGGAGACAGTTTTCCTCATGTTAAACCATATCAGGTGAAATTCTTTATACACAGGTGTCAGCCTTTTACAATGATTCCAATGTCCTGGATTTCTTTATTTTATACTCAATGTAAATTATATTTTTTTCTGAAATGTTGTATTTTTGGTGTGGACCCCGCCCCTTGCACTGTGACCCTGAAAGGAAGAAGCGGGTATAGATAATGGATGGATGTTGTGTTTTTGTATTGTTGACAGTTCAATAAAGTGATAAAAAAAGATTTTTGGCCTTTGAGTATTTGATGTAATATTAAAGTTTTTCTGCACTATTTAAGGGAATGGTATCAGCCTTTTTCTGTTTATTGAAGTAAATCAACACATGATGGGTTTACACTAGTTGAGAAACTAGCATCTGCAGCACAAACACAAGTGATCTGTTATTGTTATCAAAGATGGGTCTGTCATGCTTAAGGACCTCAAGTTGAGGTCGTAGGTTAGGCCATGACGTCATCATTTTCTAAAGGTTACATTTTGGATGACTACACAAAAAATGGTGTGTCGATATTATTGTGTTTTATAAATATACCATTCTGGAGTTCCTAAAATGCTTTTTTAATCACTAAAATTATTACAAACTTTGGCATATTTACAAAAAAATATTCCTGTGTGGACTTCGTGTCGATTCACAGCAAGGACCATGAAGCAGTAAAAGTTCTCATTAAGATAAACAGATTTTGTGTGGTTGTATTTTTTTGTGGGGGGTAGGCTGGTCAAGGTTCAGTCCAGCCTAAAGGACAGGAAGCAGGGAAGTGCTGCTGTAAAAAATCTTAAGTTTATTACTAGAAAAAAACCTGCAAGTAAAAGTAACAATTTGATATATGCCTAAATCAAAGCAGTTCAAAGCTGATGCTGTGAGAAATTCAGAATTGTTCAAAAGCTCCTGGCAGTGAGAAACAAATGATATTACAAGAAAAGGAGAATGATTAAAGCCTAATATGGCATAGTAGAGAAGGGGAAGAGAGGTGATTTATCCCTTCACGGCCTTTTGACACTAAATTAAACTGTTGAGTCCATTCCCCCGTGCCAGCTAGTTATCTTTCCGGGCTAATTTAACACTATAATTTACATTCCATATAAAATACATCCTGATGTGGTGCTGTCAAGACCGTACATCATTTGCAGAGAGTGCTCCAGTTTCAGTGAAAAGGACAGAATTAGATCATATTCATGATGCAATTAAACACTTCAGTGGGAATCGATGTAAAACCGATGAGCCCTGAAAACAATGCATATGGCTGAGAACATTAGAACACATTACCTATCCTCAGATCCCTCGCTCCACAGGCGCAATTTAAAATCCTCCACTACTCCACTCTCCATCTCTCCAAATTCATAGTGCGCAGCGATAATAAATGAATTTTTCACAAAATTATTCAACTACTAAATTGCCCATGGTAACTGAGTATCAGATGAAAGTGATGTGAATTATTAAGTAGGGAAACTGTTTGTTCTCGCCATGGGTGTAATAATCGGCCAAATGAGGAAGAGACGGGGCGACAGGAGGGCAGGTTTGGAGTGAAGTGAGATCTCATAATAAACATTAGGGCTGATGTAAAAAGGAAGAAAAAAAAACGGGAAAACTCTGCCACCACAGCCTCCAGCTGGGCTGATGGTATCGACCGATTTCCCCCGGGCTGCAGCGTAGGTTTACCTACGAGTACAGAGGTCACATGGGGGGGCAGTAAGAGATTCTCATGAAAAACTGCCGATAAGGAGCCCTGCTGTTGGCAAACCACAGCAACAGCTAGCCAGTGCTACACCACCGTCACCACATTTTACATAATCACACAGATAAACCACACACTCACACCACCTCCCTGATACACACTCCTCTCCGAAGCCAATAATGTATGTAGCAGTATGTAGCTACTACCACACCAAATGTTAGCTCAATGTGTGTCAAATTGGTGGAGTTATACCCTTTTTGTGCTGGTAATGAATTGTAGATGTGCTCAATGCTAACTTTGTGAAAGCTTCATTTATCGTCGACAGATCTTAAGTTAACTGAAGTTAAAAGAAATAGAAAATGGAAAATGCTGTTTGACCCCCGGGATTTTGGGGTTTCAAGAGGTTAAAAAGTGTTTCATAAAAATCCATCCTTGGGGGGGGCTTTTTTTTTTTTAAATGGGAAAGGTGGATTAGATACGGTACTCCGATCAGACCATCGTTTGTCTAATGTCAGGTATTCATGTCAACCCCTTCGGGTGTTTACCTGTATAATGAGCCTCAAAAACCCGGAATTTTTGCAAAAAAATCCGTATTAATCAGACGTGCAAGCGGGGTGGGGTGCAGGCAGACTGTCACCTGAGTGCAAGGCAGGAGGAAATCAGGACAGCAGAATTATTTCTAGCGTCAGCGTAGGTTGGAAGATGGTTATTTGATGTTATTCATTGTTTCTTGTTAAATAAATTTGAAACTTAGTTTTAGAAAAAAATGTAAAACTGGAAAAAATTCGTGAGATTGCTCTATACGTCCGTAGACCTGCAAAATGAGGGGAAATCTGTGTAAATTATGGACAATCTATAGAACCTGACATGTATGGGTATTGCATCCATTTCCCTCTCTATCCCCATTTCTCTCTTTTTTCTGCTTCTTTTCTTAAAACCACATTTTTCAACTATGTTCCTGTTCTAGATAGTTCTGTTTTTTATTGTGTGTTTTGTATTTTATAAAAGCTGTCTTTCATTTGGGAAAGGAAAAATCAATAATTTCTTTATGTAATGTTTACGATGTTATGAGTACACTTCTGTGTAAAACTTTTGTGGGAGGATGGGATGAGAACGTTGAATGATAGCTGAATAAACATGTAACCCCTGAAAGGTTTTAATAGAAAGAGAATTTAAAAAAATAAATGAAATCCATCTAAACTAACGCACATATAGACATGGTCACCCGTTTGCTTTTCATGACAGTGATAAATCTATAAAATACATCCCTCATCTCATATTTGCATTTATGACAACTTGCACCGAACAATGCACATTTTTACTTTTAAAGCCCACGTTTGTTGATGCTAAGAAAAGTAGGCTTGCAAAATGAAATCCAGATTTTCAGAGTGGAACAGAGGGCAGAGGTGCAACAACTTGTAGCTGTTTCAGACAGGCTAAGTCGGCCTCTCCAAGTGAAACAGTAATTATGCTTAATGGCCCTTTAATCTGTCCATCAGGCAGAAGGTGAGCAGCCGGGTCAGCCTAAAGTGCTCCAGGCGTCACAGTGTGTCAGGTACAGTCAGAGGGGTGAGGTGCTCCATGAGGAGTGCCAGGACCACTCGCTTCACCACACCACATCAGCAGGCTGCAGGGCATGGGCCTTTCTCCCATCACACACATTAGTCAACACATCACCCACCTACCAACCTCCTCCTGCATAAAAAACGCTTACAGCAAGGACGATGAGCGGGGAGGGCAGCAGGGAAATACGCTTCTAGAAAAAGTATGAAGTGAGCAAATGAGAGAGGAATGGTGTGAGCACCTGGCAAGTTTAATTTAATTTGGTGTAATCTTAATAACCCAGGACAGGATGGCTGATGTCAAACTCTGTGGCCTGATGAGAATCATGTTTCCAGCTGGTGCCCTGGCTCATCGCTATCACTTTTGTTCTGCAACTCTGAAAGGTTTATCTAATTTTTGTCCCACACAATCAAAACTAATGAAAGCCGAGTCGGAGCTCAGGCTAATTCCTGTTCACACAGGACATTTCAGGTCGTGTCCCTAACATTTAAGAGTGGGTGATAGGATGATGTTAAATAGTGAAGAGGCAGAATGTTGAAGATCAGAGGACCTGTATGTGAAAAACATGAACAAAAGCACTGAATTCAAAATCTAAGTTACTGTAAAATGATAACAATGTTATGGAATTTATTAATATGCATATTTTTAACAGTGTTTTCCACTTTTGACATTGAACATAACTAATGTCTCCACTGCATGCTACTGTAGCCTTCTGCCTGTGTGATGTGATGAGGGGAGGAGGCTAGGCTACTAACAAACACAACATTTAAACTAAACACAAAATTATACCAAATTATTATCTAATAATATCTAAAAACAACCATTCAGTATGTTTTGTTGGCATAAAGTTGACTGCAAATGCAAAATGTGTTTCACCATGAATAACTAGTCAAACCAAAAGAGTGGCGTGAGTTAGCTAATCACTTTAGATCAGTGGTTCCTAAGGATGGGAATCAAGAACCAGTACTTGCAGAGAACCAGTTCTTAGATTAACAAGTCTAAGGAACTGAACTACTGCTTGCCTAACGATTCTGCTCATCAGTGCCATAGTGCATGGTTATATTTCACCAAAAAAAAAGACAAAACTAGGGCCAGCCTCAACTTGCAAAAACATTTTATGTTTATTTTTAGTTTTTTAGTTGTTATTTTTCTGATTAAAAGTCTGATGAAGGACTTCATGCACATAAACAATGTTCTGTTTTTTATTGCCTAACCCAAAGAAAATTGATAGGGAATTGAATCGTTATGAGATATTGATAATGGACAAGAGCGGAAATTACCGGGGGTCCTGAACCCCCAAATTTTGGAAAACCCTCAATTGGAATTTTAAGTAAAGAAATACTACCAAGAGAAAGCAACTACATTGTTTTTATAGGCAAAACAATGTATTTATGTCTTCTGATAGTTTGTTGCCCCCCCTAAATCTGCCTAACAATGGTTCAGTCCGTTGTGGCGGAGCTGCTACGATGTTAAGCTACACATCCAACTTGCAACATGTCAATTTATTAAAAGAGAGACACCAGGACAAAATTTACCACCAACTCAAAACCAATATATATTTATATACTGTATATCTTTCTTTTAAACACAATTTTTTGTCCAAATAGACAGACAGGTAGATAAATTAATATTTTTTCTGAAGAAAATTGTTTAGTTGAAATGTTCATTGAATTCCAAAGAGTAAAAAAAATATCAATGGTTGAAAATCAATATAAAAGCTTCCTAAAATGGTGAGGTGCATAAAAACTGTGACATATATCGCCCACACTTACGTTTCTCCCCAGTTCTAAGTGTCTCAGCTGCTCTAAAAACAGACAAAGCCATGAAGGGGAAAGATGGCACTAGGTCAGTCCAACAGTAAAAGTAAAGACACAAACCCACAGAAAAACAAAACTGAACAAATGCTAGCTTTGTACCCAGAGTCATTTGTACCCAGCTCAGGCTCATGGCTATCTCAGAGCCAAGCAGATAGAGCTCCTGGTTCCAGCTATGCATCTGCACTTGTGCTGTATTTGTTATCTTGGACAACCATTCTCCTCCACCGTTTCACTGGTCAAATAGAGAGGGGGGAGAAAACGAATCACTTCTAGACCTGCTCCTGTTGTTCCCTCAGCTGTCAACACTTCTCACAGACTTCACCCCCGCCTAGCCACATCGATACAGAGAAGTGACTGCCGTTTGCTTTATGATTGCCTTGTTTTATTCTCTCAGCCGGGCTTTTTCTCAGCCTTCACAGCTCTAATCAGACCCCCCTTGCCTGGACAACAGAGCCATTGTCTCTTAAAGTGAAAGAGGCAGCGGATCAGTGAATCTCTTTCCGTTTCCCTGCTTTATTAGCCCTGCGGCACACACTACTGTTTATACTAGTGGGTTTTCTGTGTTTGCAGAGAACAATTACAGTATGACAAATGATCCGTCAATGCCATCTATCAGGCCAGAGCTGACAGGAATCCTATAGACAGGGCAGCAATTCGTCCCCTGCTCCCCATCTCTGGGGTCCCATGCTTTAGTATCCATGACAACGTGCAAGCCACTTGCCACGCTTGCCACTTCACAGTGAGAGATGAGCACCCGTGAGTGGCTTAGAAAATTAGCCTCTGACACCCCGTGTCCCACTGTGTTCCCACCCTCTTAGCCTGCGGTCCTGCCCCTCTTGGGGTGGCGCGGGGCTCGAAAGGGGTCCAAAACCCATTTCGACATTCAAGCTCCCACAAACACAAAGCCAGACACACAGCTAGGCACAGCTATAAACATACTTCTCTGGGTCTCACTTTGTCAGTTTTATTGTCCTTGAGCTATACGATTCTCAACATTAACCTCACAGCGACAATCCAGGGATGGAAATGAAAGAGAAGCAGCAACCTGGCAAGCACACTTACAATCTGGTATAAAAAAAGAGAAAAGAGAAACAAACTAAGGTCCACAGAGATGCTTTTATGTTTTCAGAAATAAACTTTCTCCATATTGTTAGTTTCATAAAGAATTTTCTGTTTGAAAAAAGACAATGAACAAGCATTCCTCGTTCCTTGTAGGAAACCAAATCTTGTATAATCTGTTTGAGTTAATAGTATGGGTTGGGGATAAGTCTCAGCTACTACCACACCAAATTTTAACCGCACTGTGACGTAAGCGAACGGTAAATTCGGCCTGCGGAGGACCCGGCCTCTGAATTTGGACACAGCTAAGCTAATGTTATTGTTGGTGTAGCTTCTCAGTAACTGGCCACAGTCTACGATTCTGCTGCTTATATTGACTGACATTTATGAAAAACTCTCCCGTTTTCACCATCGCTGAATGTTGTTTACACGTCTTTGGTGACGATAGATTTAATGCGCGACGTTAATATGGAGACGTTAATGTGCTTCTACTGGGAAAAGCCCACGGGAAGTAGTTGTGTACTGAGATTCGTTGACGGGTGCACGAAGGCTGAGTCGTCCTGTTAAGCTTTATTAATTAACACAACGATAAACCCGATATTGATCTTTGATCAACCTTCTTTACGACCGTATCAAAATGTGTGACGAATGTCTACAACCAGGCAAAGAAGAAGAGACATGTAGAGGAGGGAAACAAACAGAGGTACAGTGAAAGAAATAAGAAATAGTTTCTGTGTTGCAGAAAGAGTAACTTCAGATGATGCTGGTTTACTAATCAATAAGCAACATTTGTACATTTTATTATCAGCTTAGTTGTGATGAAAAGAAAAATACAGTCAAATACCGTGATACCAGTATAATTTTTGAAAATACCATGATACAAAATTTGGGTCATACCACCCAGCACCAGCAGTCTTCGACTGGGTTGACTCTCAAGAGTTCATCAGTGGTAGATGTATACTCAGTGATTACTTTCTGAAGTTAAGTTATTCATGAGATATTATGCTAACAAACAGACAGTTACATGATGGACAGCCTTTTACAGTATAAAAAGTTAAAGTAGTTGTCATAAAGCTGTCAGTAACTACAAACAAATATATATATAAGATTAGAGGGATGATTATGACTGGATTATCAAAATGACAAACATCAAAAACTTACTTTTAAAAAATGAGGCTGAAACATCACCGAAAACAAGCCTGCAGATTTACTAAATCACAGTTTAAGTAGTTGTGTGAGATGTTGGGGGGGCCAAGTGACTCCCAGACACACCTCTTTAGGGTTGTGTTTTTGCCATAAACTACACTTGGCAGGCGAGGATCACATTACTACCATGAAAGCAACAAACAAAGCTGTGCAAACGTGGCACACTGTCAGGAGCAACGGTTTTACTGCTTGTGATTAATCATATTTGGAGAAACATTAAAGGGAAAGGAGGAAACTGGCTCCAGCACTAGGAGGTAAGGGTGTCAACTGATATAACCCAGCACCGACATCAAGCAGAGCCAGCTAGCTCATTGATGTGGCAGCGTCTCATTTTCACCAGTTTGGAAGCAGACAGTTTTGCAGCGCCTTGCGGTTCTTAATTATCTTCCGACTTTGTCTAATTCAATCAACACAAGTCAGATCTGGCTGCGAAATGGCACTCTCATCCCCTCAAGCTCCTCGAGTCAAGAAAAAAAAAACAACACTGAATAAGTGGAACAGTCAAACTGACAAAACGGCATAGCACGTGAAAAATAACTGCTATTTTAACTCCTGCACTGAGGTCTCGTTCTCAGCGGAGTGGATGAGGAGAGGCTGAGACAGCGGCCAATCAGCTTTTTGTTTTAGGCTACAAGGCTGTGCTGAGTGGGACTGGAAGAGTCAAGTGGTTTGCTGACGCTTTGTTGAGCTGTGTGAGGTCACTGTCCAAACTCTCGAGGTCTTGTGCTCTGATTTTTCCAGGTAAACCCAAGATCCTGTTAATGCTCTTTCATCCAGGTGCAGCAGGGGTCAACAGAATTTGTTCAGGGGCCAAACTTTTGATGCAAAAAAAGTCAGTCTGATGTGAAAAAGTTAGAGTCCCAAGAAAAATGTATTTTTCTATTAATTAAAACATTGTATTAAGGTTTATACACAGCATTTGTTGTTAATAAGCAATGCTAGTTTGTTAGTTTTAGTAAGCTACACTCCTTAACAGCCGATTTATCTGCACTGATTTCTTTAATTTTGGGAGATCAGACAATACTTGGATAAGATAGGTGGAAAAGATCAGCTTCTCATCTACCTCCGCAAAGGTCTGAAAATCAGCCACTGTCCCCTTTTGCTCTGCTGTGATCACTGCCTAATGTCCAGTTAAAACAAGTTTGTATTTCAAGGGTACTGTTTAGTGTTTTTCAATAAAATAAGACTGAAACATTGAGGAGTATTGTGACCGTAAAACACCTGACAGTATCTGTCATTAAAAAAAAATCTGTATCGGCCAAAATCGAATCGGCAGGTCAGACTTTTTAAAGATCAGAAGATCAGAAGAAGCAAATTCTGCTTAACAAAGTTGCCAATAGGAAGGACAAAATTTAACTGTTTTAACACAAGTAGTTTGATAAAACATCTAATAAAAAACAACAACAGGGCAACTTTAGTAAGTAGCAGGAGAAGTGTTCCAATAAATCAATGAGCAGAAAGGAATTTTGGGAATATATAATTAATGTGTCTATATTTGTATATACATATAGATAAAAATATATATATAAAAGTGGGATTGTGTGTTTCAAAAAATACTTATCTCACATCAGAATTATCTATTAGCTTACCGTTAGCCTTACCGTTTATATAAGCTGAACCATGTGCCCTTATACATGTACCTATGACAGCTGTATGTAAGGTTTCTGTAAAACAAAACCGTAAAAGTCAGTTTAGTATTCAGCCAGTTATGAGTGATTAAACGACTCGTCAGCGCAAATAGGCAATAGTAGTCATGTCATACAGTATGTCTATGAAAATACGGGTCTGAGTATGAGCTTCCCAACAATCTCACTGTTCATCAATGGGTGCTTTAAAAAACAAATATTATGTCTTGGCACCGTTTGAAGAACCAACATGAAAAGTAAGCTCCTCTGATTTTTAAATATATTTTCAAAGTAACAAAAGTAGCAAAAAATAATTTTCTCTTTTTTTTTAAGTCAAAGTTTTGATAATATTTTTTTTGCCTATGTTACATAAGGAAATAAATTAATTTTAAACAATCATTATTTAAAAGTCTTACAATGTTGACAAAGTTTTTAGTTTGTGTTTGACACCATTAATACATAAAAATCAAGCACTACAAGTAGCTATATAGTAAACTGTAGAATAACAGTTTTATCCTCACCTAAATACTATTTTAAAAAAGAACCAGTGAAATATAAACAACCTTCAGAGTGAGATGGGTCGAGGTTTTGGGTGTCGTATTTTACAAAAAAAGTGTCAAAGTTAGAAAGCCTCAAAAAAACAAAACATTAAATTACAACATGACAAAATTCAAAATATTGGCAGATTTTTATTATCTCTGGAGTTTTTGGGTTCAGCATCTTTTCTTCTTTTTACATTGTTTTCATCCTTCTGTAAATTGTGAACATGTTTGGATCATGCGCTGCCATTTGGTGAACACAGTGTGAACTATAGTGTCAGGCATTTAGCACAACGTTTCACACAGTTTCATCAAAACTAAACATTTCTAACAGGAAACAGGACACATGCACTGGTTGCTATGTGTTTATCTTGTATGAACACATTAACACAGCACACAGAAATTTATAGGTTATCAGGGATTAAGCTCTGCTAATTTGCAATCTACAAAGTGAATGACATAATGAGGGGAGGGTGGTGTAGCTGGACCCCACTTACCCAAATCTATGTCCACATCAACACTAGTCCCACCCATTCACCTCACATCTTATTCCAAGGGCCACAGCATTATTAGATTTTGACACTATTAGCTCAAATAGCAGCAAGGCCCTGCTGTCATTATAAAGCCTTTACTTTTACACTCGCTGCCAAATCTGTTTTTGCAGCAGCTACACACTGCCAAAGCCCACAATGGCAGATTAGTGAAGCCCTTCTCTTGTTGCAGCAGAGGTTAATATAAAGCGACAGGGCTAAGTCCGCTCCGATTAAGTATGCCGAGAGATATTGCGGCAGTTTGTTACATCAGATCGTTATTGGATTAAACAGCATGCACAACAATGAAAGTTTAATTTTCATTTCGGCAGGAATATAAAACAGGCAGCACTGTCAGAACAAAGACAGCTTTAGAATAAATTCTTGTATTTGCCTCCCCTTTGCCAGTAGCGGAGTGGCAGACATGAGAGAAAAAAAATGATGCTAAGTGAGGATGTCAACCTTTAGGCCCCCACCCCACCCACCCCCTCCACACACACACACACACACACACACCAACTTCACAGAAACTCATGTAGTATTTATGAAGCAACACGTTACCAACCAAAATTTGGTAAAATAATACATATAATGCTTTGAATGTGTCAAAACTAGGGTGGGTGTTTTAAGTCTTCAAACGTCTCCCGTTTGTTGGCTTTATTGTTGGAGTGGGCAATATGGCAAAAATGTCTTCATACTTTTTTTACAGTTAAATCATGATTACAGTTGTATTGTGATTTTTAACTATTAGCTTTTTTGCAAATTACTGAATAGCGCAACCAAAGATTTTCTTTCAGTAAGTACATAATCTTATAAAAAAGAAAAAAATGTGACAATAGTCCTATTTTTTCTTTTATATATGTATTAGGGGTGCAACGACACAGAAAATTCACAATTTGGTTTGGTTCAATACTTTAGTCTCACAGTTCAAAATTTCCATGTCCTTCTTAACTTGTAATTTATTGAAATTAATTTTGAACATTTGTTTAACCTCAAAAGTACAGTTTTAAAATGAAATGTTGCTGAAACAGCAAGTTTCTCAGTGGATCTGTGCTCCACAGTGCAGCCTAGGTGGAGCAGTCGAACACAGATCCACTGATCCTTCAACACAGAGCATCTTCAGAAGACAAGTTGATAAAATAAATTTTAAAATTTGTATTGTTCCATACAAGTACATATACTAAAGCACTAGATTGAATGATTCAGTACATATACATGTATTGTTGAATTCTAATATTCAATTCAATTCAAAAATACTTTATTGATCCCAGAGGGAAATTAGATGTTGTAACTTATTTGACTAAAGAGTTATTGTAGAAGCTGATGGCTGTGGGCAGGAAAGATCTTCTGTAGCGTCTGTATTACAACCAAACTGAAGACACTCTGTTTTTCTATGACAGTCTGATGAAGAGGATGGTCAGGGTTGTCCACAATGGGCCTCATGCAAGAACAGTTCGTACGAAGGAGAACTTGTGGCGTTCACCAATTTTCTCGTATTCTAAGATTTTTTTCAGATATGAACAAAATTCAGTGTGGTCCAGACCTGTGGTATAATTTACAAGTAGTCAGTCTGCTGTTATCCAGACTAATTGTCTTCAGCATCTAACATCATCTTATCGCCCACCCCTTTCGACAATTTGCTTTTGTTCTGCATAAGGCACAGGCCCGCCTGGCTGGAGCATTGTTAGCTCTGCAAGAGGTCACCACAACTGACCAGTAAGCTGATCTTAATCCACACAGAGTCATCCATTAGCCTGTCCAATTTTTATGACCCTCTTCTTTATTAGATGAGCTATCAGCTGTCCATGTCTGGCAGAATTATGGACCTCCTCGTGCGGGCTGCAACATTCTCCTTTTCTCAGAAGGTGCTGATGTGCTGGGCCAGGTAAAGCAATCTTGAAGCCTGGCCAGAAGACCCACGGGGGGGTCGGACCTGCCAGTCTCCTGGGGTATTCCCCACTGTCCCGTTACCTCCGATAAATCTCAGTGCTTTACGATTAGGTACATAAAATGAGTCATAGATCTGGACGGTAAATAAGAGCTTGTCAGAGGGGCTTGCACCAGGCCCAGCTCCTCCTCCTTCTCTTCCTCTGCCAGATAGTCCCTCTGTACCCCGGTCATCAGACCACTGCTATTGAGCTGGGCCTAAAAAGGCTCCAATAAACAAGCTTGATATTTCCCATGGGATTTCTACGGTGCCACCCTGAAGCATGCTTGCATACATTGCACAAACAAAAAAAGGTCCAGCGCCAGAAACAAGGCTGTCTGGACACTAATATTGTTTTATTTCTTCATGCTCAAAAAGGAACTCGCTCGTTTCTAATTACCTCTTCAGATAGAAAGCTGGGAAGTCAATGGATCAATCCATCTCGAGTTTATTCAAACTGTATGGTGGACTCTGATGTCTTTTAATGGACCTTCAATCCATACTTGCAATTAAGCATGCAAAATCTCCCATTAAGTAACTCCACTTACAGTGTATTTACTCTGGTGCTGTTTGGGTGTTTTTCAAAGAGCATCTTACACAAAGCTGAGAGAGCGGTTGTGAGATGACCTGAGGGAGGAATGATGGTCTCCAAATGCACCGACACAATGATGGACACTTCCTGTGAAACTCCAGCTAATCATTGTTGCCAATTCGTTTACACTGGTTCAAAATGACTCCCTGAATGACCGTCGTTGCATATTAAACAGGCAAACTAACAACATGCAGTTGGAGGACAAGAGAGCCGTGAAACACCAGCAGTGTCACAATGGTCTGGAGAATAGTGAGCTCATAATACTGAATGTACAAATAGGAACTACATGCTGACTGATAGCAAATTAAATAGAATCTTGTTACTGCCTTTTCACTGCACATTTCAAAAAGTCACCTGCAAAACCGCTTTCAACGTACGTCAGCACCTATTCAGCATAACGGCATAGAAAATGAATTGCACCTCCGTACCAGCAGAAAGCGAGTTATCAGGAGAAAGAGGTGTGGAGAGGCAGGGGGGGGCTACAGGCATGCAATCAACCAAGAATTCAAAATCCTGCCCAGTTTATACAGTTCTATAATCAGAGAGCAAAAATATAAAATAAAAAACAACACCACTGGCACAGCAGCAAAGAGATTTAAAACATTTTCTTTAGTAAGGAACACTTCTTAGTGGAAGCAATGCTTCTTTCTGCACAAGTTCGATGCAAAAAGGAAAGATTAGATGAAGGATGAGGATCTTTATTGTCAAGTCTCAACTCTGAGAAGCATCATTTACACCAGGTCGTGTTGTTGTTTACTCTTTTTTAGTCACTGTCAGCACTGACAATGAGATGACCACCACACTACTACTACTACTACCAATAATAACAATAATATTATTATTATTATTATTCATTAATCTTGATTTTTAGAATAAAGACATCCTAAATTGAAAAATATTTTAACTTAATTATTTTTAGTCAAACATTGTAATAATATGAGCAGTCTTATGTGATATTGAAATGTCTTGTGTGAATCCTTAAGTATTGGTTTTAAATGAGTCTGCTGCTACCCCACAAAAACTGATCTTCAAATCTGTCAAACTGACTGATTTATAGCCGTTTTTGTACAGAGTAGATTAATTAGCTGTGACCTCAAGTTGCGCTGACTTCAAACATTAACCTGTTGTAGATGTACATCTGAGGATTACTTTCTGCAAGTTGCACTAAATAAGTTCAGGAAATATTTTGCTAACAATTGGACATGAACTCAAGCATACACAGACAAAAGCAAAAACAATTTACCTTTCAGCTGAGGGCAATAATAACTCAATAATTAAATTAGTGATCAAAAATATGCTTCAAATGTTCCTTTTATTGATTCTTTTATAGAAACAGGTAAACTCAGGAAATATAAATAGCAAACATTTCTCCAGGTCACTCCCTGTTAATTAAAATAAGACAAGAAAGCACAATGACAATAAAGTGTCATTCTTTTTATACTTTTATACTAAAAATACTTAATCCATCCATATTATTAATCCAACATCTCATTATGTGATGCAACATTTGCAGCATATAAGTCGATGCATTTCATTTCAGTTTTAATTCAATATTTCATATTCTAATGTTAAAGTATTGCAATGAGCTTTTATGCATTTGTTAGATGTTAATGTCAAAATGTCACTGACACCAGTTTCATTATGCAAATATGTCATTAGGTTATGATATAGTCAATGTGCCAATGCATCAATCATTCTGTTCCTTCAGCACTAAGTCATCATGTGACCGTGGCAACACGTCAATGAGTCACTGCAATAACGACAAACCTATGACACTGATGCAAATTAAGAGCATGACATCATGGCAGTGCGCCTCATGTCAATGATTTTTAATAAATCAATAGGTGATTTTGCCAATATGGTGTGAAATTGATTTGATTGTAAGCCATGATGTCGGGGTGCCAATATGCAAGAATGCACTCAATAAAGATAGAGTTTGGAAACAGGATGCAGTTTCAGTATGTTAGTATGTGCATGCAGATATTTACAGTGTGCTGCTTTTAAAAGCTATTTAAAAGATCATTTTAAGCATGACTTTCTAAATGAAATGTACACAATGTTCAGGTAAGAGAGGATCCTGCCTGAACCGTCTGCAGAGAAAATGTTTTTTGGATAAGTGTATATTTTCAGCTCCTAGGTTTTGTTGTTTTTAAAAATCGTCTTCATTTTCCCTTCACTTGTTTTAATGATTTGCGTCGCCTGCTTAGTGTTATTACTGTGTTATTACAATTTACTACAGCTTGTCAATTTGGGCAAACTTCAAAAGCTATAACTCATTCATTTTACAGATATTGAGCTAAAATCGAATGGGGCTGTAGCTGAGATTAACCCAGATTATACAATATCTTTGTTAAAAAACGAATAAAACTGGCTGTATAAATGAAATAAAAGTACGGTAGCATATAACCAACCTCAGATTAAATGGAAAACTAGCGTTCATTGTGTCATGTTATGGCTGTTTTTTTAGATTAGGTGTCCTGTAGAAGGTATAGTAAAAAAAATGAGTCCACTTTAGAAAATTTGATATATATTTATATATATAAAAAAGATCAATGTGTTGATCATGTGAAACCAAAGCTTTGTTCCACTTCAGTTCAGATAACTTGAGCTTCACTTAGTTTTCTGTGTTAAACGTTTGTCCTGTAATGCATCTGAGTGGGGAGATGTAAAATACATTTCAAAGTGTTATTTTCCAAACTGTTTGTATTGTCATAACTTAGATTAATCTTTTTTTATCTTTGATAAATTGATTTAACTCCACCAGGAAAGAAGCTTATTGATTTCAGACAACATTGCACCATTTGACCTTGTTTACTAAAACATTTTGTCATTGAAAAAAACACAGTGTGAGCAATTTCATTTCCTGTTTAAATCATTTCATTATTGCTTCACCTCTGCATGCTTTTATTTTAAACATCTATGCGTCTTCCATAAAAATAGGCAGGGAAAGTTTTTTAATTGGTTTAGATGTATGTAATATGTTAGGAGGTTTGTTTAACATGTGTAAACACTGATTCAGTTGTTTTCCTGCTTATCTGTATTTTTTATCTAAATACTTCAGCATACTTTGTGCTGTTTTAGCCATTTGTTGATCAAAGTGTTCAGATTATTCATAAGATGGATGCTGTGACTAGGAATTTATAACTTTAATATCTTTCTAAATACAGTATTTACCTTATATATAATATATAGTATTGTTTAAAACTATTGGCGACAGGGCATGGTGTCTCAGTTGGTAGAGCTGTTGTTTCTCAGCAAGAAGGTTGCCAGATCAAATCCCAGCCTGGGGACCTTTCTGTGTAGAGTTTGCATGTTCTCTCCGTGCATGCGTGGGTTTTCTCCGAGTACTCCGGCTTCCTCCCACAGACCAAAAACATGACTGTCAGGTTAATTGGTAACTCTAAATTGTTCCTAGGTGAGAGAGAGTGAATGGTTGTTTATCTCGTTTGCCTCATGTGTCCCTGTGATGGACTTGCGACCTGTCCAGGGTTTAATAATAATAATAATAATAAATTTTATTTATAACGCACCTTACATTTCAAAGAAATCTCAAAGTGCTACAGAGACA
>JARVJO010000394.1:23113675-23129395 GCA_031762555.1 Cynodonichthys magdalenae | reverse complement strand
GCGTAACACCAGTGTGCGCAATATTAATGTGCAAGCCATTTTTAACAAATGTTCACATACCCTACTGATATACAGATAAATTACCGCACTCATTAGGTGACAAATCGTTATTATTATAAATAACCAAACGGCATAATCACAGAAAAAAATGCTAGCGGTATTTCCTGAGAGGCTAGTTGCGCATCTACTATATTGTTTCACACTGGCCTGTTTAACTCGTATGCAATATTTCATAACCTACTCACCTTCTAAAAGCCGTTGGATAATACTGTCTATGTTGAGTTTATCGACATCAGCCATCCCAAGCGCTTACAAAAAGAATTCAATAAAAAAAATTGTATGTCTTTAACGCAGCAGCGAAAGCTAGCTAACCAGCTATCATAGAATTAGCAACGATCTTTTAGCTTAGCTCCAATAATTTTCTGACTGAGCGTAAAAAAAATATATTTTGTGTCTCAGTTTCAGTCAAAAAGCTCCATACTAATTCAAAAGTTAAAACAAATTCTTCGTTCACTACGGCCTTTTTAAAAAGTATATTGAAATGTCGTTTTTTGTTGAAAAATGGGACATTAAAAAAAACGTCAAACACACTAGCAGCAGGCTAGCGATGCCGTCCCGGCTGTTTTTCCTCTTTGCCGCACCTTCAACAAGCTAACAAGCTAACCAGCTTTTTTCAGGACGCTGCTGCCCCCTGCTGTACCGGGAGGGGAACAGCGCTTTACTAAAAACTGCTAAGAAACATAATGCTCCAGCCAGCTTGATGGTTTTATTCAGACTATTACAAAAATAAGCTCTTAAATATTAGTTTATTGTGTGAATAAATAAAAAGTGGTGTGGATGCTTGGATCACATTGTCTTAATTAATTTTAACATTTTATTGAAGCATGTCTGGGTCCTTTTGTACATCTCTTACAGCTCTGTGTGCTTTTTTGATGCTTCAGGTGTACAAATCTTTATTTGTTGCAAACAAGGCCTCATGCTTGAAATTAAAAAGAAAAAAAAAAATGGCAAAAAAAGCACATTATGGAATTTGCTAAAAAAAACCAATGCCTTTACTTTCTATTACAAAAATATTAAACATTTGATCAACAGATTGTGATTTATTTCTATTGGCCACGTTTTTGTGCAAGATTTTACATTATCTTTAAAGCAGGAAGCCTTGTTGATATTTAAAAAATAAATTTTAGATCTATTGTTTTAGGTAGCTGGAGTTACTTGTAACTAGTGATTATCTTCAGTTTTTGCTTATCAGACATGAAAAATCTCATTACAAGATATTTATCTACTAGATTTGATATTTATTCCTTTAAAAAATGCATCAATGAATAAAAAAAATTAAAGGCAAAATATTCAGTGCATAAAAACTACACCATCAGATGCTAAAATAAGTTAATCAAGACCTATTTGCTCTGTCAAACTTTTATAGGAATTAAAGGTCAAGTTATCCCTAAAGGAATGCATATCACCCATTGTGTTTCAGGTCAGGGTTTTAGATCTTTTGAGAAGGGACAGAGTTGTATATTTTCATTAAACTTTACAAAATAACAAAATGCACAATGTTACTGCTCATTTTTGAGATCGACTTTCAGAGACCACCATACCAAACATTTTCTTGGCACCTACCAAGAAACACTGCCTAATGTAAAACAAGTATTACTATCTTTTAAATATTGTGTTTAGAGGTTATTAATTTAACCCAGATCTCCAACTGAGACAGAGACCAAGCTAAGTGTTTATGAATTGCTGCTCAGGAGAAATATGTAGAGGAGATTAGGTAAATTTCCCCAAGTGATACAATGATCAGAGATTTCACAAAAAGTCTGAAATGACTTGTGTAGTGTTCCATCTTTCCGGTCTTAGAGACCAAGTGAGTCATGTAGAGGCTGGAGAGCAACAGGACGGACCTTACTGATATGACTTGGACTTTGTGTTGTAGGTTGGCAGCTCAAGTGTCAAAGATCCATGGGTTCCAGAGATGGAGTGGTCCAGACAGCATTGAGAAAAACCAGGAAACTGAAGGTCAGAACTATATGGCATGGATAATAGTATCTCTGTATACAAGGGTCTTAAAAGCTGGACGGTACCACTGGACAATGTTCCAGCCAGCCTTAAGTACCCAAGTAACCTCAGGCACTTGGCTCTGCAAGGAAGTGGTTACAGACAGCACCCCAGAATCTTCATTAGATTTATTAAAAAATTTACCAATTCAAATTTTATTTTAAAGTCAGTTTTTTTTTTTTTTTTTTATAAACTCATTTGCAGGCCAGACTGTCACCCATTGGACTGAAGTGGCCACCAGTTTAATAGTCTGCTCAAGTCCTAAACCTAACCCATTAATGGCATTTAGGGCCAGCATTTGGTCCCCAAATGGACTACTGGTCCTAAAAGGGTAACAAAAAAAAAAAAAAATGTGCAAACACATGTTTACTCTAGCTTTGCCCTCTGCAGAATACAAATTACTCTTTGATTAGAGCCATTTTAAAGAGTTTCTGGTGAATATTTACACTCTTTACAAAACAACCTGCAGCAAAAAGTCTTACTATATTAAACTAGATAAAACAATGTAAAATAAGTTGACCTGTAAATGCTAATTATAAAGTCATCCGATAACTGGAAGGCATCAGGATTTCAGGTAAGTCAAAGGTGAGCGAGCAGCAGAAAACAGTCAGGAGACTGAATATAAAAAGTGTTCTTTATTTACAGCGGTTGGTGAATCAGGGTTTCAGAGCTGAAAGAGAAGGAGGCAGGTGAGTATCTTGCAGGTAAGTATTTGAGGTCAGTTGTTTCAGATGCAAGTAAGATTTCTTACAAGGTTCAAGGAGTGAAGCAGTGAGGGGGTCAGTAGACTTGGAGGATTGAGCGTATGGTTCTTTACCAGGCAGGTGAGTGAGTCTCCACAGGTGGGGGGAATTTCCAGCAGAGAATCTTCAGGTGAGTCTCAGGAAACTGAACACAGGATAAGTAGACCTCAGACAACCAAGGTTCACAGAGCAGCTTAGCAATATACCATAAAGTATGTATTGTTCCAGCAAAGACCAAATCCTAAGTGCAGTCTTATAAACCCAAAGAGCTCATCAATGGAACCTGCTGCAGCTGTGCTCAATCCGACTACTGGCCAATCAAGGAGGAGCAGGTGAAAAACACAGATTCCCACAGAAGGGTTTAACATTCATCTGTTTTATCTGACAGGATTAGCTGACATTTGTTGGTTTTATTTTTTATCTTTGTATTATTTATTTAGTTAGTTATTTTTCTCAAATAGATAGCTTTGGAAATGTAAAAAGAAATACAGTAATAGTAGTAGGATATAAACATAAGTAGTTAAAATTAAACCATTTTGAACCACACTCCATACCAGTAGGTGGTGGTGGTAATGCACACCTTCAGTTTCTTACCAACCGTCATTAAACTCCACAAGAAGAAGACATTTGTAACCTGATGGAGAGAAAAACATGACGAGTTTCTCTTCCTTTTCTCCATTAACGTGTGGCGTCACCTCTTCAGTTCCTCTGGGGCTTCAGTATGTCTCCATGGGCATTAGTTTGGGTTTGAAAGTTTATTTAGTTAATTCAGTGTCTAAAGCGCTGCCTTGCTGGTTTGAAAACTCATCATAACAGAAGTAGAAATTACTGAGGCAGGTAAAAAAAAGGAGCAGAAAAGATCTTTCAAAATCAATAGTTCAACAGATAAAAGCTCGATAAAAACTCCTCAAAACATACAATATTAGCTCAATATGACCAAATTTACTGCAGCAAGATTCTTACATTTTTTATTAGAACTTTTTATGAAGTTTCTCAATCTTCTAAATAAATATTGGTCATATGAAAAATAGATCAAAGCATTAGTTGTGTTTTGATCTCGAAGCTTTTGTGTTTTCAGATGTGAAAATGAAAATGTGCTGATGAAAGTTGCCTCAAAATTCCAAGGTTTGGCCAAACAACATAACCGTCTGTCTGCGTGGAGTTTGATGTAAGTTTGTGAGATGCAGAAAGCAGAGACACATCCCTGAATAGACATTTTACTGCTTTGGAAATGAGCTCTATAGGAGCTCTGTTCAGAGCAGTCAGGGTGCAGTTTCTGCTTAATGAGTGGAAACTACTCACTCCAGCTGATGAAGCTTTACATGGAATTCTTTTAAAGGGTTTAACCAGCAACGCGCTCACTTATTTAGACATTTAAAGAAAAGCGCAGCGACATTATGATCAGAAGCAGTGTGTTTTTATTGCTGCACAGTCAGCACAAACTAAAACTTCAACCACTACATGCTGATATAATTACACATCACAGCTAAAAATGTGGTTCAGCTGCATTGATGGGAATAAGATATGTCTTTAAAATAAAAAAAAACGTTTACTCCCTAAAGGAATGCATATCACCCATTGTCTTTTGTGCTAAGTTTTAAATTAAATTCACCTTCTGATGAAATGACAGAGTGACTGTCCTTTTGATCAAACTTTCAAAATTTCCTGAGCTGAATCAGCAACTTGGAGTGTGAGAGTCTCAGCTGCCAATGCATCAACTTTTATTTTATTTATTCATTTATTCAATTTATTAATTTCATTTAAAAAAACAGAATGAGTATATACAATAGAAAACAAAGAAAATACACAAATCAAAATAAAATGAAAGGCAGCAGAAGAAAAATAAATCTTATAACGCCTGCCTCTTTTGCGTTAATGAGCAGTTGGACATGTGGATCTAATAAAGTGGTAAAGAGATATTTTACTAATAAGCGGAGCTGATTCCAAGAATTGGTTTAAAAACAGATCTTGTGCAATCGAAGTATGTGTTGAGAATGACTCCTAGCTACTACCACACTCGGTTTTATCTTTATTTCTGTAAAACTGACTGACCTGTGGCTGTTAGAGGGAAAGTGGTCAGTTTTCTGACAGTTTCATTAAAATCTGTTCAGTGGATTATGAGATATTGCTAAAAGTATTCACTCACCAAGACTTAATTCAGGCGTTCCAATCACTGGATGCAGTGGTGTAAATGATGCTACCAGTGGACTCAAAAGCAACGGAGGAATGTTCTCTGGATAGGAATAACGTTTCTATACAATCTGATGGACAGTTGAATTTAGCGTACTTGTCTGTGTTGTGCCAAGTATAAAGTTTAGTGAAGGGGATTAGGGTGTTGGCTTATTTTTAAAGCTTATTTCTAGTGAAAGGAACTCTTAAAGTGGACATATGCTTCTAAACCCTTCGTTTTCACATTTAAATAATTCAGTTAGGGTTTATATAAAGTGGAACTGTAATGCTTTGGTCTGAATATTAAACCACAGGACCTCTCTTTCACCCCTGTTCTGGGAGCAACTCGTTTTGGTGTTGTTTCTTTAACTGCAAAGGAGGTGCCCCCCTCCTGGTCTCACTCGTGATGATCATTGTCCACGCCAGCCCGTTTGGTTATTTTGTAGTTTGATAACAGAGATATTATTATCTAGCAATGCAGAAACTTCATGAAGATGACGAACCTGCAGAATTATGGATTTGCAAAATTGGTAAGCCTGAAGTTCATGACCTTGTTTAACAGTTCTGCCCTTTTTCCCCTTTAATGCTTCAGCATACCAAGAAACTTTGTTCAGTTTCATGCTCCCAACTTTGTGGAACAGTCTGGGAATGGCCCCTTCCTGTTCCAACATGACTGTGGACCAGTGTAAGTCAGTTTGGTGTGGAAGAACTTGCATGGCCTTCACAGAGTCCCGACCTCAACCTGATAGAACATCTTTGGGTTGAAACTGAGCAAAGACTGAGAGCCAGGCCTTCTTGTACAACATCAGTATGTGACCTCACACATGCACTGCTGGATGATTGGTCAAAAATCCCCATAAACACTCCTAATCTTTGTGGAAAGCATTCCCAGAAAAGTTGTAGTTCTAGCTGCAAAGGGTGGGCCAACATCTTATTAAACCCTATGGATTAAGAATGGGATATGAGCAAATACTTCTGTCAACATTGTGTATTTTGCTAACAAACAGACAAACAAACAGGTAAAAACATCAGCACCCATTAACTTTTGCAGCAGGTGTTAAATATGTTTTAAACGTAATTCACAAACATTAATAACACAAATAAAAACATCACATATATCCATTAAAGATGGAAAATTCTTTTTATTTTCAACATTTTGTTCAAGCTGCTGTTTGTGCTCAAAGCAATCTCAGGCTGAGTGACTTTATTCTTGGTCTTTCTCCTCTCCATGTGTAATGATGTGGACCAGGTTCTTGTAGTCCAGGTTTCCTGCCACATCTGGAGGGAATGCTGCAAACATCTGTTCCATCTGTGGGCACAAAGAAAGGAAACCATTTATATCTTTCTTTGAAACGAAATCCAACGGGACCTTTATCAGAGGAGGAGCTCAAACCTCTTCAGGGGAGAATCTGTCAGCCTGAGTCGTCAGCATCTCCGTCACGCTGTGGAAACAGAAAGTGAATGTCGGCAAAGCAGGAAGTCACTTCATCTGATGTTTTAAAACTAGACTGTTACTCACAACTCTCTCTTTAAGATTCCTGTTCCTTCAGGGTCGAAGACTTTGAAAGCATTCAGGATGGTCTCCTCGGGGTCAGCACCTGATGACAATTCAAATTATAGCTTTAATACATGTTTTAAGCTTTAATTTATTCAATCAAGGGAAAAAGAAAGTTCACCCTCTTTCAGGTCTAGAGTTTTATATTTGGTCCACAAAACTGATAATGATTAAATGCTTTGGTCTAAATTGTAACTCCACAAACACTTGCAGACTGTCTGAACCACTTTGGCCAGTATTGCCTCAAACTAGTTTGAAAGTCAAAGGAAACAGCTAGAAAGAAGATAGATTCAACCTCTGATGCAGACAGAATGTTTTTTTTTTCCCAAGAGCCTGCAACTTAAATCTTCTGTTAGCGGGCAATGGACAAAAAGAGAAACTGACCAACGTTAAACAGAGGTGGAGAGACCTTAGTCCTATTGTTCCAGTCTTACAATGTTGTTATTGTAAGATTGGAACCAACAATCATTAGGCTGATGGTCCTATTTCAAATGTGAACAAAAAGTTTTAATTGTCATCTTTTAGCCTGTTTGTCCATCATGAGTTTACCTGAAACTCCTCAGACTAAGGAAGTCTCTTGGACCATCATCGGTCCAAAGGACATGGTTCTATGTGTTTTGTGATTCATTCAACAGCAAGAAGGTCCTGGGTTTGATCCCCGGTTCAGACCTGGGGTCTTTCTGTGGGAAGTCTGAATGTTCTCCTCATACTTGGGTTTTCTCCGGTTACTCCGGTTTCCCCCACACCCCAAAAACATGTACAATAGGTTCCCTTCAGGTCTCCCTTGAAAAAGAGATCTGTGATCTCAATGGGATTTGCCTGATAAACAACGGTAAAAAAATAAATTCTGTTGCAGCTTTACAATCATCAGCTGTGCTGCCATGTTGTTTTTAGAAGGAAAATGTTTTCTTCTACAATTCTTCCAAACAAAACCCCCAGAGTTTAAAGAGGGTGGACTTTCTTTATTCCGTGACTGCATACATAATGAGCTGTGATGTAACAAAAACACATCCTGGATCACCTTTTAGTTTCTCTCCAAACATGGTGAGAAAGACTGTAAAATTGATCGGTCCAGGGGCCTCCTTCAGCATGTCGTCAATCTCTTCCTGTTTGACATTTAAACGGCCTGGAGAAGAATGGGGGTTGAGGTGAAGTTTAAGGCACTGATTAATGATTTTATTCCCACAATTATTTAATGACATTATTTTTATATTTACTTGATTAATGATCTATTGACCAGGAGTCAGGCAGGAAAGGATGATCATGACTCAAAACGAGCTCACCTAAAGCTGCGAAGGTGTCCCTCAAGTCGTTCTTGTCAATGAAGCCGTCTCTGTTTTGATCCATGATGGTGAAAGCCTGCGGAATATTTAAAGTTTTGTGTCATTTTCTGAGTGAAGCAGAACAACGCATGAAAGGCAACATTTTGTCAGAACCCTCACTTCTTTAAACTCCTGGATCTGAGCCTGTTCGAACATGGAGAAGACATTGGAGCTGGCGCCCTCTGATCTCTTCTTCGCTTTCTTGGGAGACTGTGGAGTTTGACACACAGATCAGGATTTCAAACTACTGACCTCACCAGTCCCTCAGCCGCCCACTTCTCCTCCACTTGATGGTTGTTACATATGCTCCTCTGTGATGACGAGCCCAGGAAAAGCGTGGGGACATTTATTGTATAACTGGCAGCATTTACAATGGAGCATACATTCCATTCAGCAGGATTACAAACACGGTCATTGAAACGTTCCCTGGAGCCCCCAGCTCTGTCAGTCGAGAGGGGAGGGTGCTGTCTGCTGTCTGCACTCCTCTACAGTCCCAAGATCACACGCAGGATTATTCCATGGGGCCTGGATGATGACAGGATGGTACCCTGAAACCTGTTTGATCAGAAAACCCTCGGAGGGAGGGATTATGTCGAGCTATTTACATGTCTGCAGAGGAACGGTGAAAAACAGTGTTAGGGGATGCAGCGTGATGACATCATGTTGGATCTCCAGGCCTCTCGACAGCTGCTGTCTAAACCTCACAGTGGATTAGCTCTGGAGTGCCTGATATCTCTCGAACAGGACCTCTGGCACCAAGAATTATTACATTATTATCCTTTTTTTTTGCTTCCTCAAGATTAATTAGTATTCTTATAGGAAATTGTCCTCATTTGGAGCAAAATGTTTTGGTCAAAAGAAGGTAAAAAAGGACAAACATTGTGTCATCTTTCATCTTACACCTGTTGCTCTTCATATCCTTTGTTTCTTCTTTACAAGTTTTTTGTTTTCTCTCTGGGGTTTCCTCAGATCCCTGTCTTCTCTCCCTTTCTTTGTTCCCCTTTGGTTTCCTCATTTCACTCCTCCTCCTTTCTTTGACTCGTTTCTTTTCCTGCTTCATTTCTATTTTTCCTCCCCAATCTCATCCTTTCTTGTCCCATCCTTCAACTCACGCATGATGTATTTTACTGTAGCCATCCTGTCTCAACTCCAGTTTCATTGTTTTAAATTTCCTGTTTATGAGTACACAGATAGGATCAAGAAATCGTCAATAGGATAACTAGAACACCGTCCTATTGATTTAAAAAATAATCTGCATTCCGTAGCCATAAGCTTATTGACATGTAGCACATTGATTAATTAGCTGGGGTGTGAGTGGAGCTAGATGTATAATTAGCGTTAATCAATCATGGCGTTCACTGTACAAATATACAGTTTAGAAGCAGATTAGCAGGTAGAAGTGTCCACTCACCATGCTTCAGCTGGAGCCAGATGAGGACCAAGCAGGGCTCTCTCTGCTTTGTGATGGAGGAGGGCTAGATATACTGACCCCTCTCTCCTCTGATGCACAATAGCGCATGCTTATGGACTATAAATACTCCATGCCTTCTTTAGGCAGAGGCGCAGGTAAAGAGGTCTATTCTTTCCCTGTCACCGGCCACCATTGTCTGAGTTCGTCAGATTTAGGGATAATAGCCAAACGTGCATACCCCCATTACTGAGGCCCAAGAATAACAGCAGGACATAGCTCTGGCTCGGGAAGGACTGTTGTGTTTGTGAGTGACAGCTGCACTTGATGGGATCCATCACCCAGCTGTCCCGTTAGTGTTCTGCAGAGGCCGAGGCCGGGCTCTGCTGGGAACTGGTTCCCGGTAGCGGAGTAAACGGAACTGTTAGACAAAGCTCGCTGAGCCCCAATAAGACCAGGTCCTAAACAGCACGACCCACCGTGGAAAACATTAGCAGGAAACAATGATCTTTAGTATTGTTCTACTTTTAAAAATGACATTCAAAAGTAAAAACAAACTGTTTAATATGTTAATGAATGAATGTTGTTAAACTTTGGCTTTTAAGGATTGATTTGAATGGTTCATTTCCTGGTAGAATGATTAAACAACAAACTAATTCAATACTCTTTTGAGTTTGGTTAAATTTCACAGTTTTCACATGGCTTAACTACAGGTTTATTTTTAAAGATAGTGAGTGGCGTGGGTCTTTCAGGTTGTATTTCCTTGCAGGTGCTAAAGAGGGGGGAGATGGATTCCTCTTCCAGGTAAGCAAGGACACAAATAGGCCAACTGAGAGCATGAAGCTGGAAGACAGAAAATCAGGGAAGAGCTGACTTCTCTGGACCTTAGTTCCAGGTGCTGCTGACGGAGGATGAAGCCGTGGGAGGACAGATTCAGAACTGGCTGACCGGCAGGAAGATGCTCCAGGATGGAAGGACCGGTGCAACCAGTAGGTTTACCTGGGAATCATCGAAGGCAAGTTTTAACTTCTTTATAGGATAACAAGATTCTACAACAAAATCTGTCCAACACTACTTAAGTGGAAAACATCATCTTATGTAACTACAGGACCCCTGCAGAGCTGGTTCAGCTTCACCTTAAAACCCCTGATGACAAACAGTCCACACAAATCCCTCCTGTGTGGAACCTCAGTTTGCCTGAAAAACAAAGAATAAATTTAAAGGCAAAAAACAAAAATAAAAAGCTGAAACCTCACGGTTTGTAGAACAAGTTTGAATTTATTGTGGATTTTCTCTGATTTGATCAGTGCCAGATACATGTTCAAATATATAAATTCATCCCACCAATATTGTGTTAAATGTTCTTTATCAAGTTGTACCTGAACCACACAATTTTATGTCTATCAACAAGCTTCAGGACAAATATTTGATCATTTTTCTTGACAGAATTAGCAGAGTTCATCTAAATTTGCTTAAATTTGTTTTTAATAGTCAACACATTGTCAGCAGTTTCAACCTTCCAGCTGTTGATTTACAATAATGTTGAAGAATTTAAGGATGGCCCCTCTCTGTCATTTCATCCACTTTGTACTAGAGTTGTATATCACAAGCTTTATCACAATACAGAATTATTTGGATTTGTTTGGATGATGAAACGATATTTCTTGATTATACAAAGTCTGTCATTAGAAGATTTTGATTTATTTAATCCACAAGTCTGCAGTCGATA
Organism: Cynodonichthys magdalenae; assembly: GCA_031762555.1. Classification (NCBI taxonomy): domain Eukaryota; kingdom Metazoa; phylum Chordata; class Actinopteri; order Cyprinodontiformes; family Rivulidae; genus Cynodonichthys; species Cynodonichthys magdalenae. The sequence continues at coordinate 23,118,411 of JARVJO010000394.1, read as the reverse complement.
TGGTGCGATATATGCTGATCTAACAATCATTTGTTAGATGAGTATTTGATATTGCACCATTTAATGACGATATGGATTGATGTTTTTGTTTTGCCTTGATGCAATTGAATCATTAAACATTTAAAGAGGACCTAATATGGGTTCCTTGAACAAGTTAGGATACATCTGTGGGCTATACAAAACATGTTCATTAGATTTAAAACACAAAATCATTTTCAAATGATGAGATTTCACATAGTCAGTTCTGCCTTTTCTGAGCTTTCTTCAGAACGAGCTGTTTATGCAAATAAGCTGCTGTTGGAAACACCCTGCCAACCTTTTGTTTACGTTAGCTCCGCCCTCCCAACATAATATTAGCACTTCAGAGACGTGAGAATGACTGCTACAAGCAGATGCACAATGGTACAACAGTAGTAAACAGCGTGCAGTACGTCCACCCTAGGCGAGGGCTTAGTAGGGACAGACCGAAGTCAGGTGACTTGGTGCCATGGAGGCCAACGCACGTCTGTCGCTGCTTCATGATGCACGAGAGGGAAAGTCAGTTTGCGCTGCAGCTGGACTGTGGGCGGAGCTTCACAGGGTCCATCATGGAAGAGGAATGGCAAAGCTGCTCGCCTCCTCACTGCAGCGCCTTTAACATTAGTTTGTGCTAAATAACAAATCATGTACAGGCCAAACAGCAATATTAAACACAAGATATCACTTTATTGTCTGTAGAGAAGTTTCCTTCAGTTTTCCAGTAGTTTTCAAAGTTTTCGTCGATCCTGTGAAGAAGTGGGTGGAACTCCACCTTGGGTTGCCAGGTGAGGGTCTGGGCTCAGGTTGCAGTGGGTTGGTGTTTGAAAACAGTTCATTTCAAGACACAAAAAATACATTTACTTACAGTAAAAATACCTCTGTGTGCATTTTTTGGTGTTTGGACTGTTTTTAGAAGCAGTACAGACCCAAATGTAAGTAAAAAAAAAAAACTGAAAAAAGTGAATTTTGCATATTAGGTCCCCTTTAATCAAATTGATGTGGATCGATACATTGTTACACCCCTACTTTGTACAATGCACCAGTACCATAGCATGATACTACCACCCACCATGCTTGACAACTGATGCAGTGTAAAGGTTTGGAAGCCTCACAATGACTCCTCCACAACTTATTACTCAGTATTTGCATGATGGCATATTTTTGTTCCTTAAAATCGTTTGCAGACAATCCTTATTTTTAAAAGTCTTTGATTTTATAGGTTTTAGAATCATTTCACTATGGATGAAGAGGATAAAAAACATTTAAATTCCTAAATCAATGTGACATTAAGGCTTACAAAAACAAAAGAAAACAACAACAAAAAACTATTTGTTTAAATGCAGACAAGTAAAATATGCACAAATACTTTTTTGTTGTTCATTGGATTCAGTCATAACTGATTGACTCATTAATAAATAGTAGAGTGGAGTTAAGTAATAATTAAACATTAACCATTTTTAAAAACTCAGTGATTTATTTCCTTTTGAACACATGCAGCCCAAATTTAAAGGGATCCAAAATTTTGCATGCCACCTATTTATTGGTGGCATGTTGTTTGAAGTTCATCCATCAAAGCGCTCCCACGTGGTTGATCGAGAGCTGAGAGTTGACATTTAGACTGAGGTGGAGCAGTCTGTCAATATGATGAGTACAGAGGTGACCATGCAAGGGAAGAAGATAAACAAAGGAACAAACGAAGCAAGCTTCTATGAGCTGCTGAAAGGAAAATCAATCTGAAAGGAGAGAAAAAACCTCTGAGCCAAAGCAGAGCTCTATCTGTAAAACCTGGTGGTGTCTCTGTCACAGCCTGGGTATTTATGACTGTCAGTGGCGCTGAAGCACCAGCATGTCCTGATGGAAGCAACACGGACTGAAAAAATACACTTCTGTGTGGTCGGGTTGACAATTAACTCTGCCAGAATCTGCAAACAACTATTTCTTTTTTGTTACTGATTATTAAAACACTTTTAAAGAAAGCGTTGAAATTTTTAGACAAGAAGCTACTTTCATTTCATTGCTGTAACATAAAATATATATATATAGTTTGCAGGATGTGCAGGTACTCCAGCTTACCTTCCACAGTCCAAAAACATGTTTGGTTAATCTGTGACTCTAAATTGGCTTCACAGGTAGGAAGGAAAGGTGTCCAGCCTCCTGACTGCCTTCCTTTGGAGAAGACCCAGTAAACACTGGAGGGATTATTTGTCCTCTCTCACCTCAGATTCCCCCAGGAAGAAAAGTACTGCTGGGGTGTGTTTGTTTCCATTCGTGACCTGCTGTGGTTTGATGATGATGGAAGCTCATTTGTTGCTTGTGTCTGAGATCTCTTTCTTTCAGTTATGATCTGCACCTCATGACCATAAGTGAGGGTTTGAATGTGGACAGACCAGTAAACCAAGACCTTTGTGTTTCGACTCATCTCTTTCTTCACCTCGACTGACCAAAGCAACACCCTCATTACTGAGGATGGGATTCCAATCTGTTGATCTCCCGCTCCATCCTTATGAACAAGACACCCAGATCCTTTGGGTGCATTCGGTGCATTCACACCAGGAAAGTCCTTTGGTCCACTTGTTTGGTCAGAGCACAAACCCAAAAATAAATAAAAATGATGCTGTTAATATAACTGACTATTAAGAATATCAGGAGCAGCTCATTCAGTGGCAGTTTTGCGATGACATACTTATAATTTTGGGACAGCTTTGTCAAATGTTGTGCTGCAACCTAAAGGAGACAAGATGCTCTGTGTGCCCTGACCAACAACGGCTCATTGTTTGTAGCACAGTGTTAGCATTAGCAACACTGATGGGCTGATGCTGCTCAGCAAAGGTGGCTTGTGAAGTCCGAAAAGGCACGTTTCCTGTAGTTGGTTCTGTTCAAGGCCGGTCTGTATTCACACCAGAAGCGAACCGACCCAGAGTTTGTTTGGAAGCGGACCGAGACCACCTCAAAAACGAGTCTTGGTCCGGTTGTTTGATCTGCACCAGGGTTCACAAAGGTCCGGACCAACGGGGAAACAAACTCTGGTCTGTTTAAAGCGGACCAAATGTGTCAGGTGTGAATACACCCTTAAACTCCTCCACTTGAGGCAGAGATGCGCCTCGACCTGGAGGGGGCATTCCCGCTGATATAAATTAGTGGATTGGACATCGCCTATCTGCTCTATTGTGTTGCTACTTCCCAGTAAAGAGCACTGCCATTATGTGTTGATTGTCAGGGGAGAACCTGCAGCATTTTTGGGGGGTGTGCACAAATACGTCACTACAACTGACCCACACAATGACAGGCCACATGGGCACGATGCATGTGGCACACAAAAACAGCAACATGGCACTGCACACCTAACGGTCAGGTTCTGAGCAACACAGCAACTGAGCACAATGTGCATGGTGCCGAAAAACAGTGCACCTGTCCTGCACAAGGCCCAATGATGTGCAAAATGTGATGCATGCACACAATGTCTCGCATTTTACTGGGTCAACGAAAAGTAATAAAAAAAGAAAACTAAAAATTAAAAAAGTTATTTAGTGGCTGTAGTTTGCAACATTAGATAATGCTTCCTTATTTCTCTCTCTGCCTCCTTTGCATGAAGAAGAGAGAAGATAGGAAGGCACGAGGCAGAGATCAATCACAAAGACCTGCCACTGCTGTGTTAAAACAATTAATAAATAAAAACAGCATAAATATAGATTTGGTTTATGCAGACTGTAATTGGAAACTATGTCAAAGAAATTAAAAAGCAGCAAAACAAAGAATGGGAAATAGTGAAAGGGGATTCTCAGAGAGAAATTTGTCAGTGATTTTTCATTTTTTCATGAAGGGGAGCACAACGTGAAGCGACACTGTAAAAGTGATTTACACAAGAAACCCACAGGTCAGAAAGCTGCCTGACAATCTATGGAGACATTTTGCTCAAACTCAAAGATGACTGTAAGGCTGAAAGGACAAGGAGCTGGACCCTCTTCAGGTTGTTCAGAACTAGTCTGCACAATCACATAAACAAACAAGCTCATGTCACACCTAGTTTAGCTTCTTGTAACTGGCTCCCAGTTCATTTTAGATTGAATTTTGAAATTCTAGTTTTAACTTTTAGAGTTGCCAGCTTCATTTTAAATCTCTGACTTGATACAGCTCCACAGATTGAGGTCATCATGTTAGAGGTTGATGGTGGAACCCCGCAACTGTTTTAAATCTCACTGTGATTGGTTTAATAAAGCAGATCCACGCATACTTTGGAATGCACCATCTCAGTCTTTACACAGTCTCAATTTTATTGATGCATTATAAAACATCTAAATACATTATTTTATAAACAGGCTTTTAGCTAGATGTACAGTTTAAATGTGTGTTCCATACCCTGTTTTCACCTACCACTTTATTAGGTACACCTTGCTAGTACCAGGTTGGACCCCCTTTTGCCTTCAGAACTGCATTAATCCTTCATGGCATAGATTCAAGGTCCTGGAAACATTCCTCAGACAGTCTGGTCTTTTCTGACATGATAGCATCACACAGTTGCTGCAGATTTGTCTGCTTCACATCCATGATGAGAATCTCCTGCTCCACCACATTCCAAAGGTTCTATTGGACTGAGATCTGGTGACTTGAGGTCATTCCAGTACAGAGAACTCATTGTGTTGCAGAAACCAGTCTGAGATGATTCTTTATGACATGGAGCGTTATCCTGCTGGAAGTAGCATCAGAAGATGGTACATTGT
>JARVJO010000394.1:23099799-23113575 GCA_031762555.1 Cynodonichthys magdalenae | reverse complement strand
TTTATTGATTGTGTGCAGCACTTTGGTCCTGTTGGTGTTTAAAGTGCTTTACAAATAAAGTTGGTATGGTATGGTATGGTGTGGTTTATTATGTAATTACAGATTTTCACCTCATTATATGGTGTATTAATAAGATCATTACAAATCAATCAAGGAATATTAAAGACTTTATTACCTCCACCACCACAAACGCATCATGTTGATACAAAATAATTATTTTTTTATCAGAAACTTCATAGAAGACCATTTTTATTTGTTCACTTGAAGTTTAGCAATGAGCTGCTGCGTAGCTTCATAACATAGCACCAGTAAAATGGGATCTCATGACATCAATTTTTAACAAAAGGAAAGGGCGAGAAGTTATGCCTAGATTTTTTTATAGTTAATTTTCTGCCCATAAAACTGCAAAATTACTCAAATTTTCCTTATGAAATGTTTTCATGTCGTCCCCATGTCATGCTAGCTGAAGTGATGCTAATGTTAGCAGAGGACTGTTATCCCTTCGTGTAACACTTCTCTCCACTCACCTCTTCCTTAGAGACACAGGAGGCTGCAGCATCCAAAACACTGCCTCCTTTGTTTTGAAGTGTGAAAAACAATTTGATTGGGAAACAAAATACTTGCATGTTACTGTAAATTTGGCTTTTAATGTCTGATTCTGCTTTTTTTTTTCACATCACAGGAATAAAAAAGCATTATTTGGTATTTGTGGTTGCAATAATTGTTCCATGTTTTGCAGGTGACATCCATGGACAGTACTATGACCTACTGAGGCTGTTTGAGTACGGGGGCTTCCCTCCAGAGAGCAACTATCTGTTTCTGGGTGATTACGTTGATCGAGGAAAGCAGTCTCTTGAAACCATCTGTCTCCTGCTGGCCTACAAAATCAAATACCCAGAGAACTTCTTCTTGCTGAGGGGAAACCATGAGTGTGCTTCAATCAACAGAATATATGGCTTTTATGATGAGTGTGAGTCGCGTGTGGTTTATTTTAATTACACTTTGTTGTGTGCAAAGTGCGTTTGCCAACAAATTGTTTTGTTTACCACAGTTTCATTTTGAAGTTATATTATTGGAATCTAGACTTGCATGCAGTATTAAAAATGAGTTCTTATTACATGACGACACACTGTAAAATCTATTGTTCTTGAACTGTGTTAGGTAAACGAAGGTACAACATCAAACTCTGGAAGACCTTCACAGATTGTTTTAACTGCCTCCCTATTGCTGCAATTGTTGATGAAAAGATCTTTTGCTGCCATGGAGGTGAGTTCTTGTTTTTAATGTTTTTAGAACGCTTTATTTTGAAAAATATTTCTTTATGTCTTCATGGCCTGTTCCCTGGTTTACTTGAATGCAGCATGTGAAAGTATTGCAGCTTTGACGTCAGCTGTTCTTATTTGTCATTGTGAAATGCTGCTTGTGCAGTTTGTTGGCTGATGTTTGGACTGACCCAGTTTGTTTATTTGTAACGTTGCTTGCTGTCACTTTTAGGACTGTCACCTGACCTTCAGTCCATGGAGCAGATCAGACGCATCATGCGCCCCACCGACGTGCCCGACCAGGGCCTGCTGTGTGATTTGCTGTGGTCCGACCCAGACAAAGACGTTCTGGGCTGGGGGGAGAATGACAGGGGGGTCTCATTTACCTTCGGCTCAGAGGTGGTCGCCAAGTTCCTGCACAAGCACGACCTGGATCTGATCTGCCGTGCCCATCAGGTAAGAGCTTGTTTCTCCAAACAGAAACATGATTGTGGGAGCACTCCAGTTCAAGGACACAGCAGAGAACTGGCAGACCTACTGCACTGGGTTTCTTCATATTTCTGTTTTTTAGCCTAGCAAACTAATGTGATGGCAACTTTTGTCCATTTTTAAGACAATTAGACATAAGATTTAATTTTAAAATAAAATATGATGGCAGGGGAGTGATTAGAGCTGGTGCCTCACAGCATGGAGGTTGCAGGAACTCCTCCTGGTTTTTCTTGATGTCTTTTTTTTCTGGGTACTCTGGTTTACTCCCACAGACCAAATCATACATCTTAGGTTCACTGGCAACTCTAAAATGTCCCTAGGTGTGTATGAGTGTGTGAATGGTTGTTTAGTCTCTGTGGTCATGTGATGGACAACCGAGAAACAGTTATTTTAATCTGTGTTTATCATTCGCCCCACCCAACATGTTATTATCCACTGGATCACTTCGATCACTTCTTCAACAACGAACCCTTAAACTCATCTTTTCTCTTTTTTTCTCTTTTCTTTACAGGTTGTTGAAGATGGCTATGAGTTTTTTGCAAAGCGACAGCTTGTCACTTTGTTCTCAGCACCCAACTATTGTGGGGAGTTCGACAACGCTGGTGCCATGATGAGCGTTGATGAGACCCTCATGTGCTCGTTTCAGGTAACGTGCATCAACTATCAGAGGCAAAATGAGTCTTAAACTGAACAGCAAGATATTTTTTTATTATTTTTACTCATTTTATTTAAAGATTTTTGTGACATGGGGAAAATATTATCTAATGTTTTGAGAAATATAAAATATTTAGTTGGAAATAGTGCTATTTTTGATTGACCCATATGGTTCTGTTACTAAAATAACTTTGTCATAAATAAGAAATCATATTTCTGCTTTTAGCCATAATTTAAATAGTTTCTTTTTGTGTTTGTAGCTTTTAACGGTTAGTTCACATACTTTGGGGGAAACCATTACTGAGCAAAAGGTGGGGGACACCCTGGATCTTAGGTCCATCACAGGGACACAGAGACAAATAAGACAAACTTAAAGATTAAGCACTAGGAAATGTAATAATTCAAATTGATTAATATTAATATTTGTACCCCAGATGTAGCAGTTATACTACTATAAGTCATTTTAACTTTTTGTAATATATTTTCAGATTTTAAAGCCAGCAGAGAAAAAGAAGCCCAACGGCAGCCGTCCTGTGACCCCTCCTCGCAACATGGTCACTAAACAAGCCAAGAAATGAGGGGACGAGTGGGAGACGTATGGCCGGAGACTCACCCCTCTGGTTTGCTTTCGTCCTTTGCATTTGAAGGATTGTTTATTCTTCATGCTGCAATACTGAAAAATAAAATCCACTCCTACTCGATGAAAGCAAAATATTTTATTGTTCTGTTCACAGGGGTAAATTGATATGTCACCGTGAAAAACCTCAGGTGTTTTGCACTCCATTTTGCAGCAAGTCTTTGCCACATATGACTGTTCAATCAGGAAAAACCTAACAATACAGCTACTTATGCACAGGAATGCCTTGTTTGAAGCTGTGCACAATTTTTCCCGTTTCTTTTATGTCTCATTGGTCATTTCATTTTCACAGTTTGTAATTGTAACCTACAGCTGAAAAAATATAAGGAAAGTCACATACATTGGTTTACTTCTGTAAAAGTTATTTACTCTTAGTGTCACAGCATCACTCTGCATTGCACATTTTTAAACAAGTTGTGTGCTAAATTAATAAACATTGCACTCTTGTAATGTCTAAATCTTTCTAATAAACTTTCAAGTGTGTTTTTTGGGGGTACAAGTTTTTGTGTTTCTGTTGAATTCTGTTATACCACTTTGAATTACCACTAAAGTCCAATTACCAAAATGAATCTTCCATTATGTCCACAAGAGGGACACGGATTGTAAGATTATTTTACCACCAAGTATATGACGGTGATTGAAAGAAAAAACATTTTGAAAATAATATCTGAGAACTTATGTACATTTTAAGTTGCTTGTTTTATAATGTGTATTAATAAAGGCTGAGTAGATTGGTCGCTGCGGCCTGTGTGTTAGATAAGGGTTGCATGCCCATATTAGGACTTGATTCGGTAACGTGTGACGTTGGAGAAGTCATAAGACCGTGCTCTGAGCATGCGCAGAGACCGCCGCAGCTCAAGCGTACATAACTTGGAGGCTCGTCTGACAGCATGGCTACTTACAACCAGCGCTTACGGAAACTCTTGAAGGGATAAAACGACTGTTTTTTACTTGATTTTTGTTGGAGAAAACTTTACTGAATTAAAGCTACAAGATATATTTGTGGCCGGTGTTGTTTTCGGTAATAGTGTCTGGTTAGCTTTAGCTTACATCACTAAAACTGGCAGCGCGGCTAGCTTGGCCGGTCTGTTTAGCGCGGAGCTGGGGTGTAGGTGATGTTGTCCGTGCTGTCTTACGGTAGATTGGTTGCCAGAGCTGTCATCGGCGGACTTTCTCAGACGGACAGCCGAGACTACAGCCTGGTGACGGCGAGCTGCGGCTTCGGCAAGGATGTCCGCAGAGGGGTGCTTAAAAAAGGGATGTGTTATGGGGACGACGCGTGCTTCATCGCCCGGCACAGATCTGCCGATGTTTTGGGTAAGTGTTTGCTATAGAAACATGAACCACTGCGGCTTAAATAACAGGGCTACTCACTCTGATTACTCTTTGTAAAACAACACATATTTAAAACATTTGAGTAGTAATTATGGTTGTTTGACACCACCTCAATGCTGCTGTATTTTTAAATTACTCCAAACCACTCTATAGGACGGAGTAACTGTAAAAAACACTAAAACACAAGACGTCTGAGGAATCTAACCTTATAAGCCGATTGTCTCTGTACGGACACATCGGATCACATTTCCTGGGGGAATATGTGATTACCCAATCTTGCTATGTTTTATGGGCATGTTGGGGTAATTTTAAAGTTTCGTGAACGATTTGAGCAGACTTGTCCTTGACTTGTGAATTGACCTTGTATGGTCAACAGAACAGATGCTGGGACAAAATGAACCAGAGCTTCCTTTTCAGGAAAATCTTGGATCCTAATAAAAGCAAGAGGGAACTATAGTTCTGAGAAAATCTTCAGGGTGCCAGTGCAAATACTATTTAATATTTCAACATAAATCACCTGTTTTCTGTAAAGTTCAACAGTACTTTAGTAATTTACAATTTTAATAATAAACTGACAAAGTACCTTTTTAATGTATAACTGTATAAAAAGTGTATATTTAAAAAAAGATTAGAAGAAATGAGCCTAATGACAGTGACTAATTAATGGTCACAATAAAAACGCACAACACTCATGTTGTGTGTAAAAAGATCTAATAAAAAAACGTTAGTTTTAATTTAAATGAGATTCAATAGAAGCCATAGTGAACACACACAGCATTCATTGGATTAGAGAGAAAACCTTGTGTGTTGATTTTTTTATTGCTTCAGTGTATGAGAACTATAAACTGCAAAAAGAAAAAAAAGTTTAAACAGAAGTTGGTGCATGGCATCATCTCACACTTGAGTTGAACATTTTGTGGTTAAACAAATCTCTTATCATAAAACTTAAATTGTAATTGTGTCAAAATCATGATATCAGTTGAGTCAATAAAAGTACAACTTTCTATGACCCGTTTAAACCTTGAATAATGTTTATACTTTGAAGTATGGCTGAGCTCCAAAGAGCTCCAAACCTTTTCTCTTATTTTGCCAAAATCTCTTTTTCTATGTGGAAATGTTTGTATTGTACTGTTCCTGATTAAGCTGCATGGTTAGATGGTTGCTTGTTTTTTTCCAAAACTGCAAAAATAATAAATCCAGCATTGTGACAGAAACTGAGGAATACAGAATATACTGGCACCCTACTAAGAACATAATCCATATAACTTCATACAAACTAAGTCTATAATCGTAGATTGAATTGACTAAATATTAAAGTATAAATAGACCTGCTCCAAAGCCCAGTTTCCATGCTTCTGGTTCTGATTGAAACCAGAGCTTTTCTGCTGCAGTCTGACAGTTGGTGTACATGCTCCACTCGCAGCAGCAATCAATAGTTTTTCTGCACTTGTGCGAGCAGCTGAGCATCAGTGGATGGCAAAGTTCTGCTTGTCCTACTCACCCTTTCCAACATTTCGAAACAAAACAACCTCATCCTCTGTCCAAATATATCTGTTTAGTTTCCTCCCTTTTGTGTGTATTTGCCCATCTTACAAATCCTACCTTCACATCTAAGAGCACATTTTCATTCAGAACATTTCAGAGTTTGGGTCAAAATCCAAAGCATCAGAAGTCATTTCCTATCTAGTGACTACAATTTCTTGTTGATTTGTCACAAACATAAAAAAACTAACCAATCCAGAGATCAGTGTTGTGTAAGCAGGGCCTAAGAGTATTAACTTTTTATAGTAGTTAGTGGTCTAATGATGGAGGGAAAAATCTGCAGAGTCATGCAGCAGCTGCATGTTCTATATACTAACTTGCACAAATTTCTAAATGTAATATTAGAGCAAATTTTACAAATTTTATTCTTTTAATGGTAACAAGAATCTTCCTGGTGGGATTTGAAAAGCAGCTATTTTTTTGTCAAAGCAATATTAATGAAGCTTGTGATGATTGACAGTCTGTTCCAGTCTAAATCAACACCTGTCCGTCTGTAGGTGTTGCAGATGGAGTAGGTGGTTGGAGGGACTACGGTGTGGATCCGTCCCAGTTCTCCGGTACTCTGATGAAGACGTGTGAGAGGTTGGTGAAGGAAGGCCGCTTCGTCCCCACCAGCCCTGTGGGCGTCCTGACAGCCAGCTACTATGAGCTACTGCAGAACAAAGTGCCACTACTGGGTGAGCGAGCGAGTCCGCATCACGTTCGTTCATTTTAAACTAGTAAATGTTGGCAGGAACAAGGGATGCAAATTATTATTAATGAACTTATCTAAAGTTGTTTGATATGATCAATCGGCTAACAATTGATAAGCTGAAATTTTCTTAATAACCTGAGTCTTTTCATAACATGGGCTATTTTTTTTATAATATGCTGAATTTCCAAATAGAAGCATGTTATGTTTTAACAATTTATTGTGCCAGCTGTATTAAATAACTGAATAAACAAAACAAGTGGATTTCTCACACATTAGACATAAACTTAGACATATTTATAAAACATAACAAAACAGAGGGATGTATATTAGGCTGCTGAATGGTTTAAAAAAAAAAAAAAAAAAAAAAAAAACTGTGAAATACCTAATCCTCTGTTGAACAAAGAGAATTATTATAATTTTTGTTAAAATGTATTTTTACATGTAGAATGTATGATTTTTTTTTTTTTTTTTCCCCCCTGATTCTTTAACTTTGCTGCCTTGTTCCGTCATTCTAAAGTGGGTCTAACTGGACTCCAGATGCTCTCAGTGGTTGAACCTGCTTACCTCTCGATTAACAAACATCCGACTCAGTTCTCCAGAGCTCAGAACTGATGCCTGGTTCTGTTGGACCACTTGGCCTGGCTCTGGAGCAGGTAGGGTGGGCCGCGTTGTCCCACCTTACAGAGTCAGACCCCAGAGTGCAGCTTCATCTATAAAGATTACCTCATTGATTTGACTTCAACTCCCTAAACATACTGAGCTGCACCCTAATTCTAAAACCCAAACAGACTTATAAATATTATAAATTGAATCCCTCTCCTTTTCTCTCGCTTCATCGCGGCCGAACTTCATTCAGCTTCTGCGTCTTATTTTCTGTCCTTTAGATTTTTCTGCTGCTTGAAAAAAAAACTTTGGGCCTCAATCAGAAAAAATATTTTTAATAAGTTTATAAGTTTTTCTAGCTCGAGGGAAGTAGGAAACTGACTGCGAACTGTGGTGTTTTCTCCATGCTTCAAGTTGAACGTTCATTAAAAAAAATAAAAAGACGGTGTATACGATTTATCATAACTCTGGTTTTTATTTGGCCTATCCACACAATTTAAAATCTGGTTCGAAGTTTGGAGTCAGTACTTCTGATTTAAATTGAAACAGTCGCAGAGAGGGCGTTTCTTTCCGTTTGTCTAAGTGGGATGTTGTCAGTTAATCCAATGGAACAAATTTTAATCTAATAAACATTTATTCACAATAACTCATCAGTTGATTTGTTTTCATCCCTAACAGGAACCATGATAATTATTCATTCAAAGAATATTCCCTGCCTGCACAAATAAATTCATATAGGATAAGCAGTCTGCAGAGAATTACATTAAAGTATTGCGGCTGTTTGCATGTGTTCAGTTTACTGAGATGTTTGCATCATGACTCAGAGCAGCCAGATCTCATTGTTGAGTAAAAAAAAAAACTTCTAACCAGTATCCTGTTCTGGACTGCTGCCTCCATGTGCTCGCATGGAACATCAGCGAAGGAACGCGTTGGGCTCAGCTCTGTCAGTACTTTTCCACTAAGATCCCTCACACGCAGCCAAGAAAACAACACTGCATTGTGCTGCTTTTTATTTGGCAAAAGGAATGTTCTTGAGACTGGCAGTGTTTTGTGATTGTTTTGCTGCAGAGAAAAGGAAAAGGGGGGGATCAGAGAGGCAAACTAGTGAGTCATGGTGTGTGAGCGGTTTGTGAAGTCTGACCCCAGAGAGCATATTTTGGCGTGCGGGATGAATCCCCAGCAGGGTGTGGCCTCACGCTGTCCGCCTGCTCCACCAGCTCATGTTTCCTCCACATCACAGATGGCCGAGCACTTCAAAATAATGCATTCCTAAACACGGTTACCTTTTTAATATTGAAAGTCTTGTGTTCAGACTGACTTTAAAATACCACTTTTCACTAAAAGTACATAAACTGAATCAGCATTTAATGAAGACTTTTCAGATTGATTTGCGACAGTGAGAACACAAATATTAACACAGCTGCATGAGTGTCTTTATCTTTGCTTCCTCCCACAACTGAATTATTTGTTAGTAGAACTCAGTCTCTTGTGTAACTAAACTTTTTATAATACGAGTTATTGCAGTACTGTTCAGCTGTCTCTGCAGTGAACGAGTTTGTATTTACCTACACCCATTAGACTGTCTTTGCGTATTTTTTAGGATGTTTCTAACCTCAGTTTAACATTTCTATGGAAGTCTAAAGAACTGTCACGGGTGGGTGGGTGTGCAGGCAGCAGCACGGCCTGCATTGTGATTTTGGACCGGCAGAGTCACCAGCTGCACACGGCCAACCTGGGAGACTCTGGGTTCCTCGTGGTCCGGGGTGGAGAGGTGGTCCACCGCTCAGATGAGCAGCAGCACTACTTCAACACCCCCTTCCAGCTGTCGATTGCTCCTCCGGAGGCTGAGGGTGCCGTCCTGAGTGACAGGTGAGTCCACACAACAGGAAATACCTTAAATTTGGGATTTACCAGATCAAGCTATATGGTCCTTTTTCATGTTTGATAAACTGACTGTATTCAGTGATCTTCACTTTATGCTACACATGGATTTTACAAAGATGTATTTTTTTATTTTGGTTTTATTGGTTTGAAAAGGCTCATTTTTATTCTTGCAAAGAAGTTTTAGTCTAAGTCCTTAATGGGTAGTTTGGCCATAAAATGGATTTCTGTTTTTTAAAAAAAAAAAAAAATGATAATGAATATCTTACCTGTTGTAGATTTAAAGAAACTGTTTAATCTGACCAGACGGAGCCAAAACGCAGCTAGGATCAAAGTGTATTGCTGTCTTTAAATTACTTAAATTTGTAAAAGTTGAAGAGTTGGTGCAAATGTTATTTGATCAACATTTACGAGTGAGTTTCTCAGTGATTGTGTGAATAGTAACCACATTAGCAACATGTGGAATTTCTGAGGCATCCAAGGATCAAACCCAGCAGGGTTTTTTTATTTCTGCCAAAAGGCTAAATGGATAGAGCTTTAATGGTTTGAATCGCTGCAAAATCTGTAAGATTTGAGCTGTTTGAAGCAAAAATCCCCTTTAGAAGAGGGTTCATTTGAAGTATCCATTTTCAGCTCGATGCAGTCTAAACAGACCCCCGTCCACAGTGACAGTGTATTGTTGGTCTGGCTGAAATATTCAATTTCTGCTGATCAGGACCATTAAATGCCTCAGGAGTGCTGTGTGCTGTGGATTTTTCTGCTTGTAAAGAACCATGAAGTTGTATGTGCTTAAAAAAACAAAAACCATGTGAAAAGTTTAGAAACTGTTTGCATGAACTGCTCTAAGCTGTCAGGTCATAGTAAGATGATAATTTAATCAAACTCACTTCAAAATGACCAAATTATTTAAAATTTCGGTGTCTCGCATATGGAAGAGGTTGAGTTTGTGAATCTAGTGACGGAGGTGAGCTGCTGTGGGTCGTTGTTGTGGCGTGCCAAGCAGCAGCAGCACCGCAGACGTCAGCAGAGCTCAGGGTGTTTGCCAAGCTTTCCCTCTTACCCAGGTCAAAGTCTGTGTAGGCTGATGGGCCAAAACCAGGAGTTCCCAGCCAATCCTGAGCTAGCAGGCTCCACCACCTTTTCACTCGTTTCTTTAAATCTATCAGATTAGACTCTTCACAGTGCAGGAAACGAGTTAAATGTAAACCGAGGAGTACAGGTAGTACGGAAAGATTTCAGTCATTAAATCAAGGAATATTTGGAAGTTTCTTGACTACAGCATCAGATTAAGCTTCCAGTCACCAACATGGCAACCAGCAGAAGAGTGCAAGGGTCAAAGCTGAAGTCTGTAAACAACATTCCTGTTTTCAAAACAGTTTTATGTTTTAAAGCAGACTTATGCATTGAGGAAAACAATGACTTTGGGCATTTTGGGGGGAAAATTGAGGGATGAGATTTATTTGAATTGCATTAAAAATGTTTTCTGAAATGTAGCTAAAGTCTTTGCCTCTTGATGCTGATTATCACATTTCTACTTGAAGATGTGTGCGAGTACTCATCTGAAGTGTTTGTCTTGACTTGCTGGCATTTGAGAAGCAGCTTGACCTTAAAGCTGATTAGCGCGGTCATTAACAGCCTCATAATTTTAACGAGGAACAAATGCATTCCTCATCGAACTGTCTCATCTTTCTGAGAGCTGAGGTTGTGTCTCCACAGAAATCACTGCACAGAACGGGGTGTTCCTGGGAACTTTGGCTCGGTCTGTTCTGATGCGGTCCAGACACTTGATAATGAATTACACCGAGGACTGGATGTGGTGGTGGGGGGGGCTTCTTCCAAGAAGCAAACCTGACACTGTCAGCGCAGCTCAGTCCCTCACCGCTGTAATGTAGCATCTTTTTATTGGACCTGACTGTTCTGTCCAAGCTGCCATGTGATGATTCCTCAAATTATCTGCACTCTGCGCATGTGCTCTTCTTTCTATAACCAAGCTCTGGCAGTTTTTGTAAGCTGTACTGCAGCTGTAAATGTCACATTACAACTAGTAATCAGCCTTTCTAGAGCAGAAGAGAAGCTGAGCTACTGCAGTCTCGAGTGTCCCCTGCCTGACGTCTCTTACATCTGCTCCTGCAGCCCTGATGCAGCAGACAGCTCCTCCTTTGACGTGCAGCTGGGTGACATCATCCTCACCGCCACCGACGGGCTGTTTGACAACATGCCTGACTATATGATTCTGCAAGAGCTGAAGAAACTCAAGGTGAGTCACGAACATGTCTGCTGCTGGGGTAACATCAGGACTGAAGCTTTAAGGCCTGCTTTGTTTTTATCGTCAGAATGCAAACTATGAGAGCGTTCAGCAGACGGCGCGCAGCATAGCAGAACAGGCCCACGTTCTGGCGTACGATCCCAACTACATGTCGCCGTTTGCACAGTATGCCTGTGACAATGGACTGAACGTGAGAGGTAAGAGTCTAATCACTCAATGCTTGGAGTCAGTCCAATATAAGATGGCCGTCACAGCTTATCAAGCTTTCCAAACACAAAGATGGTCATAACTGTTTTACAGAGACTGAGCTAAGAATTCGTGTGGTTTTTACAAGTTGATTGAGATTTTTGGTGAAAACTAGCATACAAGGTGACGTGAGATATGCTTTCCTTTTTAAGGAACGCTAGTTTAGTCATTAAACATTTAAAGCCTAGTACAGCAGTAACTACTTGGTATGTGAAGGAATCAGGCTGATGCTGCTAAAGCCTCTCCCCAGCAGCCTGCCTCACTTCCTGTTCATAAGCTCTCTGCTGGCAAAAAATATTGTTTGTGTTTTTTGTAAAGTAAATTTCTCTAACTCACAAACTCATCTTTAAAAAAATAAATAAATAAAAAATTTCCACAAAGAGGAATGTAATGGAAGTTTGAAGCTTAAATTGGCTTGCTATTCCAGAGCAGATTATGAGCTCATGTTTGTCATTCTCCTCCTAAATGGAATTATTTTTTTTTTGTTTTAATGGTATTACAATTGAATTTTCTGCCACCACCCTGATTTAGTTTTTCTGTGTGTGCAGGAGGAAAGCCAGACGACATCACAGTGCTGCTATCCATTGTGGCAGAATACACAGACTAGACTTTGTGCAGCTGTGATGGGAGAGCGTCTGCCTCTGGAAGTGATGAACTGCTCTCATTCCTGCTGGTCAGGATGTAGGACTGACATTTGACGCTTCCTTCACATCCCAGGATCTACTGTCCCGCCCTGAGCTGATCATCTCCCTTTTCCTCCACCCAACAGACAGCGGCCCAAACTCTGGAACAAGAGGACTAAAGCGTCTTTTTGGCAGCTGTGTCGCACTGTTTGCAGTTTTGAACTGCTCACTTGCTAAGGATCAGCAATCACCGGTCTCAACGGAGATGATCCTGTCTGAAGAGAAGTCGTCTTTTTGTATCGCGTGGCTTAGACGAAGAGGAAGTTGAGACTCAGGTGCAGCCCGATGGTTAAAATGGTCAAGTAAAGAAGGGAATGGCACTAGAAATGGCAGCATTTAGGGCTCAATAACTAAGCTGCACTGCATAGTTTAAAAAAAAAAAAACTATATGGTCTGGAACCTTTTATGTGAGAGCAGATATTTAATAGGATGGTCTAGGTGCTGTGCTGTTCGGGGAACATTTAAATGTTTGCAAAAAAAAGGTGTATGTGATATTTGTACACGTGGTGCATTTCCACTGGCAGGTTGATTCATAGATGTCAGATTGAAGAGTGGCAGCTGCCTTTTTCATACCAGTACAATTCAAGTCCTGCACATATTTTGTTACTTAATGGGAGAAGTATTTATAAATTGCAAGCTTGTCCTGAGTTATTTGTTAGATTTGTGTCCTTTTTAGTCTTGCTGCTGCTGGTGAAGTCTGATTGTGAAAATGTGTGTATGTTTGTGTAATGAATGGATTATTGGTTCCGGACTTCTCCACCTCCACTGGATTAAATCTGTGTGGCAGCCTTAAACGCACAAAGCTTGTAGGGCAAATCTGCTCAAAACAAGGGGATTTGGTCGGGTGAAACGTATTTTTGTAACTTTGTTCAGTGTGAATGTTTGCTGAATCTGACATGTTCACCTCTTCTGTAGTTTCAGGAGCATGATGATGTTACTGAAGGTTGTGTCTGAACTTTTTATTACACTATTAGATTTGCACTCTGCATTTTTACCCACTGAGATAGAAATATGCTGGAATGACCACTGATGGCGCTGGGTGAGATTTGTAGCTGCCATCTTGTTGGGCACTACGTCCATCGCTCTGGATTTATTACATTAAAGCCACACATTAACCCTGTGTGTGCTGCATCATATCAGTCTAAAATGCTGATATATTATTTTCCTAAACATTTATTATGCAGGAAATGAGTATGCAGTATCATACCAGCTAACTAGTGTTTAACTTCATGATAAAATTACCAAGTGCTGTAAGAATTCTAGCTAGACAAGTAAAAGTAGTTTACATGTGTACTTGGTTTATTCAGAGCTCTGCCACCTGTGTCAGTAGGTAAATTAATTTAATAACTTTACCTGTAGTGTAGTCTGTTTTCATCATAGTTCTGGAAATGTTTAGTAGGGATGCACAATACACTCACCGGCCACTTTATTAGGTACACCTGTCCAACTGCTCATTAACACTTAATTTCTAATCAGCCAATCAC
>JARVJO010000394.1:23059293-23083129 GCA_031762555.1 Cynodonichthys magdalenae | reverse complement strand
TACAGCTGTTTCCATAGGGCTTGTAGTCCGTGGAGAGTCTGGTTTGGGTACAGCTGTTTCCATAGGGCTTGTAGTCCATGGAGAGTCTGGTTTGGGTACAGCTGTTTCCATAGGGGAGACACGGTTGGTTTTCATTCCAAGTGATTCACTCCAAGTTTTCTTTGGCTCAGAACAAGGCTCTTCTAACTCTTCTCTTAGTTTAAAAATTTCCAATTTCTTTGTCTGAGGTGAGGGTGTGGTAAACAGGTTGGAAGATGCTCCTACAAAGTCCTCAGGCTCTAAGTCTGATGCGTCTACATCGTGAGGTGATTTGAGGGAAAAACTTACAGATGACTGAGGTGAACCAAAGATTGAGTCTTTGATAGAGTTACACAGACTTTCAGGCCCTGAATATTCAGCTTCTGTATCACTGAAACTCAAGTAACTTGGTGTGGGAGATTTAACATATTGTCTAAGATATGTCTCAGAAACCCCAAAATCTTCAGTCCATTGGGAGTCTGGTTTGGCCACATTTGTTTTCTTAGGGCTTGTCTCAGAAACCCAAACTTTTTCAGTCCATGGAGAGTCCGGTTTGGCCACAGCTGTTTCCATAGGGCTTGTCTCAGAAACCCAAACTTTTTCAGTCCATGGAGAGTCTGGTTTGGTCACAACTGTTTCCTTAGGGCTCGTCTCAGAAACCCAAAATTCTTCAGTCCATGGAGAGTCTGGTTTGGCTACAGCTGTTTCCATAGGGCTCGTCCCAGAAACCCAAAATTCTTCAGTCCGTGGAGAGTCTGGTTTGGTCACAACTGTTTCCTTAGGGCTTGTCCCAGAAACCCAAAATTCTTCAGTCCATGGAGAGTCCGGTTTGGCCACAGCTGTTTCCTTAGGGCTGGTCTCAGAAACCCAAAATTCTTCAGTCCGTGGAGAGTCCGGTTTGGCCACAGCTGTTTCGTTAGGGCTGGTCTCAGAAACCCAAAATTCTTCAGTCCGTGGAGAGTCCGGTTTGGCCACAGCTGTTTCGTTAGGGGAGACAGTGTTGGTTTTTATTCCAAGGGGTTCATTCAGAGTTTCTTGTGACCCCCAAAGCTCTGAAAATATTTTTTCTCTTAGTTCAAAAAAGTCTGATTGGTTTGTCTGAGGGGAGTGTGAGAGGGCCAGGTTTGAAGGGGCTGCAGCAGGTTTTGACAATTCACCCCTGAAATCACTCTTATCTTCCGTTGGTCTATTGTGTGTCTCAGTGAGTGAAAATTTTTTTACCTTTTTATTTTCCTGAGAAACCTTTTTACGTTTTAAGATGGAACAATATGTTTCTGTGTCAGTCCTTCTTTCAGAAACAAATTTCTGTTGAGGTTTTTTAACTAATGAATAAGAGCTTTCCTTAGTCTCCCGTCGTAGTTCAAAATGATGTTTTATAAACCATTCAATCATTTCACGTTGAGAATCTACATTTTTCAATTTTTGTTTCCACAGAATTGAAAAACTCGAAAGTTTTTCAAGACCTCTTGTAGACTCTTGTAATGAATCTTTGATGACCTCACTGAAAATCTCTGAGAGATTGGTAAATGTTTGCTGGCATTGAAATCCAGACATCTTGAAATTTCTTCAAATTTGCGGTCCAGTTGACAGAGATATCCTTTCTCAAGTTCTGTTCTTGACAAATGGCTGTGTTTGAGCTGTGTTCCAAAATGTCTAACAAACTGGGCGCTGACGTCATTGTGACGTCATCTCTTTGTGCGATAGGATAGTACGAACCGAACAGAGTTCGCTGCCACCACGGGAGCGCGCTGCAGCGCGCGCATGTTGTGAACAGTGGTTCACTCACTTCCGCCGGCGGTGCGACATCAAAGTAGCGAGAGGTTCTGGGGCGCTGACATTTTTCTCGGTCCATTGTGCCCCAAACTATGCCTTATTAAATGGCTTCTCCTCTCTTCAGCACGAGTCAAGCTAGGTTTAGGTTATGCAGGGCGCCGCGCGCCATAAGTGACGCAATCCCGCCGTCCCCCACCCCTACGCTTTGGTCCCGCGCAACGTCCTGTCGCGTGGTTGTGCACCACCGAAATTTTGACTCCACGAAGGCTGCGCGCGCCTCAAAGAGCTTGTTTGTCTGTCATGCTTTCGGTCTCCTACCTACAACATTTTCACAAGTTGAAAGTGTATTTCCACGTGACAACAACAATGTAAAAGCCAAGTATATACACCTCCACTGCCGGCGAGAGTGCGCGCGCACATCTGTCCAGTAATGGGCAGAAGAAACAAACATTTGCAAAGAACATAATTTGAAATAAAACATTTTAGAATGGCACACGGCTCAGGGAGAGGCTCCAGTATTCCCAGTCCAGGTGAGATATTTGGTCTTGTATACATGGCTATAGCCATTGTAAAGTTTTAGTACTTTTTAAAATTTGAAAATAAATAAGAACTGGTGTATAAACCCATTTAAAATCATGAAAGATTTTTATTTGGAAGTGTCAGTCAGGGATCATCCTGCAGTTCTTTGGTCATTCTGCAAATTAAATGACAAAAAATAAAATGAAAAAGAACATACAACAGTTCAGAACTGCACTTAAAACAAAACTTTAGCAGTTTTCATGTCCAGTTTTATGCAAGTACTATATATGAATTTCATTTCTGCAACAGAATGACACTAATAAAATAAGTTTGTGCTCATGATTTGATAGCCTTTTGGGCTTTTTATTAAACAAACATCCAACCAGACAGTTCCATCTTTCCTCGACTCAGTCATAAGGAACTGGAAGACTGTGGATTTGATCACTGTGCTGCAGCAAAACACGCAGTTTGTTAAACATCACCTTTTTAAATATGTTGACAACTAGTAATTTATGTCACCCTTCTCTGCAGTTGAAAAAAGTTCTGCTGCATCAGCACCTGAACTCAATGTTTTTTTTACTTATATACATTTTATATACAGTTTAATCTATTTACCTTATTGCCTAAACTGTTGAGTTTGTTGCCATCTAGTGGTAATACAAAAACAAAATATTAAAGACCTAAAAAATATTAAAATAATGCATATTTCCTATCACTGAGTTATAGACAAATATCTTATTTATGAGTTATAGCTAATTTAGTGTTGGTTAATATAGATTACCTGTAGAGGCCACTTTAAATTGGATTGACTCAAAAAGTTAAACAGTTGTACATGTATGTCCCACGATAATTTCTAATTGTTTTAATAAAGATTATCCTGTCTTTAATGAGATAACTTGCTAACAAACAAACAGGGTTGATTCCCACAGTTATTGCTACAGTTTTTAGCAAACAAAACTTTTTTGGAGGCTTCAATCCCTGCAGAGAGAAATGTGTTTGTGGCCAACAACACTATATCCTGGCTAAAGAGGACATACGCAAAATTAACTTTTTTGTTGTGAACTTGGAGTCTCTAAGAGACAGAAAAGTTGAATTTAGTCTCTCCTGGTGCTGCAAAGATATCTTTATATTCTGTTTCGGTCATATTTTTCAGCCCATTCAGCTTTCTTCATTTTCTTAAAACATTTACGTCAAATTATCTGCGACTGAATTGCCAAATAAGGTCTGGACTTACCAACTGGTTCTGGGTCAGACTCTGGCTCCAACATGTAAGGCTGGATGGACAAGTCTTCCCTTGTTTACAACTTTGTATTAATTTGTAAATAAAAAGTTTCAGCACAGCTAGAAAATGTGTTACATAATATTTAACACTGAATGAGTGGTTTTATTTTTATTTAAAAGGTCCACGCTTGTTTAGCAGCTCTGGATACATTTTATTAAGAAAGAGGGACCGAAATGCTTCTTTGACTAAAGGTTTCAAGACCTCTGATTTAAGTGGAATTAGCACTGAAACATGTTTTATTTCAGTTGAAACAGTCTCCCCACAGGGCTTTGGTACAAATCTACCTCCAAATTATATGTAAATTTTAAAATGTACGGATGAAAATATCTTGAGAAACTATATAAAGGCTCTCAGGGTGGATGGTAACATGTGACTGCTCATTATAAAACTTCAACTGTGGTTTTAAGATAATTCAAACAGGGTTCAGCATTTAGTGATATTTGTAAATATTAAAAGTTTACAAGCTTACATGAGCACAAAGTTATTGAAGAAACCACAACTGTCTGTAAATTAAAAATGTTAGCCATAATCTAGTCTACATTTTATGGTTTGAGAGATTTTAGTAGAAACAACTGCACAATAATCAGCCTTTAAACAATTTAATCTTTACACACTTTATTAAGCATAATGTCCAATATACATTGCATTGACACAAAACAGAACATTAAAAAAAAAAAAGACCCAACAGCCTACAACAAATATTGGCTTTGTGATGGATTATCTGGACACACTATTTTCAGAGCGTATTGCTTAATGACATTTCAAACGCACTGCATCTGTGCAAATACAGTGAACACCGGTCAGAGGTCATGGTAGGTTGGATCTTTGTCATGGAAAACGGAAATGGTAACAGCAGGTATGTGACCATAAAGCTCAATCAGCTAACTGTACAAACCACACTCACCCGGGGTGGGCTAACAGTGGTATAATATTTGAGTCTGACCATACTCCCCCCAACCTAACGGCATGCACCAAGTCCACTAGTCTCAGTGACAGATCTGTCAATGTGACGCATGATAATCATAGCTTCAATTCAACACCATCAATAAAACAGGCTAGTTCTTTTCAACGTCCATCCAAACATGGCTCACACTTTAAAAGTCAGATTCCAATTCAGCGATTGATTAAAACTAATAAATGTTTTCCAAATGTGCACCGATCAGAACTCCAGATGTAGAGGAAAACAGGAGCAGCCTTTAACGATGCACCTTCAACAATCTAAACTGTGGTTTTATCCACGCACACACACAAAAATGTGCCACAGGAAAGAAAGAAAGAAACTAAAGCATGAATAATCCAATAGAACTATGGAGACCCTTAAATACAAGTGTTTCCAGACAGGTCAAGAACCATAAACTTTAAATCTGCTGGTCGTTTAAACTGAGGTACAACCAAGTGTCTGGTAACCAATCCACCTGAGGAATAATTACAAACTGGGCTGATTTGTTTTAATAAAGTAAATGGAAATACCTAAACTTTGTCAGCCAAAGTGACACAAGGGAAGATGGAGGATTTTTTTTTAGATTCATCTTATTTATGGCTAATCTTGACCGTATCAAAGCTTGATCCTGAGAAATTGGCACAAACTTTCCGCTGCATGTCTGAGTAGGTTCAATTATAATCAAACAATAACTCTGGAACTGCTGCAAGATCTACTCAAGTCTACAGCCAACAACTATCTGCAACAGAATTGTTTAGATGAATTATACACATTTTGGGTGTTATGGTTTCAAACATCTCAGACACACATTGATGTAAAAAAACAAAAACAACAACCGGGTGACAGTTTCTCAAAAACTCTACAAACTCTAAAAGTCCTCAAGCTGTGTCTTTAAACAAAGCTCAAGTTGTGAGGAGGTGAAGCCAACAAAAGGCAACAGTGATGCAAAAACAGCGTTAAAAGAAAAAAAGAAATCTACTGACAGATTTGTTGGGTTGACAATAGTCTGCAGCAGGGAGGACAAATAACAACTTAATGAGAACAGGTTTTTGTTTTACACAACCTTCACCACTAAATTGCATAAGAAACCTGGTATAAAGTAGAAACTGTTCAGCAGCAGATAAAAAAGCAAGTTAATTTACAGTAGTGACATATTTTACATCTTTTCTTTTCCAAAATAAATAAAATTAAATATACAATTCCAGGTAGGAAACAGGTTAATTTCGCTGGTAGAATTCTCAAATTGGCTCATCTGGCAGACCATTCACAGAAACAAAGTTGAGGCCAACCAATTCCTTTGACTGGCAAAACAAAGGGTGCAAAAGCCTTTCGCTGAATTTTCTTTCTGAAGGCATTTCCTACAAACTGCACGAAAAGAAATTGTGAAACATTTCAGAGGCCAGGTTAAAAGTGCGAGTCGGTCTACTCACCCTGGAATTTACAGCCAAGTCCTAGTCGAACGCCATTTCTTGACTTTTTCTTACACAGCGAGCAACCTTCCGCTTAAATTCACCGTTAGGGTCCTCCCTCCATTCTTTCTGCAGGGACAAGAATCATATTCTTTCATATTTGTGCTGAAGTTTAATCCAAACCATCTTCTGATGGTTATAGCTGATTTATAGCTGCTTTGGTCAAACCCTTGAATGACGTTATGAACAATGTCGTGTGATTTTGGGATGTTGCTAAACATGTTAGCATTAAGAGTATGTTTATGGTGACTGTATGCTACTACACACACATTTATCTCAATATCTTTACATTTTTAATTATATCAGCCATCTTGAACTGGGCTGACTCCAAATGATAACACATTGTAGAGGCACATCCAATTAGTGCTTTCTGACAGCATCATTAAAATCTCCTCAGTTGTTAGTTCCCTGTAACTCAGAATAGACTTCAAAATACTATTAGTTTATAAATCACTTAACAGCTTAGCACCACAATACATTAAAGATATGCTGCTGTGGTATCAACCTTCCAGACCTCTCAGATCAGCTGGTTCTAGTCTGCATCCCCAGAACCAGAACCAAACATGGAGAAGCAGCATTCAGCTTCAATGCACTGCAAATCTGGAACAAACTCCTTGAACATTGTAAATGGCAGAAACTCAGTTCCTTTAAATCAAAACTGAAAATCCACCGGTTTAGAGTTGCTTATGAAACATTATAAATAAAACAATTTTGATGTGCAACAATGACACTTGACAAACTGTAAAGCTCTATGACTTTGTATTTTTTGTGTTTTTATGATGTAAAGCACTTTGAACTGCCTTGTTGCTGAAATCTACTATATAAATAAACTTCATTGATTTATATGGTTGGTAATAGATATTCAAACACACAAGTATCATTGCCCTTTCACCTTTGGTGGGGGACAATGATGGCACAATCAGTTAAATTGACACAAAGCTTACAAGAGCTATAAGGCAATTTATATAGAATGGCAGAAACAGCACAACTTACTGCAGCATCCACGTTAGCTGGTGAATCACTGTTTGGGTCTGCCAGCATGGAGATAACACTAATCATGATTGTCTCTACGGTGTGGATCGGAAGCCAGCGCTCCTCAGGCTTTTCATAACCAAATTTATCTTCTCCTGGCTCGTGCAGGATCGAGATGCAAACATCCCCATTCTTTGCAACTGTAGGGAAGAATTGGAGGACCAGTTAAACACAAACATATACAGTACAGTCACAAGAGGGTTGAAAAAAATTTATATATGCATATTCAGAGCATGAATACTTAATTACTAATGATTCAAGGACCAGTCTTTACCATTTGGATGCCAGATCTCTGTGATAAACTTCATCTTTGGTGGCCGTAGTGGATAATCGTAGGGAAAGGTTAGGTACGCTTTGAAAAAGCCTCCTTCACTATAGTCCAAAAAGAAGAAAAATACAAGAAATCAGAAAAAAAATAATTTACGCTTTTGAATTAAAGGCATTTTAATCAAATATTTTCTGACTTACAAAAGAGTATCTTGTGGACCAATGATTACAACTTCCCACTTGTAAATGTCGTCATCATCTATGAGACCAGCTGAAAAGCCCTCCACAGGGTTCTTGTTGAGCTCTGGGAATATAAGAAAAACAAAAAGGTTTAAAAAAATGAAAAGTTTTTGAGAGTCAAGACCTCAGTGGTGCAAGTGGTCACCAGAGAACTCTGGGCTGTGAAATAACTGAAAGAGTCAGTGGCTCCAAGAGACCCCTGTCCAGAAGAGCAGAACTAAAGAACCATTAAGCTCTCGGGGTACTGGTGGGGGACAAAGCTTGAAATGAAAAATACAATAAAACAAGTTTTGAATGCAACAACACCATCAATAAAACGATGCATGTCCCATCAGTGTATGGATGTGATTTAAGGCACTGGTTAGTCTCTATAGACTGATTCATCTGTATTAACTTTGTAGAGATCTAGTAGAATGCTGAATGAATTCAATTAAATTCCAAAATACTTTATTTTTCCCAGAGGGAAATTAGATAACAAGTAAATTAATGAGTGTGAATGGGTAAATGAGGACACAGATTGTAGTGTAAAGCACCTTGAGTACCCTAATTGGATAGAAAGATGCTATACAAGTACAAGAACCATGTCGCTTCCAGAGAAAATCACAAGCTTCGCATTGCTTCTCTTCTTTCAAAGCCTTAAAAATTCAATCTGTTTGATAGGAAACATTTGAGAGTAAATATAAGCTTCAAATTGCAATAAAATGAAAGCTTCAGCACAGGGAGAAATGTGCAACAACTAAATCATGCCTCAGGGTGTAATCACAAAATTCCAGATAATCACAATTTGATTTCTTAATCTAGTAAACTGTAATGAATGTAATACTAAACTGTTACATCTGTATGCTAAATAAACAAATCAGCTTCATAAAAACAGTCATTACTGTACTGATTGCTGAAGGCTGGCACTGAAGATTAAACAATCCTGATCAGTTCATCTCTGGATTAAAAAAAAATAAATACAATTTGGGAAGAAACTAGAACCAAAAACATGCAGCTGTTTTCTGAGCAGCAGCAATCTTCCATTTGATTAAAAAAAAAAAAGTTGCCACTGTTCAGCAATAAAGGGACATAAATAAATGTGTGTTTCAATTGTTAATCTTTGTTGTTTGTCACTATTTAAAGATAGTCCAAGTTCATTCAATAATTGTTATAATCAAAAATGGGTATTTAAAGATGAGCGACTAGTGTTGAAGTGATCCACCAATTTGCATCATACAAGTAATTAATGTCCTGATGCAGCTCAAGAACACAGGATTACAACATTTTTAGAAAATAGTTTCTTTTGACAATTGATTTATTTCCAACATCCACTCCTGAATCCAAAAATAACATCCATTTCTATCAATCAGGTCACGTTTTTATGCCAAGTTCCTTTTTAAATCTTAGATTTTTGACTAAATGGATTATGGATGATTACATTTTTTGACATCGGTTGATTTTTAGGAATATTTCTCATCAGAATTAGGTTTTTAAGATCCTCTTCTTGCCCTTTGTCCACTGACGCAGATACTCTGCGCATGATTTGCTAACCATGTACAGCACCCAGGTTTTGTCCTGATCTCCAGGAAGCTTCATATTAAAATAATCATGGTGAGCACGCTTTATGAAACTTGTGACTGGATTCTTGTTCGGCACAAGGGTGTATTCACCACAGATGTAACAGAACACGTCAGGTTTATTTTTGCAAGATCTTCTTGTTAAAGCCATTTCATTTTTATTCAATATAGAGACTTTTCACTTTACTCTTACTAAAATACTGACCTGAAGCGAATTAAGTAAATGACGTTTTGCAGTTGATGACATCACTCATTAACTTGCAGTCTGAATAAGTAAGTAATTTCATTTCTAGAATGTGAAATAAATAAAATTGAAATGAATAAATGCATGTAAACAGAATCAAGATTTGCCTATGGCTCAAAAAGTTGACCTGATGGAGCAAAATGGATGCGATTTTTACATTCAGCTCATTGAAATGTTACCAAGTCAGCTGAAAAAACTTAGACAATTTTTTTTCTGTTGACCAGTGTAATCCAGGTAGAAAACTTTAAATAAATTGAGTCAAGGGATTAACAGTAGTGACCAAACCTCAATTAAATCAGGGAATCACACACAGAAAAATGCTTTATGGAACCATCTCGGGTGTAGTGTAGAAAGAAGTTTGTTACTGTCATTTTCAACCACCACCAAAACATTTTCCTGACCACATGAATTAGGCCTTCAGCTTTTTGTAGGTAAATCAAGTTGACAGTGTTTTTATTGCAACAGGTTTCATTTTAACCAGGTGAACTCTTCAGCTGCAACTTTACACAAAGCTAATGTGACACTGATCATAACATTACTGCAATATAGCTGAAACCTGTTTTTTTAACAGCTGCTATATACACATTGTCTCTGTAGCCCAAATAAAATACACATGGTTTAATTTGAACATGAAAATTAAACAAAGTGGGTCACTGGACCCTAAGAAAACCCTACCCCATCTGGCCTCAGTGATTTAGATTTTGACAGACAGATTCTGACACAATGGGCCTCATGCAAGAACATTTTCGTATTCTTCTCCTAAATTTCTCTTACAAACACGCCACGTCAGATTCAACAAACGCTTCCATCTTCAGGAAAAGTGTGTAAATGAGCAGCGTAAACTGATGAATTTGTATCAGGTGCTCATGCACGAGGAGAGGACATTAGCATAATTACCACCGCAAAAACACCATATAAGGCTACGTTTCCTGCCCCACATACCAGGAAGTGTTCATTCATGAAAATGACAGTGTAAAGTAAAATGAAGAACTTCATGAGTTTGGAGACTGAAGACCTGCTGTCAGAGATCCAGAAAAAAAAATCTATCATTTTTAGCAGCATCAGCTGGAATTAAAGGAGCTGCTGAAGACAAGGACTGCTGTTGATGTCATGTCTCCTGTGGGTCATATACAGTCACAGAAATAATATAAATCCTTTTAATCTCTCTCTGCTCCAGTTTTCCTTTGATCAAATATTTTTAATTCAAGTGTTAACAACTGTCTTAAATCATTTTCACTTATTCAGAAGAAGAGACACACTGATGTATCAGTCACGCAGCACCCCCCCTCCCCACCCCCGCCATCGCAAGCGGTGTCGGATGCGGTTCTGAAGAAAGCATTTTAAAATGTCTCCAAAATATGTCTGACAGTTCAGAGAAAATAGCAGAGCTGATGTACTGAATAAATCTCAACGAAATAAAATTTCATTAAAAAAATAAAAATCTATAAAGCTCATTATATACTGAGACAAATTAAACTTCAATTAATGCATAATTTAAGTTAGTTTGTAGTTTCAGATCTTCACATTAATATTTTATTGTTATACAACAGCATTTTAGCCAATTTATTTTATTTTAAACAATTTATATCATTAGTCTACATTATTACATTTAAAATTATATTTATAATTTAAACAGATTAGCCTATTGTCAACATAATTATGGAGTGTGATTTATTTTCAACTCAAAATATCTTCAAACTAATGAAATATAAAGTTATTAGTGAAGAAAATCCATCTGGATAACTGATTGACTGCAGGTAAAATATACCACAGGTCTGGACCACATGGAAATTTTGTTCGTATCGGAAAAAAATCTTAGAATACGAGAAAATTGGTGAATGCCGTAAGTTCTCCTAAATCACTCATAAGCACAACTTAAGAACAAATCTGTTCATACAAACGGTTCTTGCATGAGTCCCAATGTGTGGTGTTTAGAAACTGGAGGACAGCTTTGCTGAATGGTTCTGCAAGAATCATCTGCTTTTGAATGTGGCCAAGAAGACCAATGAGATGATGGCTGGCTTTAGTAAAAGAAGGTCACCTAAGTCTTACAATATCTTGTTTCTAAACAACAGGCTGGACTAGTGAACCAGCACTAATGTTTACAAGGGAGGGATGAGCAGACTCTCTTTTTGGATGCTCCCTTCTTCAGTGGTGGCCACGTTGAGCAAACTTTACACAAGACATTTTATAATCGTTTTACACCAGATGACCTTCTTGATGCAACCTGGGCTTGAACGTGCAAGGCTAGAGGTTCCAGCAAACAAAGCTAAAAAAGTACCTGGAGACGTGAGCATGGGACAGGAGGTCACCAAACAAAATGCTCTCCATCATGTACCAACCATCCCACCCCCTTCATGACTTCTGAACTATTTCAACACCCATTGAGCTCCGCTGTTAAAAAACACTTCAGGAAGTCATTCAGACAATTTTCCATCTCACTGTTAAAGCTGACCATGCATCAGTCCAGAACTACAAATAAATAAGTAATCAGTACATTCTGCCATTTAGCAGCATCTTTTATACAGATTGGTTAGGCATGTTATTGTTTCTATAACTGTTTTTGATTTCTTATTTAGAAGTACTTTTATTCTCAGCAACTTGTTTTTGTACTTTTATATTTTAGTTTTTGTGCATACTACATTGACCTCTGCTTTTTTGTAGTTATTTTATGACTGCTGCTTGTAGTACCTTTACTGTTTGTTGTACATTCAACTTTCAACTTCTGTCTGTTTGTTGCTGACAAACCTTCCTTCAAGGGATCAATAAAGTATATATTAATCCATCTTTCTATAGTCCTAATATCTGACATATAAACATATTCCAAAAGGCAAACAAATGGACTTTGAGTACTTTGGCTTAATTTTCTGGCATAAGAGATGTTAGATAAATTCCCCTGAAACTGTATGACATCAGTTTTAAGAAGTGGTATATTAGTTTGAAGGCTGGAAAGTAATTTTTCAGACAGAGGCAAAAAACGACTACATCTCATGAGAGGGTATTGGTGAAGAGATTTCCGTGATAGGCACTGAATAAACGCCTCCATCATTGAAATATTGGAAGAAAAAAAAAAGATTGATGACTCCTAATATAAGCCTAGGGACGTACATCAACAGCTACATCACAGACAGAGGGGATGAATTATAAATGTGTAGCGTCAAAAGCGCTAACTTCACAGTCCGATATAAACACCAGACAGGAGATATTATCTTAGAGCTAAATTACACATTTGAGTATCTTTTATCAATTGGCTACAGTATATATTATATCAAATGTGAGTATGAGAGAGTGGAGTGATTCAATCTCTCACCATAGCTTTTGTTTAAAGTAGTCAGGACAGATGATTCACTGGATTGATTATTCCTTTGTTCTGTCCGCCAACTAATGCCAAACTAGCTAACATGCTAACCAGGTTTGAATTACGATTCTAGTCTTGTTCGGATGAGTTGTTTTTGCCAGATACACTTCGACATATACGTCTTGAATCTCGATAGTGATTAGCTAACCAAAGCAGCTTAGCCACACACTCGGCCGCGTTGATAAAGCGTTCTTTATGCTATCCTATGGCGTAAACAGAGCCCCGCGTAGCTTCAATAAGCTAATGTCAGCTGATAAACACAATATAACCTTTATTATCTCTCAGTCTGAAATATGTATTACCTGCCAGTTGTTTTCGAAGAAGTAAAGCTGATTGTTCGGTCATGGTACGCGAACGTAACCGAGGAGAAATAGTGTGTAGACGAACACTTTCTGAAAGTGGAGCTAAATGTGGCTCTGCGATGCCTGCTGCTGGTTTCTCTGTTTTCACACAAGATTCAGCGGCTGGCCTTAAGTGCGCATGCGCCTCACACGTATCCTGAATCCGAATCTAAAATCCGAAGCGTTGCCAGGTATAATTACGTATGTATGTCAACACTGACCTGATAATTATCACGCGATTCTGTTGGGCACACACAATGAGTACACAAAAAATTACGGTAGTCACGAATGCAAGACAGCGCATTCTCACTTAGCATTAATACATTTTTTTTAAAGGAACAGTACGCTATTTTGCCATTTTCTATTTGGCAACCCTTAACCAAAACCTGAATTTCCTGATTAATTTATAATGCGCTACATAAAAATCAGATTTACAAAAAATAACCGATTTTTTCCAGATATTCATGGTAGAAATATATTTTTGATTTGTACAGACGCCTAGAGATCTTGTTGGAGAGTAACGTAGGAACGTTTAACACTTTTAACTTATATATATATATTTATCTCAAGATTCCAGATTTTTATTGATGTGATCACTATTTAATGTCAAGTTCGAAGATCACTTTGTTGGTGCTAAAACATTTCACGTCAGAATGTGTTATTTTATTTTAAGTATTTTTCATGGATTATTTTAAAACAATTTGTATTGTGTGTACTGTAGTGTTGCTTTGAATGACCCTGTAATGTGGCTCCAGGTTTTACAAAAAATAAATATAAAAAAGGCACACTTGTAGAGTGTTTTAATGCTCGAAAACACTGAAATAAGAGGTGGTGCGTTCAAAATAGGTTCAAAGTCCTCGGAAATCTTTATTTATTACGTGAACGTTTATTTAAAAACACTAATAAGAAGTATATTTCAAAAAATATTTAAGAAATGACAAATACAAATAGTAATACATTTATTTAAACTCCAAATATGTATACACAAATACACAATTAATCTTGGACTAAATTAGAAGTGTGGTTGTTGAAAAATACGAGCTGGTCACAAGGCCTGGAATGCAGCGCCAGGACGGAAGTTATTCGGCGCCATATTTAATACATCAGATGCTAAGTGTTGTTAGCTGTTTCCTGAGTACAACTTTAAACCACGCGCGGATATATACATAGCAAGCCTACCCCAAAAAAAAAATTAAAAATGAATGTAGTAGACCACGTTCGGGATATGGCCGCAGCCGGTCTGCACTCTAATGTTCGCATATTGAGCAGTTTGTTGCTGACGATGAGTAATAACAATCCGTAAGTAATAAAATGGCTCCATCTATTTCCTGACGATTGCTCTACCATACTTCTGTTGTTGTTTTACATTTTTCTCCGTGGTGGTCATATCTTACAGTCAACCACCATGTCATCAACAGCTAAGATTAATGACTGTAAAATGTACGCTGGTAAATGATTGTGCATTTGATATACAGTGAGCGTTATACTCCAAGACATAGACACAGCCATGTGTTGACTCCCGGACATAACGGTATCAGAAGTAAGGATAACTTGTCATCATGTGCAAATTATTCGCATTTTTCCCTTTTAGTCTTAGTGTTGTAGGGTTGATAATTTTATAAATTTATGACCGCTAATTAAAGCTCTAGAGCACACTTCAGTGTATCTGATGCCTCCTGGTTATTACATGCACTTCTCTGTTGTAATGTTTTTATATAGATGACGTTTTTATTGATTTGATCGAATGCATTTCATTTTATTTTTTGTCTTTAATGTTTATTAAACTTGTCAATGTTCCCTCATCTTAGTCTGTGGTGTTAGCCTTTAAACAGACTAGTTTCTTTTTACTGTGAGTTTTCTTTTTATTTATCAGAATATTATCTGTTTCTTGAAGGGAGCTGTTCTCACCAGCCCAGAAGTATCAGCTGTTGGTTTACCATGCTGATGCCATTTTTTATGATAAGGAATATCGTAACGCTGCCTGCAAATACAGTATGGCACTTCAGCAGAAGAAGGTGCTCAACAAAACATCTAAAGTCCGTACTTCAGCTGGGGGAGCTGCATCTAACTTACAGGCACAGGTGTGTATGTTTGCACAGTTTCTGAGCTTCAAGATTGTAGTACACTTGTGTGTTTTATTTTTTTTTGGCCATTTGTCAACATTACAAATAAATTATAGTTGCATTCTGTTTGCAAGAGTGTATTAAAAAACAAAATCAAAAATTAAACATGTACATGTTTAATATCTGTTACCACTTCAGATAAAATGTAAGAGTCTCTTATCATGTCTCCTTATTAAGTTTGTACAATTCTAAAGTTTTAAACAAAAACCAGCTTTAAATTGTACATATAAATATGTAAATTTTACTTGGTATAATATAATTCAGAATAAGATCTATTTAAAAAAATAGGAAGTGAAAAGAAGCTTTTTATTTTGCGATGTAAAGATTGAAATTTACGATGTCCTGCTCTGGCATTTTTTTTCACTGAAATTTACAATGCATATTTTTTTGTTCATTTTAGAGAGTTAGACATTTATTTATCCATCCATTCATCAAATATCTTCCTTTTGTCCTGGAGTCTGGAGTGGGGCAGCAGCTTGAACGGAGAGACCCAGACATCCCTTTCCTCAAACACTTCTCTCAGCTCTTCTGGGAGGACAAGATACATAGTCTCTCCAGCGTGTCCTGGTCTTCCTTGTCTCCTCCCAGCCAAACATACCTGGAAAGCCTCCTCAATAGGGCGTCCATGCAACATCCTTACTAGATGCCAGAGTCACTGTTGTTTGTGCCAAACAACAGTCAGATCCCGTCCCCACCATTCGAAGGCGTAGGGAAGCTCTCATCTACTGGGAAAAACTCCAAGGCACATGCAGCATGCTGCTGGGTGACTGTAAGTAGATCCACACTGTCCCAGCGCCTCTCAATATAGACAACTCCAGAATGGAACAAAGTCCAGCCGCTCTCATGTCTGGTTCCAGAGCCTATCCTGTGCATAGAGGTGAGCCCGATTATATCTAGACAGTACCTCTCAACCTCACACAAAAGCTCAAGCTCTTTCCCACCTGAGGTGACGTTCTAAGTCCCAAGAGCCAGGGTCAGAGCGCCAAGGCCCCTGCATTTGGCTACCATCCTTGCACCATGCACCTGACTCATATGTCCTGCAGGTAGTGGTCTCACAGCAACGCAAACTCATGTTACTCCTTCAGGCTGAGCCCAGCTGGGCCCCATGGGTAGAGAGGCCCATCACCAGGCACTCGCCAACAAGCCCCTGTAACCCACATCCTGGGTTAGGGACATTGAGCTCCATATTGTTCTTTGTTCATACAAATACTTCTAAATAAACTTATTTATGTATTTTTGTTTTTGTTTTTCAGAGTTTACCGTCAGAAATTGAGGTGAAATACAAAATAGCAGAATGCTACACTATTCTGAAACTGGATAAAGATGCCATCGCTGTGCTGGATGGGATTC
The DNA here is from genome assembly GCA_031762555.1 of Cynodonichthys magdalenae. Classification (NCBI taxonomy): domain Eukaryota; kingdom Metazoa; phylum Chordata; class Actinopteri; order Cyprinodontiformes; family Rivulidae; genus Cynodonichthys; species Cynodonichthys magdalenae. The sequence continues at coordinate 23,066,617 of JARVJO010000394.1, read as the reverse complement.
CATCTAGACAAAGAACTCCAAAGGTAATAATATCAGCTGTTATACTCATTGTTTTATTGTGGTTTTACGCAGACCACTCACAGTACACTTTAGGACAAAAACTGGGGCTGAAAACAATATATAAACAATCTAACCTAAACATGGATTCATCAGGATACTTTAGGGTCTTCTAAGTTGATTAGTAAATATTTTAATGGTTTTAAATGTTAAATGGAGTAGAGTCTTTTTATTATTTAAATCTGTCAGAGACTCCGTGATGAAATTCATGATCTGTACCAATTAATGAGGCTCTACTGGGTTCCCCTGAGATGAAATCCTGATTGTTTTCTTTCTCACCTTAGATCAACATGATGTTAGCTAACCTCTACAGGAAAGCTGGCCAGGAACGTTCTGCTGTGACGAGCTACAAGGAGGTGCTCAGACAGTGTCCCCTTGCCTTGGATGCAATTATCGGTAAGTTTCCAGGGCCTGTTATCGACCAATCAGTGTTTGATCTAAACATCACATCACATATATCTAAACTAATAAGTCCCATAAACAACAGATGACACAGCCGTGCCTCGTATAGTTTACACAAAGTAATCATGTCATCCAGCTTGTACCAAAGTTACATTATTCAAAGTGTTTAGGAGTAGTCTGTATCTTACCTGCAGTAGATGACAGTCAGAGCACTAGGTATTACGAAATACAGTCTTACGATTTAATCAATTCATGTTTAGTTGCCTTCAGGCCCATGCCTCATTTGAAGATATCTGTGATTTCAGTGGGATTTGCCTGGTTAAATAAAAGTTAATAAAAATGCAAACTTGTTCTCGTACCAATCTCAGTGAGAGCAAAATTAAGCTCTCAAAGGACTGCAATAATTCATAGGCCATTATATTTAGATTAAAAGCATGTCATGTTCTGCATGCTGATTATTTATTTGTTCAATCTGAGCAGTGCAGTGGTTCATGTTGTGAGTGAGGAATATGATTATAATGATTCCTGTATATTTGGTCTTTTGGCACAAAGTTTTCTTTTTTGTTTTGTAATTTTCTGCAGAGATGCTGCTAACATCTGTTTTGTTTCTTATTGATTTGCTGTCTTAGGAATGTTTTAGTGTGAAGGGAGAAAAACTGTAAATGGTTAGGAGATCCTGATTTCTCTTTTTTTTTGTGCACACATTTGTGCAGCACACACTGATTCATTAGTTTTAGATTTTACAGTTGACCAGAATGACTGAATATATTGTAAATATATATATATATATATTTTAACCTATTACTGTCAACTTCATAAGTGGTCGTCTTCCCCCCCAGGCCTTCTGTCTCTGTCAGTTAAAGGAGCTGAAGTAGCATCCATGACCATGGATGTGATCCAGAGCATTCCCAACTTGGACTGGCTTTCTGTTTGGATCAAAGCGTATGCCTTCATCCATGCAGGAGACAATCAGAGAGCTATCAACACAATCTGGTGAGCAGAGTTTGAATGCTTCAGACGAAGAGACTGCATTTGGTTCTGGTTAATAATAAAAACATTCTGCTCCAGCTCTCTGGAAAAGAAGTCTCTTTTGCGGGACAACGTGGATCTCCTGGTGAGCCTGGCAGATGTTTATTTTAGAGCGGGGGACACCAAAAATGCCATTCTCAAGTTTGAACAAGCGCAGATGTTGGACCCATATCTCATTAGAGGTGAGTCACAGAGAGAGAATTTTTTAAGGCCCATGGTTATAATTGATGCAGTATATGCTAATGACCTAGCAATATGTTATAAATATTTAAGTGTAGCTTTTACTTTTTGACCAGTTTTTATTTTCATGATTTGACAACTGTTGTTATTGCTGTGATACAAAAAAAACGTGTTTTAAATCACTTGCAGGAATGGATGTTTATGGCTACCTAATGGCTCGTGAGGGACACCTGGAGGATGTTGAAGTCCTAGGAGGACGATTATTTAATATATCTGACCAACATGCAGAACCCTGGGTGATCTCTGGGTGAGTCTCTGAATGAGAGCCTAAGTTCTTTGTTTAAACCAGCAGAATAAATATGTTATCTTTTTAAGTGACTGAAGGTCTTCTATTTGTATGTTTTCTTCAGTTGTCACAGCTTTTACAGCAAGCGTTACTCCAGGGCCCTCTACCTGGGGGCCAAGGCCATCCAGCTGAACAGCAACAGCGTTCAGGCCCTCCTCCTGAAGGGGGCAGCACTGAGAAACATGGGTCGAGTTCAGGAGGCCATCATTCATTTCAGAGAGGCCATGCGTTTGGCCCCCTGCCGACTCGACTGCTATGAAGGTATGTTAGATTATTTGAAGTCTTTTGGTAATTTGGCTGTCAAAGAGTGAAGTGGTTTTGGTCTGCTTGCGTTAACCTCAGCGTGCATACCTTCAGGTCTGATCGACTGTTACCTGGCATCCAATGGGATCAGAGAAGCTATGGGGATGGCAAATAACATCTATAAGACCCTGGGGGCCAATGCTCAGACTCTGACCATTCTGGCCACTGTGTGTCTGGAAGACCCGGTGACTCAGGAAAAAGCCAAAACCCTGCTGGACAAAGCGCTCGCCCAGAGACCCGACTACACCAAGGCTGTGGTCAAAAAGGCTGAGCTGCTCAGTACGTACAACTAATTGATTTTATTTCAACAATTTACTTTGAACACGCGAAACAATATACAGAAGTCTCCTCACACAGAAAAACAAACTTTCTACACTAAAACACCTGAATTATAGTTTCCTTCTCTTTAGGCCCTGTCACACTATAACGTTTTAAACAACTTATGAAACATTTTCTGTCTAAATTACTAATAAAAGTTCTATATTTGACCAATTTGTTAGCATTACAGTATGTACACAGCTAAAAGAGGCTTCCAGTTGTTTTATTTAATTTCATCTTCAATGTAGATGTCTTTAAAATGTTTCATAAATGGGAGGAAGCTGTCTAAAATGTTGTAGTGCAGGGATGTCAAACTCATTTTCATAGAGGGCCACATAAGCATCACGGTGGTCCTCAAAGGGCCAGCTGTAATTAACTTTGGCTTTTCATGGTTAACTTCAACTAAACAGTAAACATCGTTCTACGTCTCGTTGCCACGTTTGAGCACTGCTAACAAACAATAACTAAGCTCTACCTGGTATCTCCTGCATAGAAACAGTGTTTTAACACATCATCTTACAAACACTGAAAAGTACTACGTGTACGACTGACTAAATGTAAAATAAATAATACAGAAATACTATTAAAAGTCAAAATAAGAGAGTTTTACTCATTGTTGAGCTGTGGTGAGTAGTTGCCATCTTGAATTCTGAACTCTCCCACTTTCCGACAGGGAATTCCCACTGGAGGGGCGTTCCAGTTTAAATTTACAACTTGTAAGTGGGAAGTTCACACTTCCCAGTACAACTGGGAAGCAGCAAAAGTACCCAGAGAAAATGCAGCCAAGTGGAGACTTTTCAAAGCAAAGTTTGCCAGCTGACGGCTACTTGTGAACCTAGTGGAGCTCCACCTAGTGGTGGGTTGTCATAATTTGGTGGGTAAAATAATCAACATGCATTGTGGGAGATGTAGTTCATGGTCAATGCTGGCTTTAAAGCATCGTACACCTATTTTAAAGACATTAATGCATCTTTGAAGCTCTCGAGGGCCACATAAAATGCTGTGGAGGGCAAGGGCCTTGAGTTTGACACGTGTTGTAGTGTGACAGGGTCTTTACACAAAACAGTATTTTGTGGTGGGGGATTATTTTTTGCTTTGAACAGATTATGTGCTGTTTGCAAATGTCAGTAATTCAAGCTGTGATAAATTTAATGTGTATGAGCCTATAGTCAGCATATCAATTATTCAAACTGCTATTTTAAAGAGTGAAAAGAGAATTTAATGTACTTCCTTCATTATTGCCCCAGATCTCAACACAGCAGCTTAAATAATGTAAAACCAGTGAGAAGGAGAGAATACGGAGTGATGTATGCTTTGCTTTATCACCGCAATGCTTCTTGATACTTCAGAATAAATTTGTTTTTTTTAACAAAGGTTTTCTAATAATCTGTATCAACCCCATTTATTTGAATCTTTTTATTTATTTTATAGCAATGTTTTAGTTTTTTATTCAAAGCTTATTAAGTCAAACCTTCAGTTTATTCATTTCAGTAGTCATTTCTTATAAAATATGTTGCAGCTCATCCCCTTTTAAAATTATATTAGTATCATCCGCAAAAAGCAGCAGTTTAATACATAAAGACGTTTTACTTTAATCATTGATAGAAACCCTGTTGGGCCCAACACACAGCCTTGCGGGATGCTACAAGCAACACATCGTCCTGGTGCCAGTTTTCTTTTTAAAAATCATAATCTATTGGATCAAATGCCTTTTCCAAGTCTATACATAAACCAAACACTTTTTGTGTTTTGTCCACTAACATGATCTTTTAAACTCACTTAAACTGTAAAGAGGTCGACATATAAATACACAGTTGACTGATTTGGTGTTAAAAGGCTTTGCAAACATTGTTTTCTGTTCAGGTCGTGAACAGAAGCATGAAGAGGGGATTGCTCTCCTGCGGAACGCCCTGGCCAATCAAAGTGACTGCGTCCTGCACAGAATGCTGGGGGATTTCCTGGTGGCTGTCAACGATTACCAAGAGGCCATGGATCAGTACAGTATCGCATTGAGGTAAACAGAGATTGATCTATGAGTTAATTCTTGCAGGTGATGTTTATGGAGGAAAACTCCTCCACCAAATACTGCAGATACTAGAGTTTCAACCTGTCTTCAGCCTGGATCCTAATGACCAGAAGTCCTTAGAAGGGATGCAGAAGATGGAGAAGGAGGAGAGCCCCACTGATGCCACGGTGGAGCTGGATGGTGACGACATGGAGGGCAGTGGAGAGGACGGAGACCTGGAAGGCAGCGACAGCGAAGCGGCTCAGTGGGCCGATCAGGAACAGTGGTTTGGTATGCAGTGACCCGGGTCCACTGAGGAACTCTCAGTACCTGCTCTGTAACACATGAAGCCTGCAGTCAGACAGGGGGGAGATGGCCCCTAGGAGTCTTAGTACTTTTTACTTCCTGAATGAGCTCCTTGAATCCCAGCATGTGACTGATGCTGCAGAGAATAAACAGGGTGCAGCTAAAGAACTCAAGGTTTCTGATTTTTTTTTTTCTTTACCTGTGAAGATTTCATTTAATGCAGAGCTCAGGTGAGAACCTGAAGTACCCATCGCATTTTTCATCATTCTGCCAAGTTTTCATTTTAATTTCTTCACTTCGTGGCGTTCAGGCAGGGCAACGTAAGCTCACATTAAACTGGGATCTGTTCTGTTCTGTTCTGCCATCAGAGGTTTTTTGGTCAACATTAAGGCAGGTTAGCAGTTAAAATTTGCTCCTCGTCAGCTGTCATGAAATAATAATCAGGCTGAATCTAAAAACGTCTGTTGCTGAAGTGTTAAAGGAATATTTTTAGGTAGAGTTTGACCTGATTTCAGTGCCACAATAAGAGTCGTGAGCACGGGCAGACTCTGTTTGACAAACTGGAAGTTTTGTTATTCAGTATTTTTGCTGCTTCTTCTAAGTTCTGATCTAGTATTTGTCATATAAAAAACATGTTTTCTGTGTTCATTGACCCTAAAAAATAACTCCAGTTGTAAAGTTTACTTAAAATGTTTATACTTTTTGTACATATTTTAGTAAATGTATAATAAACCTGTGGTGGATTTTCACATACATTTAGCTGTGCAGTTTGTCTTTAATTAGGAAAGTGGGACAGAAGTAAAATAACTTGGATTCTTCATACATTATAAGTAACAGTTCTGTTTGTTGAAGCCTATTATTAAAAATATGTTTAAAGAAAATAAATGCAATAAAGACCTTTTGTATCTGAATTTTCTAGATGTACAACACAGAGAGTGGCTGATTTTTGATAGACATTGCACATAATTCTTTTAATAAAGTAAAAAGTTGTTTCCTTTTAGAATTAAAAGAAATGTAGCTGTTTTCATCAGCTCTTGAAATTGTGAGAGGACTCTCAGCTACTACCACATCAAACTTAAGCTAAATACGGTGGCTTGCAAAAGTATTCATACCCCTTGAACTTGACCGTATTTTGTCACATTACATAAACATTATATAAACGGATTTAATTGGAATTTACTGTGAAAGACCAACACAAAGTAGTACACAATTGTGGAGTAGAAATAAAATTATACATGATTCAAAACATTTTTTACAAATAAAGTAAAAAGTGTTGTGTGCAAAAGTATTCAGCCCCCCTGAGCCAATGTGGAACCAACTTTTAGCTCATGTCTCCTGCAGCTTTGCAGATCTATTGACTGAAAGTTTTGCCCATTTGTTGTTAAACAGCTCAAGCTCAGTCAGATTAGATGGAGTGTTTGTGAACAGCTGTTTTCAGATCGTTCCACAAATACTCAATAGGGTTTAGGTCTGGACTGGGCCATTCTAACATGAATATATTTTGTTTTTGTTGTTTTGCAGCCCTGGCTTTATGTTTAGGGTTGTCCTGCTGGAAGGTGAACCTTCGCCCCAGTCTCAAGTCTTTTTCCAGACTAACAGGTTTTCTTCCAAGATTGTCCTGATTTGGCTCCGTTCATTCTGAAGAGAAGCCCCCCAAAGCATGATGCCTCCATCACCATATATATTTGACAGAGGGGATGTGTGTTCAGAGTGATACGCAGTGTTAATTCTCCACCATATAACGTTTTGCATTTTGGCCTCACCTGACCAAAGCACTTTCTTCCATACGTTTGCTTGACTTTTGGAAAAACTGCAAACAGGACTTCTTATGGTTTTAACAGTTTCTTCTTGCCACGCTTCCATAAAGACATTTGTTCAGTGCATGACTAATAATTGTCCTGTGGAAGTAGATCTCTGCATTTCATCCAGACTCAGTCCAGAGTCACCATGGGCCTCTTGGCTGCGTCTCTGATCAGTGCTCCTCGTTGGGCCTGTAAGTTTAGGTGGACGGCCTGTCTGGTGTGTTGTTTGGGCTTCATGATGCTGTTTGTTCCCCAATATTCTCTTAACCAACCTCTGAGGCCGTCATGGAGCAGCTGTATTTGTACTGAGATTAGATCATCAGGCAACTTCTGAATGCAACTGGGTTGCAGTCAGAGAAAAGGGGGCTAAATACTTTTGCACATTGCACCTTTCACTCTTATTTGTAAAAAGTGTTTTGAACCGTATAAATGTTCTTTCCACTTCACAATTTTACACCACTTTGTGTTGGTCTTTCACAGTAAATTCCAATGAAATACACACTGTGTTCCAAATTATTATGCAAGTGATATTTTTCTCAGATGTCCCTAAATGGTCAATGCAAATGATAGTCGGTA
>JARVJO010000394.1:23041809-23058806 GCA_031762555.1 Cynodonichthys magdalenae | reverse complement strand
TTTTCTTTAATTGAGCTCACCTGGCAAACTAATCAGCACAGGTGTCTGAGATTAATTATAGTGATTCAAAGAGCCCTCAGACACAGTACCATCTATGAGTTTAATGGATCAGCAAAAAATAAAATCTTTATGACACTTAAATCCAATTTGCATAATAATTTGGAACATGGTGTATTTGTTGTTGTAATGTGACAAAATATGGAAAAGTTCAAAGGGTATGAATACTTTTGCATGTCACAGAGTTCCAGCTATTCCTGTGTCGAAGGTCAGCTGAGTTGGGTTGATCCCTAAAGTTTATGTTCCAGATGCACATAATCACTTTCTGCAGGCTTCATTACAGTTAAACACACAAGCATGGATAAAAACATTAAATATCAGTGTATGGCTTTAGGTCTAAACTGTTTTAATGACTGACACCAGGAGGAATGGAGTGAACTCACATTTAAAAGTTTTATTTACCTAAAACAGTTCATGTGATACATTGTACAATTACTTGAAAATACAGTACAGCAGTTTAGCAAAAAAAAAAAAAAAGCCAATGGAGGTACTGCCTGTCATTCCTAAATTAAACATCACTGCATGTCCGTCTTCCAACGTATGGCAAAATATTCTCCAAACATGTTGCACATTTCAGTGCAAAGAAAAAAAAGGCAAAGTTTGGTTTAAATATCCCATAAAAAGTATTTCCTTAGGAAAAACAAACAGTTTTTTTTAAAGCTTATTAACATTTGTATTATCTGACGAATGTCTAATCTATGTATTTACCAGTAATATACACTATTTGTTAGAGAAGTCAGATAAAAGAGATGGAGTGGGCATGCAGCATGGAATAATAATCTCTGGTCTTAATCTACAATGTTGGTATGAGAGTAGTTTCATCTGAGGGTCTTCATGCAGGAAGACTGTTGGAGCTGGACTGGCTTGTTTGGTTTCTGAACTTTCTACAACGATGGGTGAACCTGCTGAGCCCGTGTATCACATCGTAGCATGCAGCCTTTGTAAGATGTGCTGCTCAAAACACACATGCACACCACAAAACAAAAACCCAAAGCTTCTGCAAGAAATTTAGAGGAAGGGCAGCTTTACTTGGCCTTGGCTGTAAAGAAAGAGAGAGGAAGAAACCAATCAATGGGCATCAGAAACCATATCGTAAAAAGAGCAGTAATTCATTTCAAATCGAAGCAGAGCAGAGCGGTAAAGAGAAGAACAAAAATGTATCCTGTAATGATGTGAACAAGCAGCACCAGAACCGTCTCCTGGTGTCGCTGAAGGCATTTCTAAATAAGATCGCACTGATATTCACTCTTTTGTACCATAAAGCTCCAGTATAAACACAAGGACTGACTGTGCAAACACGTGGAGATGAGCGCACGCTGCATGCAGGTTAAAGTTAACAGGTGGAAGGAAGAAACAGGAAACAGCAGTTCGTTTTTAAACAGTCCAAGTACTCTGGGTTTGGTTGAAGCAGGCATGCAGAGAAGCAGCAGTAAACTGAATTAAATGTATGGAGTGTTTTGATATCAACAAAAAATATACATAGACTCTATTCTGTGTGCTATGTACACATATACAAACTGAACAATCAACTTTAAAGAGTCCTTTTTGAACTGTTCACGTTGTGCTCAGCTGATAATTAACAGCTTCTTGGTGCTTTTTTTCCCCTACATTCAAGTACAGTATATGCACATTTACATACCAACAAAACTGACACAAACAGGCTTAACTGACAGCGGAGCAAACTTGAAATGTGTTTTCTTCAAGTACATTTAACAGGTGTGGAAAATAAATTATTTAAACTAGTAACATGAGTTTGTCTTCCTGTTTGAGGAAGATAAATGTGTTTTAAAAGCATAAAAAAAGCTGTGTGCAACAGGTTTGTGTATACAGCAAAACAAAGTGGTTCTTACCTCAACACTTGGAATGAATAAAATGGTGTTCAGATACATGTGGTGGTTATAATAACAGCACTGAGGTAGCTGCGCTCTGCCTAATGCAGAAAATAATGGAAAAAGATGCACATTGTTCAAAAATAACTAAAAGAATTTATTCTGGAGCAACCTGTCTTCAGTCGTCAGAAAGAAGTCCTCCCCGTCGCCCCGTCCCTCTAAAATTAAAAATGTTTGTATAAAAGTATGTACATTCTCTGTACAGCTAAAAATAAGAGGGGAAAGTAATACATTTAGATGTCTTATCAGTCAAAATTAAAATCAGAATCAACCCCTTCACCTCACTCAAAACTATGTTTCAGTGAAAATGTAAACAAACATGACAGTGGTCAGAACAGGTGAGTTTACAGGGTTCAGAGTTAATATAAGGGTGTTAAATGTGTGTTAATGTTCACTCCACACCGGTGCGAGGGAAGGGCCGTCTACTGGAGTCAGTCAGGGCCACAAGATGGCGGAGACGTTAGTGTCGGTGCTGTAGATCCACAGCACCAGGGGCAGGGAGATGGCCACGAAGGGCCAGGAGATGCCCCCGGAGCATGCAGACAGGTAACAGCCGGCGCCGGTCGACTTCCGGTGGCGTTTACCGAGATCCAAGTAGTTCCTGGCCGCAAACTTTAGCAGCTCGTCCAGCAGGATGACGGGGAGGGAGATCTTCAGCACCATCATCCACTGGGTCACGTCCAGAGGGGTGATCTGGAAGATGACCTGGGAAAGAAGACATTTATTTTTAAACGTTTCCAAAAAGGCGTGCAATAATTAAAGCAAAAAATAAAAATACTGCCAGTGGCTCAATATGGTCACTATGGTAACCACCCACTTGTGTCTGTCAATCACTCAACAGAATCAAATTAAAATTAGACCTCAAACATCTGCTGCATAAAAAATAAGCCAGACTTTACAAATATTCAAAGTGAGAGGCAGAAGACGTGTTTTTCAGTGTTTTATGTAGGAGACATGAGTTCAAAAGATCCTTCAGTTTGAGCTAAAATATAATTATAGAAGCCGGCGAACAGATTCTCTGCATCCTGTGAGGATTTTAGAGAAAACCTCCAGAGAAAGTTTTGAAATATTTATTAGTTTGCAACATCATTAAGTGTTAATTAAACATTCTGTCAAAATGTCAGTTCAGATATGTGAAGTCCAACTTTCTGACTCCTTTAAACAGACTTCTTCAGTCAAATATGTCTGAGCTACAAAGATCCCTCAGCTGACAAAATCCCAGTGATCTCCATCAGGATTGTTTTGTGACTTTTCTTTATGTTATGCATCCTACTGCTTCCCAATGTCATAGCACACTATTCCTCAATAAAGAGTGGTGTTTAAGTTACACATTTTATTTTAATGATGTGCAGCTTAAATACTTTGATATGCTGCCATTTTTATAAACACCTAAATCAGCCAGAGTGTATTTCTAAAGCTATTAATTCAAGTTATTTTTCCTGTTTTTAAGTTGTTTTTTCAGTTTCCTAGTTAGACATAAATGTTATATTTCCCTGTTTTTGCAGCACTCTTTCTATCAATACAAGCTGAGGCCTTAGCATATCTTAAACCAACATATCTGAATGCTGATCCCCCCTCTTGTTTCACCTCTACACACGTCATTACAGACCTGTAATAATCACACATGACCACTAGAGGGCACAATGTGCCACATGATGACTGAAGCTCCATGTGCTGTTTATAGTTTGAGTCCTGGATTTATGACAGAATAAATCATTTTGTAGAACTCACAGGTAGAGGCTCCACGTAGAGGATGAGGAAGTGCAGAGACATGGAGAGACAGATGGCTCCCAGCAGCCAAATGTTCTCCCAGGGAGGCATCCTCAGCAGGGACTGGTTCTCTGACAGACTGAAGAGTGGAGAGAAAGTTGATTCAGTATTCCAGTTTGTTTCTTCCACGTGAAACTATGTTTTCAGGGATGCCGTCCCCCCGTTTACCTGTTCAGAGCATTGCACATCTCGATCGTGACGAGCACAGACAGCGCCATGGTCATTGGGTAAGGAGACTCGAACACTTGGCAGTCCAAGCCTTCAAAGTCTGGGTTGTCTGGGCCACACTGGAGGAAGTGGCTCTGAGGAAGGAGACAAAGGCGTGAGAGGAAGGAAGAAAGTCAGGAGGTTGTGCTCCCAGATAAACCTACCAGCTGGTACAGAGTGATCTGTGGTCCGTCCTCAGAGATGGTAAACCACCAGGCAGCAGCTCCCACAGTGGCAGCCCCCACATAACCTGGGAGCAGCAGAAAAGACTCGTCTCATGGTTTGTACATGAAATCCAGTTCTGTTAGCGTTCGGTTCTGGTTTGTTATCAGCTAACCTCCAATGGCCAGGTATCTGAAGAAGAGCCAACCAGAGATCAGGGGCTCCTTGGCGTTGCGAGGGGGCTTCTCCATGATGTCCAGGTCTGGTGGGTTGAAGCCCAGGGCGGTGGCAGGGAGCCCGTCTGTCACCAGATTGACCCAGAGCAGCTGGACTGGGATCAGAGCCTCAGGGAAGCCCAAAGCTGCTGTAAGGAAGATGCTGTCAGGAAAAAAAAAGTGTTCGAAATGAATAAAAAAACTGGAGCAACTTTAAATTGTAAAACGAATCGGTGAAACGAAACCACCAGGAACAATGAAACCATTTACACATTTACTCACCAGACCACCTCTCCCACGTTGGAGGAGATGAGATATCGTATGAACTGCTTCATGTTGTTGTAAATAGCTCTGCCCTCTTCCACCGCAGCCACTATAGAGGAGAAGTTGTCGTCGGCCAGGACCATCTCTGAGGCCGACTTGGCCACAGCGGTGCCAGAGCCCATAGCAATGCCGATCTCTGCCTTCTTTAACGCAGGGGCATCGTTCACTCCATCTCCTGTCTGTAAATAAATATGAGTTACACAAGGCAGCCGTTTTATGTAACAGTCCAAACCCCAGATTTCATACCATGGCAGTGATTTCATCGAATCCTTGCAGGAACTCCACAATCTTGGACTTGTGCGATGGCTCGACGCGAGCAAAGCAACGCGCCTGGGTCACAGCCTCCCGCTGGGCGTAGGACGACAGCTCGTCAAACTCCCGCCCGGTGAAGGCCATGCGCTCGACGTCGTCGTCCTCGGTCAGGATGCCGATGCGGCGGCAGATAGCCACAGCCGTGCCCTTGTTGTCCCCCGTGATCATGATGACACGGATGCCAGCCTGGCGGCACAGCGTGATGGAGGCGGCCACTTCCTGTCTGGGTGGGTCCAGCATCCCAACGCAGCCGACAAACGTGAGGTCGGACTGAGTGCGGAGAGACAGACGTGAAGAAACGTCAGACGACCCAGAAGCTAAAACAGATGGGTTTTTAAGTGATGATATTTTACCTCGTAGTCGACGAACTTGGTTGCGTCAGACAGTATCATGTCATCGATTTTAGGAGGGTTGTCTCGTGTGGCCAGAGCCAAGCACCTCAGGGTGTCACGTCCTGTCCCATACTCACGAATAACAGACAAGATCTTCTCTTTGATGCCTTGGCTCAGAGGAACTTTGCTGTTGCCCACTCTGACATGAGTGCATCTCTCAATCACTCCTTCCGGGGCTCCCTGTGAGGTGGAGCAGTTATATATTAATGATGTCAAACTTAAAGCTACAAACTACAGGTTTCTCTCAGCGTACCTTCACAAACATCTTGCCCATGGAGGAACGGGACTTGTTTGGGGAGCAGTAGACAGACATGGACTTCCTGTCTCTGGAGAACTCAAGGGTGCACTCTTTCTTCATCAGCTGTTTGATCACCTGACGCAACGAAAGCACGGTCAGTGAGAAACCCTGCTGAGTGGGAACATCAGAGAGACGTGTGAAAGTGAGGAGGCAGCTGTCACTCACTGAGTTGCAAGCGTTGGCTCTGTCAATCTTGGACAGACTGTGGACATCGTTGTCGAAGACGTTCATCTTCTCCACCAGACAAGTGAGCGCCGTCTCTGTGGCCTCGCCGACCTTCTCGTACACACCCTTCACCTGCGACAGCAAAACATATTAATGGTCATTTCTTCTCTTCTTTAAATAAAAAAAGTTTTGCCTACAGTGGGGTGCAGAAGTATCCACTCCCTGGTACTTTTTTGATTATGTTGCCTAAATTTACTGGATTTTATTTTGAGTCTAACCCCTAATTTACACTAGATGTGGTTCCGCCCGGCCTGACCTCCACAGCAAACACTCAACCATTAAACTCAATGATATTTACACTGGCTCTGCATGGCGGCGAGCAGGCAGTGATCCGCCAAAATTAGATTCAATCCTATTTTTGCCGGACGCCAGAGCTGCTCCGGAGTCAATCTACAAAGATCACGTCTCACCAACAGGAAGAGGAACGAGCACAACATCTGCAGCGATGCAGTTTCAGCTGTTTGGAGTCAGTCTTCCACAGAATTAAATATTTTATCTCCGAGTTCCACATTTATCACTGGATTTATCACACAATCTCCCATTTCCTGCACACGCATCCCGTACCTCCTCTGTGCTTCACACCGGAGCGGACGCTGTGTAAATTGGGGTGCAAACAGATAAACTGCACAGAGGAGCAGAACCTCATCTAGTGTAAATTAGGGCTAAGTAATAAATTTACCTAAGACACTCCAGGTTAACAAAGTTAAATGTTTGTTTAAAATAGTAGTGTGTGCGTATGTACACCCCTTTGCTTCAGAACGGACATAATTAGGTTTGCCACCGCAGAATGTGGGCGATGCTGCAGGTAAGATGAGACTTTTTGTCCATTAAGGACAACATCACGTCTGAAGCAAATCTAACACCTCGGTATGCTGAGAACACCATCATCACAGTGAGGCACGACGGTGACAGCATCATGCTGTGGTGATGTTTTTCATCAACAAGGACTGAGAAGGCGGCTCCCTTACACCTTGAAGTGCTGCATGAAGAACGGACAAAGATGTCCAGTTGCTAAACGCAGCAAGCTCATGGAAACAAACCTGAAGAAACCTGCTGCTGTAGGATCTAATATGTATATATGAACATATTTGAGTGTCCTGGAAAAATAACTTATTTCCTGGGTCCCACATTCTTCTCAGGCCAAGAGTCAGTGACCTCTTTTCTCTAACCTAAATGTCACCATGACTTAACTGTTTATCCTCTGTTTTCTCTCAGACAAGGTTTTTACGATTAAGACAAGATTTGTTAGAAGTAGTAATCATTCTTGCTGGATACTTTATCTCATATATTCTCCTCGGCACAAGAGAGGTGTTTGTTGTCTGTTTTGATAACATTCTGTATAAATGTAATCTGCTGAGACTGACCTCAGCACACATTTCATGTACCACTGCCCTGTGTGACATGAGGTGTGCCTTGCATATGCAATAAATCCTGACGACCAAACCACGAAGTACTTTTTATTCTTGGACCACGTATTTCTTCATGTTTGTAGTATATGCAGATATGTTGGATACATTAAGTATGAAGCAGGTGTGGTACAGACCTCGTTGAAGTCCAGAGAGGAATCATTACACAGAGCACAAATGGTGGCCAGTTCAACCAAAGCATCATACTGGGAGCATTTCACTGGTTTACCATCATGGTACCTGTGAGAAGGGATCACAATATCACCCTTCGTGTGACAGCTGTGTGTCCGAGTTTTAACTTTCAACTGAATTTGCTCATTAGAGAGAAGCTGAAAGAGTACTCACACTTCTCCCTCAGGTGCGTAGGTAGAACCTGTGATGGTGAATTCTGACAGAGAGCAGCTTTCACCTTCGGCTTTGTTGAGAACAAACATCTGAAAATCAAAAAGAGGCCACAGGACAGAGGTAAGATATGATTTTTATTGTCCAAAAACACACATCGGTTCATTTAGAAGCTGACTGTCGGTTTCTTTACTGACACAGCAAACATCAGCACAAACCATAGAAACCAGAAGAGAAACTGAGGCGGTGACAGCTCCGTGTGGAGAGTTTTATCCTGCAGAGTTACAGAATGAGTCTGTGATACAGCCTTTATATAAAGAAAAAGAAACTGCCAGGAGGTAGAAGTAAAGAGAGGATCCTGTCCAAAAGAAAGAAGTCAGAGTGCCAGGCCTGTTCATCCAGGAAGCTTTGATTGTTGCACACAAACACACCAGGACACGGATCAGATATATTCAGAAAACTGCTGGTGACAATAAGTCACATCCATACCAACAACATGAAATCCTTCTCTCCCTGATAAATCTCCACCTGAAAGGTCTTTCATTACCCATTAACCAGCTATCAGAAGTCAGCAGCACAGTTTTAGTTGAACATGTCTGTATCACAGTAACTGCAGATCCAAACAACAGTTTCATTAAAAAAAAGCTGATATTTAAAAATATTCTTTTAAATTAATCGTCGATCAGTAAAATGAACTTGAGGGTTGGTTTGCAGCTCAGTGAAGATAAGAGCAGCAGCACCTGATCCACTCTGTGTAAAAACCCTGGAAACTGGCCTTAATTCTGATTATACTCAGACATCAGGCGATAAAGAGGATAAAGCACCGACAGTTACAGTTATATGAGGATGTGTTTATGTTTGTGAGACTCACTCTGCAGACAGACATCTGGTTGGTGGTCAGTGTGCCGGTTTTGTCTGAGCAGATGACCGAGGTGCAGCCCAGGGTCTCCACGGAGGGCAAGCTACGGACAATAGCGTTCTTCTTGGCCATGCGGCGGGTTCCCAGAGCCAGACACGTGGTGATCACAGCAGGAAGACCTTCAGGGATGGCAGCTACAGCCAGGGCCACGGCGATCTTAAAGTAATAAACAGCTCCGCGGATCCAGGAACCTCCGTGAACGGGGTCGTTGAAGTGCCCGATGTTGATGATCCACACGGCGACGCAGATGAGGGAAATGACTTTGGACAGTTGCTGACCAAACTCATCCAACTTCTGCTGCAGGGGGGTCTTCTCCTGCTCGGTGGCTGCCATCTCATCACGGATCTTACCGATCTCTGTGTTAACACCTGTAGCCACGACAACGCCCACGGCCTTCCCAGCTGCAATATTGGTGCCCTGAAACGAGACATAAACGCACCGGCTCACATGCATCTGATCGCAAATAAATAATAAATATAAATTAGCATGCAAGTTGTAGGAAATGTGTGCATATTTTCCTCTTACAGAAAAGAGCATGTTCTTCTTGTCTTGATTGACAGCCCGAGGGTCGGGGACGGGGTCGGTGTGTTTGATGACAGACACAGATTCACCTGGAACACACAACATCAGGTTAAATGATTTAACAGACAGGTATATGTTACACAACCAGTTGTCACATAAAATTTACAATGACTGAATCAGACCTTCGCCTGTCAGCAAACAAATACTCATTTCTTTAATATTATTTTCTACTAGTTGTGGTCAAAAACTGCTGTGAAATAATAACGAAGAAATAAACAAGAACACTTTGTTTTTACTGGTTTTCTCATGTCTTTGTTCACAAAGGAGCTGAACATACCTCCACCTGACCTCTGACCTCTCTGTTCATGTTGGTGCATGTGTGTGAGGACCATGTGATTTAAGTATCTTGTGTGTGACACAAAGAAGCCTTTAGTTTAAATAGAAAGTGGTCTATTGGAGGACAAATTACTGCAGTTTAAGCTAAAAGTGCAAATGAAGAGAGGATGAGTTTCCATTCAAACACTTAACACTTTATTTGAAGGGGTGTACATAACACTGACCTGACACCGTCATAAACATGAAGTGATTAAAAGTCATTAAGTGTTGATTCTGTAAATTATGACATGTTTGATGCAAAGTTGACATTGTCTTTTTTTGTCATATCAGTCAGAGACTGATATGGAAATGTCTCGGTTAATGTCAAGTTGTTTTAACCAAGACATTTTAAACAATGTCAACTTTGCATTAACTGTGTCGTAATTTACAGAATGACACTAAATGACAACAGTTATGAACATTCATGAAGCCTCCTCTCTGTTATTGTCAGTTTTATGTACATTCTTTCCAATAAAGTGTTACCAAAATGTTCAATAATCATTAAGAAAACATGTCAGATACATGGTAAAAAACTAAAATCTACATTTTCCCAGTCAGTGTTTATAACCTTTACATGATTTACTGTTAACACTGCACAGGTAAAACTGATTTTGTGATTAAAAATAACTTTGTGTCGACAGGAGAGATTCAACGTTTGCAGAGTCTCACCTGTCAGGATGGACTGGTCCACTCTCAGAGTTGTTGATTTGATTGAACAGATGCGGATGTCAGCAGGCACTTTGTCTCCAACTACAACCAAACACACCCACGATTAGAGAAAACAAACAAGAGAAAGAAGAAAACAAACATTTCCTGTGTGTGAGGGACTGTTCCTGCTGAATCCATCACTCTATATTTGATGTTCAAGAAGTTGGACTTTTCCCCAATGACTAGCATCAACTGACACTGGATGTCTGTTTCTCAAAAAGTCCACTTATTGTTATGTAAACGGCGGTGAGTGTGTGTGTGTGTGAAGATTAAACAAACGAGAAGTCTGTTTTTTGAAGGCAGTAACTCAGCATTACAGTAAACTGAAATGATGAAGCCACGTTGCAGCAAAACAGAACTGCAATCGCTGTCGGGGAAAAGAAGAACCAAAAAAAAAAAAAAAGAGAGGAAATGAAGGACTTGTGAGCCATAAACGGCCTGTCTCAAAGGAAAAGGCCAATTTGGGTGCACTGGAATTGCTATGACCCAATTCAGCCTTCTAATGGTACATAAAGCAGCTGAAAACTGGGGAAATAGCTCAGGTTACGGCACAGTTCTGAGTCTATATCCAACATATAGACATTTCTTAAAACTAACATTTTCTTTGAAGGACTGCAAACCACCCGCCACCTTGTATGCCAAAGATTTACATAATACGTGTTAGAGCTCGGAGTACGTGTTGGAGTGACTCAAACCTAATATCAAACCAAATTTTAGCACAATATCTGAAAGATTAACTGAGTTATAGCTATTCTTCTTGCTGCGGCAGCCATCTTGAATGATGCTGACTCCTTAAGTTGTAGATGTACGTCTGAGGATTCCTTTTTAGTTTTATTAAAATCCATCAACTGGTTCATGAAATGTTTGTTTTAAGGCAGAAAGCGAGGGAATCTAGACTAATCATCTGTTAACTTGTTCTGCATTTACTTTACAGTACTTCAAATGTGCAAAGTGTGTTTAAATATGAACATTTTAACATGGAATAAAGTCGACTTTAAACTATTTTAAGGCAATTTAATAAATAGTTTTTTTTTATTAGAGTAAATTAAATGTTTTTAACAAGAACAAAGAAGTTCTCTAGGAAGCCACAAAGCTCACTTCCTCAGACTTCCTGTTCTGTCTTTTCTTTCAAAGATAAACAGCTTCTTAGTTGAGCCAAGAGTCAGGGCCAGAGGGACAAGTTTGTAACGACAGCTCTCGCTTCAGATCCCGGTCCTTTTAAAGATGTTGTTAAAAGCTGGAATTATCCCAAGTGTCACATTCTAATCCTGCTTTGATGAAACGAGTAGATCCTTCGTCCTACGTCAACATCCTGTTTGGGTGCAGTCCAAACTTCATCTCAGACACGAACGCTTTTGACTTTTTTTTTCTTTTAAAGCTCTATTTGCCAACGTGTCTTACAATCCAGGAGTCAGACATTTTACAGTAAAATGAGCTCACACCAGGTGACACATTGCACCCAAAATGACTCCCACAGGTGCCTTTTAAGCAGCCCTTTAAATAGCAGGTGAGGTAGAGCTGCCAGCTTTGACTGGCAGCTGCAGCTGCTGCCAGGAGGCTACATGTGCTGATGGCAGCTGAACAAAACACTGACCTCCCGTCATGTTCACAACCACCATTTCCCTGCAGGGAACAGGCATCCTGCAGCTTTTCAAAACATCTTAAACTCAAAAACAAAAAAAAACTCGCCAGCTACTTTTTACATACATGTAAATCCAGTAAACAAATACTCAGTCCTCGTTTACAGGTGATACACCTTTCACTGAAAATATACTTTCCTCTAGTTTTTCTACACTAGACAAGTGAGAAACTTGTGACTATTTAGCCACCTATTCAAGACGCCAGTCTTTTGTTTCCACTTGTGACAATGTTAGCAGAGGACTAATGTTTAGTTAACAGTTGGCTAGATAACAAATAAATATTTAACCACTGAAAGGTTTGACATCCAGCCTCTGCAACAAGTGTAAACATGTCAGCTAACTTGTGGAGTTAGTTCCCACCTATGATCCACCTCTGCCTCGTCTTCGTCAGATCCTTTCTGTTTTCTTTCTTTTGAGTCTCTAGGAAGCACAGTAACAAAAATATTCCAGGGCAGAAAATCTAATCTGAAAAGATGTATATTTTGATGTATAAATTGTGAGAAGTGGAGAAACACGGGGGAATAAGTTTGCTTTGAAGACTCTGGTGACGTTTTAATAGAAGCAAACACTTTGTTTCTCGTTGGTAACGGACCTTTAGCTTCCTGTTTGAAGAGATTTTTCCATTCAGTGAAGTCTGAGCTGCCTGAGAGTTTTCTCACTCGTATTTGCCAAACCCCACTGGTGTGTACTCAAAAGTTTGGGTTTTTTTTGCTAATTTTGTGTGCTACACTGTCAGAAAAAAGGGTACAATAGGAGTACATTTTTGTCCCCTGAGGTACATCCTGGACTTTTGTACCTCTATAGAGCTAATAATTGTAGCTTACGGTACATATTTGTACTTTTTGAAGGCTTAAAAGGTACATTTATGTTCCCAAGTAATTAATGGTACATATATGTACCCTGTATTGATGATTTTAGGGTACAATGTCAGAAGATGGGCATTGAGTCAATAAAACATATTAGATAAATATAATTTAATGGTAATATTCAGACTTTTTAAATGGTTGAGTTACTTTTGTTAAGTAGTCTTGAGCAACAAATAAATACATAGGCCTACATAAATAACTAACTAATGCAATAAATAAATAAATAATACTTAGAAGTAGATTTGTGGAGTTGGTGTTTTTAATATCTAACATATTTAAATTACTTAGGCCTACATTTTTTGTTTCATATATATTTTAATTTTTAATAAATTATTTATTTCAAGGTGCCTCAGTTGGTACCACCCCAGTGACAAGCCAATGTACCCCTAAAGGTACAATCTAGTACTTTATTTTCTGACAGTGTACTCAATATACTGCTCACAAAAGTCAGCACCCTGTTCCCAATCAACTCGTGTTTTTTTCAGCTGCAGGAGGAATGGTATCAATCAAATAAAAAAAACAGAGTTTAATGGAAAAATAGCTAAATAATAACGATGCACACCTTTATACATATGATCTCATCGAATCAACCACAACATTTCTCCTGCACCAAGTCTGTTATTAAACCACTGCAAGTTATTCTAAATCAACAAAGTTCTATAAATTAGTGACAAGAGATAAAATGTCAACATGAAGACACGGGTGATCGGTTTAACCTGATAACAGCAGGTCAGAAGGGCACGCTCACACATGTCTCAAGTTCAACACTAAGTTATAACTCCTTACAGAAACGCTCCTGGGCTTCAGATCCACATCTCATTTACAATGAGACAGCATACCGTGGATTCCCAGCAGTCAGCACAAGACGACAGAGTTAACAAGGCAAGGCTGAAGACTTGTTGAGTCCAGAGTCTGTAAACCTAGAAGCTCCATCAGTCAAGGACTGCTGCTGTAACAGGAAGTACTTTACATTCATATAAGGCCAAATATGGGCATAATTAAAGAGCCAAGACAAAAGCATTGAAGCAGCCTTATTATTAATCTGGTAAAATTTTAATTCAAAACTATACACCAAAACGTGCCAGAAAGTTTGATTTTATTTGTCTGAACTGGAGTTTTGATATTGCTATTAATGTATTTTTTACACAATCAGTTTGTGATTTTATCACAGAATGTTTAACTGGTACTTCTTACTGCAACAATGCTTTTTTCCTTTAAATTATGCAATTATGTCCAGGAGATTTTTGTCTTCTTTCACCACGTCTCTCTCTCTCTCACAGATATAGAACTTAAGGTTTGTGCACATCCAAGTTTGCACAAATTCAGTTCAATTTTAGCTGAAAATATTCTCTTCAGAACTGGAAGTAAACCACAGAGCAAGTGTTGGATCATTTAATTTGTCATATCTTCTACATAAAACACTGCAGAAACATAAAAATTCACAAGTGTGACCTTCAGAGTCTACTACTGCTCACAGATCAAGAACTTTTAAGTTCCAACATATATTTTTTTACACAGCCACTGTTTTCAGATCAGTTTTATTCTGCCTCCTTGTCTGCCTTTTTAACTTCAGGGAGTGACACACATGTGGTTACCATGGTGATCATAATGAGCCATTCTCATAATAAGTTTTAACATTTCTATGGTCTTGGGTCTCTTTACACTTCTATTCTTTGGTAGCTTAGATTTTTTACAAATTTATGTTAGGATTTTGGCATCCTTCAACATTTCTCCAGAAATTTTCTATTATAAATAAACACTCACGCCTCAGAATGTGATTTCATGGTTCGTACAACAATCTCTATGCCCCGCCCCCACTGCAGGTCAGCGCGTATGAAAGCCTCTCCTCCTTTCTTGGCTAAACGAGACCGTTTCTTTTGGACCTGCTAAAAAGAACCGTTGCCAAAAGCCTGTTGCTCAGTGACAACAGACGCTTGCCAGACCTCATTAATGCCACACACTGTCCCTGGTGTCTGGAATCCTACGGGTGGGGGCTGATGGGTACAGTAGAAGCACACAGAGTGAGGTGGGGTGGGACGTTTATCAGCAGAGTGCTTCCCTTTAAGGTCATCTCACTCTGTCTCCAGCACAATAGGAGCAGATGGGAGATCCTCCCCTCAACCCCCCCACAAATAACCACCAGACTCCAGAGAGGACATTACAGACATGAATATTATTTAATCATATTTATTAAGTCTGGCAAAATGAGGCCTTCACACTAAAATAACTTATCTGAATGTAACTATTGGAGAAAACCTATTTTGTTGTTTAAAGTCTGATGAATATTTCACAAAGAACATAAAGTGCAGCACATTTTGTGGCACTTCTCACGGACCAGTTAGCCTCAGAGGGCTCCGCTCTGCGTCCTCTATCAGCAGCCGGCCGGCCGGCCAGCGCCTGCGTCATCACCCTCCTCCACATGGTCACTTTGAAGCTCGGGGAAAATATTACTCATGAAAAGGAAGCCTGACAGGAGGCACTGTAAACGATATGTGGGAGATTTATTAAGTATGTAGAACCGATGAGCTCGTCCTGACTGCAGGATAAAACGTCCAGTTTTGCTGCCCGCCGGGAGGGCGAAGCCTCGTGCTGCTGACAGAGAGGCACTCTGCTGCTTTCATCTAAGGGTTTTACAGGGTTTTCTTTCCTAACTCAAGCCAAATATTCTTATAACTCGCTTCGCACAATCATTGACAGTTAATTAGAGCGTTAAAATTAATAGAACTGTACATTTCTGCTGTCTTTGTCCTTGTCAAGGTTAACCCTAAAGTTCCACTGAAGCAATGTTCCCTGATTAGGAAGGTAGGGGCACACACGGTGTGGGACCAGACAGCTGTCATTTTCACGACTGTCAGTGCCTCTATAAATACAGCATTCCAGAATCTAAACGGTCCATGATGGTTAAAAATAAAACCTACCACTATGCACAGAAAATCTAAGCATCACTTCTGTGGCTTAAGGTCAAACCGAGTATCAAGATAAAGCTCGTGTTTTAAGGACTCCTGCATTCCTCAGCCCTGCCGTTTCATTCATTCCTCTGCAGACATACTGATTAGCTGATAGGGAAACTGGATTTTTTTATTTTTTTTTAAATCAAAGCTTCTGAGGAGTTCAGCTGCTGAAATACGCCGACTACACCTCATCAGAAAGAAAACTCACCGACATGATGGGAAACTTGTAGGGAGGATGCAGGAGGTGCTTTCTGCACACACACAGCGTTTTTTTATATCCCCGTGGGGACCGTAGATTGACTTCCATTCATTTTCTGGTAATTCTATAGACCCTAAAACTAACCTAAACTCAATTCACACTTTAATCCTAAACCAAACCCCCCACCTGAAATCAGCATCTATACCCGTGGGGACCGGGCATTGGACCCCACAAGGCTGCCTTTTTCATGATGTAGCAAAAACGTGCTCACTCACACACACACACACACAAGCAGGTCTTAATAGAGTTCACACTCACCCCCTTAGAGACCATGGGTTAATAGGAACATCTCAAAATACTCCACTCTCACAGGGTGAGTCACCTCTGCAGTGGCTCTTTGGGACGGAGAGTTTTGAGCTAAAATCTACCTGGATGTGTGCGGTCAGCCCAGAGAAGGTCTTATTAGAGGTTCATACGATACGTCATATATGAAAACAAACACAGCTTTTTATCTTCAAGAAGAAAGGGAGGGGCTGGGAAGAAACATTTGAGGTTTTCTCTCGTTAACCTGAACTAAACTGAGTATTTGTTTACTGGATGTGCAGAGAAAGCAGTGAGGTATGAAATGAATTAATGTGTTTCATGTTGTAAAGTCGGTTTGACGAGATAAGAAGAGATAATAAGGAGACCTACCAGCCACCTCCACGATGTCCCCGGGGACAATGTCTCTGGCCTTGATCCTCTGCACAGTTTTTCTGTCCTGCCGGTACACCTTCCCCATCTCAGGCTCGTACTCCTTCAGCGCCTCGATGGCATCTTCAGCGTTCCGCTCCTGGTGAGGACAATATTACAGAAAAAAATTAATTGTTGAGGTGTCTTAAAATACAATATTTTTATTGCCTACCTCGATGACAGATGTGCAATCATCTGTTGTTTAAGAAACACAAAAATGGCTAAAAGACATGAACGTTTGGTGTGGTAGTAGCTGAGAGTCATTCCCAACACATACAGTACTCTGAGCTCAAACTGAGGCCTCATGTATCATTTGACCCAAGGGCAGCAGGAGGGTTAACAGGTTGTTGCCATTTTCCTGCAGAAATAACTTACAGTACCCAGAATTGATCAGTACCAGTGACGTGCGGTCATCATGGAAATTAAAAAGAATAAACAATATTAAACACATTAAATTGTCATAATTATATAATGCTTTGTACTATA
>JARVJO010000394.1:22920897-22947068 GCA_031762555.1 Cynodonichthys magdalenae | reverse complement strand
CAGCAGGTCCATAGTTCTTCAAATATTGTCTTTAAGTTAATTTTATTGTTTTGTGATTTTATTAATGCTAATATATTATTTTTCTAATTTCGATCTAATTTAGCTTCTGTTTAACGTCGTCACGGTTGCTAGGCGACCAGACATACGCCAGGTTAGGGCGGGAATAAAGCCAAAGGCTAGACCCTCCAAATTCACAGTGACTTTCTTCCGGTCTTCGCGGTCTACCGAGGACCCAGCCCACCTCGACCGGGTAGACCGGTTCCTTCGGAGGACCCGGCCTCCCGTTTTGGACACAGCCAAAGAAACACTGCGCGATGATCTGCAAATTTCATAATCCCATATTTTATTCACAATAGAACATAGTAAACACATCAAATATTTAAGCTTGGAAAAAATAAGAAAAAACAAGGCCAAAATAAATTTTACTGCAGCAACATGACTCCAAAAAGTTGTGACAGGGTCATGTTTGCTGCAAAACATCCTGCTTTTTAACAGAAACTTGTAAATGTAGAAGAACTGAGGAGGCTGGGTGCTTCCTGAAGTATGCAAGACATTCTCTAAAGAAATACATCATTTGAATGGAAGCATGTGTTGCTCTAAAGCCTGTACATGCTTTTCTTAATTGAAGATGCCTTTCCATGTGTAAACTGCACATGCCAGAGGCACTAATGCACCCCCATACCATAAGGGAGACAAGCTTTGGAGCTGTGCTCTGATGACAGACTAGATCATAGGTGTCAACTGCTCAAACTCACCTGAATGAGCTTTGGCCCAGAGAAGACGGTAACATTAAATAAATGGTGTCTTCTTTACATGATAGAGCTTTAAGCAGTGTTTGTAGCTGCTTATTTTGACATCGTTTCATTATTTTTCTACTATATCTTTACTGCTTACTAGGGCTGCACAATGTATGAAAAATGTATCATCATCGGGATAACAGCCTGTGCAATATGCATATTGCAAAACACTGCATAAACTGCAATAAATGGTTTGCTTTAATGTTTGCATTTATGAGTTTAATCACTCAGACGGGAGCTTTAAGTATTTCACCTTCATATATTTGGACAAATGGATGGATTTCTTCATATTTAAAAAAAAAAAATCATGCTGGAATAGAAATGATTAGGTTTTTTTCTGTCTGAACCCAGAGCAGAAAGACATCAACACAACATGCTGATGTATTTGTTCATGTATCAAGTCATCGCAATATTAATCTCTGTTATCGCACATCGCAGGTTTTCATATCGTGCAGCTCTACTTCTGAGATTGTCTGAAGTTTATTATGCAAACCTGTTGCCAGTTAATCTAATCAGTTGCAAAATTCTCCTCCAGCTGTTTCTTCACACTGTTTTCACAACTTTTGTTGCCACTGCCCTGCTTCTTCTTTTTTTTTTTTTGCTGCCATTAAATTCAAAATGACTATTTCTTTTCTATACGTTGAATATTTTTACATTTTATATGATTAATATGTTCCATTGTGATTAAGATATATGGGTTTGAGATTTGCAGAGCTTTGTATTCCTTTTATATTTACATTTTACACAACGGGACAACTTTTCTAGTGTTGGGGTAGTTTATAGAAGTTGTTTGTCTTTTGAATATAGTCAATCTTTTGTGTTTTGGTCTCAGAGAGGAAAGAAAAGACCCTCTGTCAGCACTGGCAAGGGAATATGGAGGCTCCAAGAGAAACGCTCTGTTGAAATGGTGCCAGAAGAAGACTGAGGGCTATTTGGTAAGAAGAGCTCACACTTTGTCGGGACAGTTTGATCATGAACCACAAAACTAAGCAACCTTTTAACACATTTGTCTGTTCACAACATAATAACTTACTAAATGTATTCCATCAGGTAGCAGACAGCAGGACTGAAAAAGAGAAACTCTTGGGTTATTGAATTTTTTTTTTAGAGGTAATTTTTGTTAGTTGCACCTGAAGCTGCATTCGTTTCATCGCTGTCACTGTTTCAGCTCGTTGGTCGGCTCCCATCCTGAGTGATGTCGTCAGCAGCTTAAACAAGAAAAGATTTATCAAACGCTGTTTGTATTTTACTTACAACACTTTACGTTTCTGTAACCCACATGCCACCCACTCATTTCCTCAGTTTTCAACAGAAAAACATTTCTCAGGAATTGACTTTCTGTTTTTCAAGTTTCAGATTTAATACCAGGGTTTTTAGGTGTTTTATCTTGGACAATATTTGAAATGGACTGAAAATGACATAATAATAGATGAGGCTAAATATAAAAACATTTGAACAGCTTTAGCAAATAGAGATAATCTGATTACACTTTAAACACTTCTCCAAGCCTTCAGCACAGAACATATTTATATTTTCTGTTCAGTAAACCTTGCAGTGACAGCTGTTAAAACAGCTGATTGCACCTGCTCCAACTTACCACCTAACTCGTATTACAGCTACTGTACCTTCCAATGAACACAAAGCAGTTAATGTATAAGAACTGATTGATTTAAGAACATTTAACAGGTATGTCAAAAGTTTTTCCCCTTTCTGGTGAGTCACTGTTACAGAGCTCTCTCTGGGTCAAGTGTAGTTTTATTGTTACCTTCTTTAGATACATTTTTCTGATCGGTTCTGTGGCTGCAGGGTTTTTTGTGACAGTAGTGTTTTGATATTTCTGATGAGAATGAATAACTTGTTCAGTGATTTCTATATTTAGCTGCTAACGTAAAGTTTGCTCCCCGCTGCACCTTTCAGAACATCGACATCACCAACTTCAGCAGCAGCTGGAACGATGGGCTCGCCTTCTGTGCCCTGCTGCACACTTACCTGCCCGCACACATCCCCTACCAGGAGCTCTCCAGCCAGGACAAGGCAAGCAGAGACCGGAGCAGACTTACACACTGAAGTTGGTATTTTAAATGTTTCATTTAAATCTCATCTTTTATCCTCAGAGGAGAAACTTCGCCTTAGCGTTCCAGGCTGCAGAGAGCGTCGGCATCAAATGTACATTGGTAAGCTGTTTAGAAATTATTTATTTAGTTTTTTTTTCGGAAGAACGTTAACTTCCTGCTACTATACATGCCAAAGTTTTATTTCGTGTTCTTTCAGTGATCATATGTTCGTCTAGAACCAATGTTAGCTCATGTCTGTAAAACTGATTGAATCCTGGTGATTTTTGTGTTTCCTAAAACTGATGAGCTGACAAAGAAGACATACTCACACACGATTACCGCCTTTTCATAGCAGCAAAACAGTCGATTTTTATTTATTTTTTACATGCTGGTTTAACACTAAATTTTTAAATGCAAGTAAATAGAAAAGTTTACATTGTTCAGTATAAAGTCAAGGAGATTAATGAGGCAAAAATGTTGGATTTTGTGTAGTTAAATCCACTCAAAAATATTTCAAACATTTTTGAAATGCTCTGAAATATGATTTTATAAATAATTTCTGCCTCTGTTCTGTGGGTCAGAAGCTGAATTGTTTGTTGTAGGCAACAGGGTCAACATACAAATAATTATTATTGCAGTTTCCATTTATTTTTGTTATTCTGTGTTAAATTAGGTGGCCCACCTAGAAACTCATTTCTTCCAACGCCACAGTTTGTTACTTTTATTTTGAAGGAAACACTTCCTGCTGTCAGACTAAAGTCTGTCCCTCCTGCTCTGTGTGCTCTGGTTTCAGGACATTAATGAGATGGTGCACACCGAGAGGCCAGACTGGCAGAGCGTCATGACGTACGTCACGGCCATCTACAAATACTTCGAGACTTGACTTCTGACTTCACCGTTTCCCCCACAATGCACCTGCAGCACAGTCGTAGCCACATCGACACGTCTGCTATACCTCACTGACCCCCCACCCCCCACCTTCACAGCAGCACCCAGCCACTATGCACGTTTCAGTCAACAGATCTGAGGCTCGCCTGCTTCCTGTTAGACCCGTAAGCCATGAGAAGTGACTCCAGTCCACTAATGTTCAGGAAAAATGCCACGGATCGTGTTTCGCTCAAGAAGACGCTGCATAAGGAAGAAAGTGCCTTCTTTCTGGCTTCTGTCCAACATTTCTCCACAGTTCATCTTGTTTCCAGGATGTTTCTGAATCCAACTTGAACCATGTTTTGGACGAGACAGATTCAAAATTTGACTTTTTTTATATAAATATAGTGAAAAAGCAGGCAGTAGTGGTGGAAGTGCCCCATCACTCTAAAACCTTTACTTTCAGAAAGATGCATCCTTTTTGCACCAAGTCTTCCAGACGTTACAGGATGATCCCGACACCAGTCTTTAAAGGAAAAAGTGCCTGTGTGAGCTCCATCTGTGAAGCTGACAGAACCGACAAGTTGCCAAATAAGCTTCAGAGACTTTTGGCTTTATTGTAACCAGGAAAAAAATAAAAAATCCTGATGCTTTCCAAGCACAAAGCATGCTAAGTTGAACATGTCTGGTTAACCACTAACACTCTGTTATTAATTATTTAGTTTTAATACTCAATGTTCAAATCTCTGTTTGCGTTCATCTCCTTTCATTCGGCACATAGAGCTCGCAGCGTCGCTTCATTACTCCGATGTAAAGAAACAAGAAGCAGTTTTCAGTTCGTCGTTACAGATCTCAGGTGTTTCTCACCCACAGATCTCGTACAGGAAATCATGCAAAAGCTTCAAGAAAGCAGAGACAAATCAAAGGCTCCCACACATTCCTTCCAGGTCATTGATGTTTGCAGCGCAGTTATTGTTTGACGTTTTGGATGATGCCTTTTTTTTTAAATCTGTTTATCTTGTTTCGACTCGGCCCTCCTGCACACTGTGTGTTTCAGGCTGCAACGTGGTGCAGATGAATTTAACCTACATGCAGATAGCAGGGGAACACAGTCTGACTCGATTCAAAAGAGATAAAAACCTGCGTACCAGCAACTCTAATGATGAAAAACACTTGTTTTGTTTTCAAGACTTTAGGAGGTTTTAAATGAGGCAGGTTTTCTTGGTCGAATGTGAACAATGAGTTTGGTCAGAGTTTGGAACAGACACTGATCTTCAGAGGTTTTAGAGCTGAAGGTGGGATCTCTACTCCAACTTGACTCAATATTGTGAAAAAATAGTAACATTTTGATTGGCAGACTGTTTACAACCAAGTGAGCAACTGTATTGGTGGCTGTGCACATTATTTAATTGCTCACCTTTGCCCATTTTGTGGCAACAATCCACCCCCACTGGACTGAATTCACCTTTTGAGATGAAGTCGAGCAGATTTTTAAATAACTAGTATTTATGTTGAGTTGTTTTTAGACCCGGAGATTTTTTTTGTTGTTTTGCAGGTGTCAAATTACAACTCAGGCGAACTTTTAAGTATTTTCAACATGCTCAGAATTCAATCAACAAGACCGCAAATCACAGAGAAAGTTGCTTCATGTATTATTAATCACATCTTTAACAAGAGGGCAAAGGTTCCCAAACATCTGCAAACTTCTCAGTCTTTATTCTCATGTAACAGTGAATCCATTCAAGCAGTGGTTTCTGTTCATCAGTGCCTGCTTGTATTATTAGAGATGATTTGTGGCACAAGCAACCATTTAATAAGTGGATCTAATCTAACGTGATGCTGTCAAACTGCTGCGTGTTTATTGTGCCTCAACACCAAGTTCTGTGTATTTATTTGCATACTTTCTGTGAAGTAACAGCTTTATTGGTTTTAAGTGTCTATGAATGAATTGCACAGCCAGTAAGTAGCTGCACTGAGAAGTTTTTATTTTATTTTTTTGTATACCACACTTATTTCCTGCCTTAAGAGTCCAGTAGACGCTTCTGCTACTGAAAATGTGACATTTTGAACTCTGCTTTTTCCCCTCGTCGGGCTTCGTGACGCAGCGTAGAAATAATTTCTAAAACAATCTTCTCGTTCGTGCCTGTGTGGTGTGATGAATCGGGTCCCCTGGTTTGGATCTGGGTCCTGTTTTAATGAGGATCCAGCAGGTGTCAGGGTTTCTGTTCTCCAGGTTGAGTCATCACAGTGGTGCGCAGCTGCATCAGGCCTCTGGTGATTTAACGTTAGCACAAGACCACATCACATCATTGATTTTCAGTTCAGTTCCTCCGCTGGGCTCTGTTTTATCGCTCCTGATGGGAATCTGAGAGATTTGAAGCCCCGTCGAAGCAGATTGAGTTTTGATCACACTTTAGGGAGGCTTTACGATGGATGAACCTGTTGGGATCTTAGATTACGCCTGCAGAACAAACAGCTTTTAGAGTAAATGTGAAAACTCTTTGTGTTCTAAAGCCCATTTCATCACACTACATTTATTCTTTTATGATTACTTGAAAATTCTTTAAATATTCCACTAAAAATGCTTCAGTTTATTTTTTGTTGTTGTTTCCATGTTGCCTTTTTTATAAAGTTACTTTTTGCAGTTTGATTTTCATCAGTGTGGATGTTAATTTTTATCATGTGTTGCTGAAGCAGTCTCTTATCAAAGGAAGAAATGATTCTGACTGAGTTTATTTGTGTGAGTTTAAAGGCACTAAGCTACAGTATTAAGGGCACACTATAATAATAATCAGTTGTAAGAAATACTTTTTGTGGTGGTTTTGTGTTGCTTTAAGTTTTTCTTACAATACCTGTAGTTATAAAAGCTCCATGAACAAACGTTCTCGTTGTCTTCTTTGTGTCACAAAGTTTTTACACAACCCGAGTTTCAAAATGTTGCTCCTGATCTTAGAACAAACAGTCCTCTGTCAAATCTTTTTAAATAGCTGGTTAAAATGATTCAAACCTTACCTAAATTTAATAAAAACAACAGATTCAACTGTGTCATTAGTTGAACAGAAATGAAGATTTAAAAGATATATTCACAAGTGCAAAACTTTGAAGACAGCTGTCAATAAGAGTGGATGTCTCAGTAGATTCACCAAAAAATCACCCACAGCTTTATTTTAGACTCTGCAGGCTTTAAAGATTAAAAATGCACAATAAAATCAACTGAACAAGTTTGTATGTTTGACAGAGGAAGAGGAAGTTTATTCTGTCTGAACAGCACGACAGTTTGTAAAGTTTCTTCTGAACCACAGGGCATCTAGACCGATGAGACCAGATAAGAAGGAAACCAGTGTTGAGCACGGTGGTGGAGGGGTGATGATTTGGGCTACTTGCAGTCACTGTTGACCTGGAACTGTTCCTGAGTCAAATAACAGGCCATCTGTCTGACAGAACAATGACCCCAAACACAGCAGCCAGTCTGCAACAGAACGATTGGAAATAAATCAAACCTTAACCTGACTGGAGAGAGCTGAGACAAAATAACGTCTGCAACAAAATAAACTGAATGAAGCAATGTTGTAAAGAAGAGTGGGTCAAACAGTTCAGGCCACAAACAAAACAACTGAGTTAATGCTGCTGCAGGATCATGGGCTGGATTTAGTTTTTCACACATGGGTGTAATTTGCTGGGGGGTCAGTGGGATTACAACCCCCACAGTCAATATAACCCTCCCCTTAATAAAATTACATCATTTGCTTTAACACAATAGAAATGAACTGGTAAGTAGCTACACAGCTGTAACTGGTGCTGTCTTTAGGTAACTGACCTGATTTTTAAAATCCATGATGTCATATATGTACGTTTCAACATGACTGCTGAAAATGACATGCAGGGTTGCAGTCTGGTCTTGTCACATGGCTGGATTAGTTGAATCATGAGCTGTCATCCTAAAAATGTAATATTTGTTATTGTTTAAAAAAAAAAGGGGGGGGGGGGTGTTTCTTAATTGTTGAACTGAGGTGGAACAGAAAAGGAGCAGAGTAAATACAAAGAAAACAGGAAGTAAATCACAGTAAAAGTATTTTAACCCCAAAATATCTGGAATTGTTTTACAAAATGATTCAATAAATAAATGAATAAAGCATAAACCAAGTAGACCTAAAGTTACACACTTGTTTTCACAGTTTTACTAATTTGGCTTCATGATAAAAATCATTCATGGTGAAATCTGTTGTTTTTTTCCACTTGAGGTTAGATTTCAATCATATTAAACCCGCAGACCATCATTTCGTATAACTTTTTTTTTTTTTTTTTTTTTACACACTAATGTGTTTTTTTATAAACGGCCTGATTAATCTTCAGTTATCAGGTTTTGGTGCAGAGCTGATCCACCCCACGTTTTATCAGGGAGGAGAGTGTAAAACTCAGATCTTTCAGCTGCTCTTTCTTCCTCAACCCCAGCAGAGCTCAAGACTTTTTTTTTACTCCTCTTTAGTTCCTGTCAGCTGCTGTTACACCCAGCTGCTGCTGCTGCTGCCGCTTTCAGTCCTGACGAGCCTTTTGTTCTTTATTTTGGGTGCTTTAATCACATTTTCAGCAGTTTTTGGATTTTATTATTATAAGTAAAACTACAGCTCTTTGATGAACACCTGTTAGAGAAGGTAAGTCCTTTTTATTGTCAAATTCTTTCAACATGTAGAGGTTTCCCTATGTGGAAACACGCGGAGGGTTCTGGTCGCACTTTTAGTGTGTGTGTGTGAAGTGTGTGTGTGTGTGTGAGGTGATGAGCATCAGGTCCCTGAAGCCCACACAGCCCCACATGTCAATAAATATGTTGCGTTCAGGGTCGTCTGAACAAACGTGTTTGACTTTATAACCCGGGGTGTTGCGTCACCCTGCTGTAACTACACTATACCGCGCGCCGCAGCAGCATGTCTGTTAGCAAAATATCCTCTGACTCGGTGGACGGATCTTAATGAAATTTGCAGAACTTCATCATTAGATGCTCAAATGAAACTGATTCACTTTTAGTCTCGTTCAGATGCCAAATGGCCACTCCAGCCAACAGGCATTAAAAAATACAGAAATGGCTAAAATCCATTTAGTTGTACAGATATTGAGCTGAGATTCAGCGTGGTAGTAGCTGAGACTGATCCCAAAGACGCACACTAAAATTTGTGAAAATCTTTGTTAAAATTTTTTACCAATTTACTCTTTGGAGTCAATGCTGTCTGTTAGCAAAATATAACATCAACCACTGGAGGGATAGTAATGAAACTTTGAAAGAATAATAATTAGATGTACTTTTACAGCTGATTAATTTTTAGAGCCAACATATGGCTCAAGACAGCCACCGCAGTCATCTGACCTAAAACACAGAAACGGCTGTAATTCAGTCAGTTTTTCAGATATTGTGCTAAAATTAGTTGTGTCTGGAGCTGATGAACGTTCACATCACTGACTCCAAATGTTACTCATAGCACAATATATTTGCTTGAAACTTTAGCATTAACTGTTGAATTCAAATCTGTGTCTGTTAGCAAAATATCTCAGAAAGCAATGAATGGGTTTTAATGAAACTATAACTTAACTTTTTTAGTCAACCCAACTCAAAATGGCCACCACAGCTAATCCACATTAACCAGCACAAAAATGTCTGTAAGTCAGATAATTTTACAGATACTGAGCTGAAGTTTGAGGTAGCTGAGAGTCATCCTCCACACATAATCTGAGCACAAACACTATCCCATTAATGTGGGTGAAATGTTTTTCACTGCTGTTCATTTGTGTGGCAGAAGTGGTTTGTGGTTTCACAATAATCAGACTGGAGCTTATTTCTTCTAAATTTGAACTTTGTAAATATTGTTTGAGAATTTTTTTTTCAGATCTAATACAGACATCTCAGCAGAGTATTTGAATAAAAATATGGTTTTAAATAATATCTGAGTGATATTCAGTTCCTCCCTTCTGTGTTCTCTTTGTAAATCCCTGGAGCTGCTCTACTGTGCTTTATTTTTTTTAGTTTAGGACAGAAACATTGCTATCAGGGGAGAATCACAGCTGTATTTGACTGAAATTCACACTGCGTACATAAACTGTAGCATACTGCACCAAACCTCTTACATTTAGAGAGCCAGAACACTTATTAAGTCCTATAGATAAAAAATTATAATAAAGCTAACATAAATTATAAAAACCCAGAGGGAAAAGGCTGACTGGGAGCGCAAAGACCTTTGGGTTCCAGCTGTTATCTCTGAAAACTTCATCCAACGTCAAGAAGTTTCTCCTCCGAGGGAAGCAGCTTCACACAAACAGCAGCTTCAGCTGTTGTTAAATCTGGTTTTACACACGTCTGAACATCTGACACCTTTCATCATCAAACCTACACCAACAATCAAGCAGCAGCAGCATCATGTGACGTAGAGTCCTGCCGCAGGTGAAAAAGAAATATACTTAAGTTGTACTTTATCTTGATGTATTTATCACATTTTAATTGTACTGTACTAAGCGTGTATTAAATGTGTTATTTTGGAACAACTTAAAGTACATTAATTTGTCTTTTAATACTTAAATTCAACTTTAGGATGATTGCAATATATTTTAATGTACTCAGTTGTGTTAAAATGAAACCACTTTATGTATATTTAATTTAGCTTAAATATACATATTTAAAATACACCTAAAATATACTTTGTGCTATAATTGAAGAACACTTTAAATATATTTTAAGCTTTACATAAATGCATTTTTAAAGTATTTTAATTAGACTGTTGGATCATTAGAAATGTACTGTTAATATACTTCAAGAGCAACTATTAAGATGCTCTGAAGCTTTAGAAAACCTTTCAAAATGCTCTTTTAGCATAATTAAAAGACATTAAAAATGTATTTTATGACACATTCAGACATTTTCAAAAACTTTAATATCTTTTAGATTACAAAATAATACTTCTGTACATGCATGTTTGAAATCTTGACTGAAACGTTAAATTAAATAAAATCTGTAAATTATTTTACATGGCCAGTAGTTTTGAAAAGTACACTATATAAATCACATAAGAAGGCCAATTTTAATGTTTCTGCATAAAAACAAATAACAAATCACATGCAGAAGTAACTAAGCTGCATTTATTTCCAAAGTTTACATTAAGAACACAGTATAAAAACATATAAACCAAACATTTAAACAAGACTCTTTACAATTTGTCCTTTAATGAACAGGGAGTCTGTCAGTTTTCTTTAAGTAGGCCTTGTTGTTGCATTTTCTGTGAATGAGGGCTCTTACTTCAGACACTGTGGTGTTTGGAAACTGCTTTATCACTGTGTCCGTGGAAGGAAAAACAAATAACATTTTGTTAATATAAAAACATTATTTACCTCTTATCAACTAACAAGCCTGGTCTGAATCACTAATAGCCTTAATTTGTAAACTGCTTTATCAAGTCCTGTTGGACTCCAAAGCACATAACACATTAAACATACACGCTAATGATGATAAGCTACACTGTAGCCACAGCTTAATAGTTTATTAAAACACAACATGACATGTCTGCTACGTTCACACTGCAGCCATTTGTACAGTGGTTTTAGGTTTGTTTTCTATCCTTCAAGAAGCATGAAATAAATTAATTAGAAAAGCTATTTATTAGCAGTTTACTTTAGCACAAGCAGTATTTTAGTCTTTCAGGTACAGGTGGTGTCTGTTTATACGTTCTGATAATGCTAATTCAACTCCATCTTTGTAGTAGAATCAATAGGCCTCATGCAAGAACCGTTGGTACGAACAGATTTGTTCTTAAGTTGCGCGTACGAGTGATTTAGGAGAACTTATCATTCACCAATTTTCTCTTATTCTAAGATTTTTTTCAGATATGAACAAAATTCCCCTGTGGTCCAGACCTGTGGTATATTTTACCTGCAATCAGTCTGATGTTATCCAGACGGATTTTCTTCACTAATAACTTTAGATTTTGTTAGTCTGAAGATATTTTGAGTTGAAAATAAATCAAACTCCATAATTATGTTGACAAAAGGCTATTCTGTTTGAATTATAATTATAATTTTAAATGTAATAATGTAGACTAACGATATAAATTGTTTAAAAATCTCAAACTACAAACCAACTTAAATTATGCATTAATTGAAGTTTAATTTGTCTCGGTATATAATGAGCTTTATAGATGATGAAATTTTACTTTGTTGAGGTTTATTCAGCACATCAGCTCTGCTATTTTCTCTAAACTGTCAGACATATTTTAGAGACATTTTAAAATGCTTTATTCAGCATTGCATCTGACACTCGCGACGGGGGGGGGACGGGGGGACGGGGACTGTCTTCTGAATAAATTAAAATGATTTAACACAGATGTTTCCACTTGAATTAAAAATATTTGACCAAAGGAAAACCGGAGCAGGACTAGAGAGAGATGAATATGATTTATATTTTTATTTCTGTGACTGTATACAACCCACAGGAGACATGACATTAACAGCATCATCGTTTCATCTCTCGGCTTTAGCAGGTCAGCTGATGCTGTTAAAAATGACAGATTTTCTTTTCTGGATCTCTGACAGCAGGAC
The DNA here is from genome assembly GCA_031762555.1 of Cynodonichthys magdalenae. NCBI lineage: Eukaryota > Metazoa > Chordata > Actinopteri > Cyprinodontiformes > Rivulidae > Cynodonichthys > Cynodonichthys magdalenae. The sequence continues at coordinate 22,934,779 of JARVJO010000394.1, read as the reverse complement.
TTCAGTCTCCGGACTCGTTAAGTTCTTCTTTTTAACTGTCGCTGTCATTTTCATGAATGAACACTTCCTCATATGTGGGGCAGGAAGTGTAGCCTTATATGGTGTTTTCAGGGGAGGTAATTATGTTAATCTCCTCGTGCACGAACACCTGAATACACATTCATCAGTTTACGCTGCTCATTTACACACTTCTGCCCCTATAAAAAAAAATAATATTAATTTCAAACCATAATAATTCAATAATAGAACAAAACTCCAGTTCCTCAAACAGTAATTCATATAAATACACATTTTACAACCTTATCTCTTCATTAAACCAACCCTTATCATTCTCTTAAACACTTCAAGTGAACCAGCCTTTTTATAATCACTCTCCAGATTATTCTATAATCTTATTCCTTGAATTGAAGCACATCTGTCCTTCAAGTTTGTTTGAATTTTAGGTTTTACAAAATCTCAAGTCCCTTAAGATTATAACAACTTTTCTTCTTAACAAAATTTAATTGGACATTTGAAGGTATCACATGGTATTCATTTTTATGAGCTTTATACATAACCTGCAAAATATTGTAGTCAAACACGTCATAAAATTTTAATAATGCCAGTTGATGAAATAATATATTTGATGGGTGATTGTAATGCTTTCTGGTGATAATTCTTACAGCTCTTTTCTGTCAAATAAACATAGTATTAGTAATTATTTTACAAGCATTCCACCAGACTTCATCCAAATTCATGGCACTTAGAGCCATGAAAAGTTTGAGCCAAAAATGAACTATAGAAAAAGAAAACGTCTAAATACAACTGTGGTATCTGCAAGAATAACTGACCGATGCATATGAATTACACAAAATCACCATTTTTGTCCATTTTTCCGCCCCGTGCCAAAATGTGACTTAGATCTTAGTAAAACTGAAGGAGCTCTGTATTAAACCTCCAACAATCTGCTACAAACTTTACTGGTTTCACTGAATAAAAAGGACAAAGCTTTTTGTTGAAACATTAAAAATAAAGGAAATTAATTATTTTTCATTTATCATTGCTTATTCACCAGCAAATAGTTCATATCAATCAATTTTTTTTAGTTAATTAAAGGCCTACTCAAAAATACCAAGAATATGATGTTACACTAACTCAACACATTTGAGTTAGAAGAACTTTCTTAAAACTTTGAGTTTTATTCCATTCATTCAACATCCATGTTTATAGTGTACATGTCACAGATGCAGTACTATTGATTAAATGTAAATAATTACTGGGAAATGTGTGTGAAATGATTTTGCATTAAAAATGAATAAATGTTTTATTCCTGTCATTAGTGTTCTTATGTAAGAAGTGTCTACCATAATTTAGTTGTATTTACCTGGTTAAATGAAAAACAAACTAAAACAATCAGTTTGAAGCATGACGTAATTAAATACATATTTAAAATATTTTGCAGTACAGCATGCAGCATACTTGGGCTAAATCTATTTTTAACTGACTTAAAGTGTAATAGTTTAACAATGTATTAAGTTAGCATAAAATAGTGTTTATAAAGAGCTTAATAAATACACTTTAAATTAGAAGTCTATAATGTCACTAAAAATATGTTAATATCTGAGAAAACTTATTAAAAGTTAATTTAAGCATGTATTCATTACAAATTAATTTTAAGTATCATTTTAAAAAGTATGTTAAAGTGCAAGAGAATATATTTTTAATACACTTGCAGTAAGCATGTTAGAATTATAAATGTAAAATAAGCATACTTTATGAATTTGTAATATACTTTAAATGTCTTTAAGAGTACTTCTTTTTCACCTGGGGCAGCTCCACCTGGGAGGGGTTTAAATACGGAACACAAATTGCATCATTGTATCAGAACACACAATGATGACACAAAAACAAAAGATTTCAGTTGTATTCATGAGGATGGATGTGAGTTGTCAGAGTTTGTGACACATTCAGCACAGGTTTCTCAGTAAAACGTTTTCTCCAGACTCCTCCGTCCTCCAACTCTTTCATGGACGTCTCCATTGTTGACCTATTTTCGGTCATTTCATCTGTTACGTAGGGAAACAAACACGTAGCGGGCAGCCGGTCACAAACTTTCCTGACAGGGTTTTAATTTAGGGACACATTAACCATCAATATGAGAGAAAAACATTGTGCAGATTTATTTATTTCTTTGTGTATTTTATTTCATAATTGGCATTAGAGACATTACAATAAGTAAGCAATGTTTGCTGTCCCTACATTACATTTTGTATTAATTTGTGGTTATTAAATTATGAGTGATGAACGATATTGTGGCATCAACTTTATGAAAGCTTAGATGTTAGTTTTTAGTTTGTGGAGGAAGTGTGTCCCACTCGTCTTTACAGCATTGTTGAAATGTATTGAAGTCTGCACATTTAGAACTCTTTGGTCTGCAGGAGTTCAGGATCAACTCAATGACTGCAGGATGCCCAAATCCTCATCCCTCCACCACCGTGCTGTAGGGTTTCCTTTAAAACGGTGCTGTGCATTATGGGTAAACATCTAGATTTCATCTGTCTGAAGTTCCTGAAGTCTTGTAGTTGATTTAGATGAAACTTTAAAACCATGCTGCCATGTTGTTTTTTTAGTAAAGAGGTTTTCTCCTGCAGTCTTTCTAAATAAGCTAAACACATTAAGTATTTTTCTAGTTCTATCATGAACTTTAATATTGCTCGGTCTGATCTTGTGGGTAAATTTGCTGGGACCTCCATACTGGGAGGATCGACAGCTGTCATAAATGTTTTCAACTCGTTGATAATTATTTTGTAGAATGACTGTTTGGAAGTGACCTTTAACCCTTTACAGCTTGATAAGACCATTGCTGATGTCTTACCGCCTTGACATTGTGTCAGCCAAACCTTTGATCTGAAGTTAGATTTGGATTGTCTTAGAAGCTACTTTCAGAAGAATCCTCATAACATGGTAGATGTTTAAAACAGCTGGAGTGAGTGGAAACCACGTGACTGAGTGATCTGAGCAGAACATAATGTAACAGTTTAAAATGAAAAGCGTATAAAGTCGATGTAATCACTGTTATTTGTTGAACTTGTTAGCAGATATCAGCTCGTGGAGGTCTTTATACAGAGTGTAGCACTCTGCTGAATCATGCTACAATTTAACACAAATTATTAAATGTTATGATTCTGATTTATGTAATATTTACAGTGTAAAATAATATTTCATATTTGATTATTTTTAAGTTTCTGTTAGAGGAAACTGACCTGTTGAGGAGATGGTTAACTAATATTAGTTTCATCCTATAACCAGGCATGCAGAGAACATTTTTTAAGTGTTGACTGGAAAATATTAATTATTTTTTATATTTTACTGAGTTCAGGTCTGGTTTAGATCATTATTTATTAATTATATACTTTTCTGGTATAAATCTGCTGTTTTACACGATTGTTGTATGAAATTAACATTAATTAATTAATTTGTTGGGCTTGCTGTTAATCTAATAGTTGCTATGACGACTGTGAGCCCTGTTAGGTCACAGTTTCTGCTCCTCATGTTGTCACAGATGCTAACAGTTGACGTGAGAGGTGGGGCTCAGTCTAGGGTTATATAAATCTATGTATTACACTGATCTAAAGCAGTTCATGGCATTATCAGGACCTGTGAAAAATATTTATCAGGTTTAAATAGCAGCTCTGGCAGCAGTGTCTAATTAAAGTCCTAGCATTCATTGAAGGTATTTGTCAGTATTTGTTTTATAATCGTAAACTTAACTGAGTCATAGTGAATTTTGTGTTTTCTAAAATCAGTTGGCTGTGGCAGCCATATTGGATTGACTTAACTCAAAAATGTAATAAATCATGAATGTTTCTGTGAGTTTCATTATAATCAGTCCTTTGGTTTAAGAGATATTTTGCTAATAGATAAATTAAACACACACTGACTTTGGCAAAAACATTATTGTATTTCACCGTCTGAGTGGACAAATGCATTATTAACAATTTAGTCATCTGTACTGTACAAAAATTTAAAAAATGAAAGTTTTTTTTCTTTCTGTTATTTCATGGTGCATCTTTCAGAATAAAATCTAACATTTGCTCTCAGACTTGATTCAGATTCCAAAAGGTTAAAGTCACATTTTCAGCACAGCTGGAGCTTTTCTTTTCTTTTTTTTTGACGCTGCGGTTTCTATTCTTCTTATTTCCTGAGCATCGTCAGCGAGTGCAGCTCTGCAGTGTTACATTAGACAGACTCTGCAGGGTCAACAGGGCCTGTTTGTAAAAGCAACCAGTAGTTCCACTGAGCTGAACACTGACAGCTTCATCAATGAGAACGATGTGCTTTTTTAGACTTTTATATCAAAGCTGCTGTTGCTTTTAGAAACCATTTTAAATGTTGCCATTTGTGTCACTGTAAATGTAACAGAGGCAGGAAATAAAACAGGCAAGAACAAAAAATAGTATGCAATTTCTTTTTTTAAGAAACTTCTGTCTCTGACATGAATATCTAATTCATTCAAAGTCACTTCCTTTTTAATGTGTTTCCTCTTTTTCATTTCAGCTCCTCTTTATCTCCAGCTGCAGAATGTTCCGGTGATGTGCAGCGTTGGCATCTTCTCTGTGCTTTTTTTTTTCTTCGTCAGGAGTCTGAAGAGATGAGGGCCTCGTGTGAAGCTGAATCCAACTTGTGTTTTTCAGCTGTGTGAGTTGAGCAGATGTGACGGATTTGTTTGTATTTTTTTTCCCTTTGGTGCTGATTGCTTCAGACGTCACTGGAGGTGAGGAGGCTCAGCAGCTCTTGGGCTGCAGCTATGGACAGTGAGTGTTTTCCTCCCTCCTCATCCGTGACCTCGCCCTTCGTGTCATCATGCCAGATGAGCTCGCTGCCTCCATCATCTACATTCTGCTGGAGCTGCTGATCGCCCTCTTCTCTGTGCTCGGCAATGTGTTGGTGTGCTGGGCCGTGTGCCTCAACAGCAACCTGCAGAGCATCACCAACTTCTTTGTGGTGTCGCTGGCAGTGGCCGACATCGCCGTGGGCGTCCTGGCCATTCCCTTCGCCATCGCCATCAGCACCGGCTTCTGCTCCAACTTCTTCGGCTGCCTGTTCATCGCTTGCTTTGTGCTGGTCCTCACGCAGAACTCCATCTTCAGCCTGCTGGCCATCGCTATAGATCGCTACATTGCAATCAAGATGCCACTCAGGTGAGTGCAGAAGACTGAACTCAAGAGATGAAGTTGTTTCTTAATGTTGTGGTCAATAGTCACAATAATTTGAGGATTTTAATGATTTATTTGAACCACTTTTTATATTTGAGTCTGTATGTAATGTGTTGACTCTGTGTGGAACAGAAAATTTAATTCAAACTTGTGAACTCAAGTCTGGTTTAAAAGAAATAATGTTTCCAACCTAAAAAAAGGTTCAAATCAAGCACTAAAAGCCCACAATGAGTGAATGCAAACTTCTGTCCTGGCTGGGATCAGACATGTGGTGGATCACACCCCTGCCAGATGCCACTGCAGGCCAACACACACACACACACACACACACACACCCACACACACACACACACACACACACGGTCAGTAACATCAGGGCCTGTAAATGTGACACACATTGTAAGAAGGGGATTCAGTGAGACAGCAGACTCTTTAACTGAAAGTAGAAGAGAGGAGATGTCATCAGAGAGTCACATACTTAATGTGTGAAATTACAGAAGACACAGTGAGCAACAGGGCTGCAGAGTGAGAACTCTGAAACAATGTTATACTGTGGCCCAATTTAAAATGCCTACACTGTCAATCAGTTTAGGTCAACACAAAAAAGGCTCTAACTTTACAGAAATCAAGCCTGATCCTTGTGTGGTAGTGGCAGAGAGTCGTTCTAAACACTTCCTCTGAGCTCTACATGATAAACTGGCATAAATATTTATTACAAACACAATGTCATGTACTGTATATGAGTCAGAAGTAAGGAAATTACTTACTTTTAGCAAGCAATTGAAAACCATCTCAGCTTTTTAGATTTTAGCAGGAGAAAGGATGGGAGGAAGATATGGGGCGCAGAGTGTAAAATAAAATGTTAAAAAACGTCAATAAACACGTTTTCATTATTTAGCTAAATTTATAAGTGTGAAATACTTTTTAAAAATTTTCCGTTCGAAGCGTTAGCAGAGTTATTGGTTGCTTTTGTCTCAGGACGATGACATCATAACAAGAGTCGAGCAAAGACTTTGTTCCATTCCAAAATACTTAAATGTAAACTTCAACATTTAGCCATAACATTTAAGAATTAGCTTTTACATTTAGATTTAGAATTGCACATTTAGGCATAACATTCAACATTTAAATGAACAGTGAGGTAAATAACAATCAAACGTTATTGGAATTTGTTTTACTAGGATTTTACACTCGGAAAGAGAGCTAAATAATGAAAATGTGTTTATGGACATTTTTTAACATTTTTTTTTACAGAGAGGAACAGTTTTAGTTTTAACTCATCTTACATCAGGCACTTTATTAAAAAATTGTTTGCCTTTTTAAACAAAACAAGAAAAAAAAAAACAATTGAACATAATAAGGATTTATTTTTATTTTTAGCTCAAGTCGATACAAGTTTCACAGGAATGATTCAGATTTAATTCCTGTAAATAAAGACTGTCTTGTCTGAATAAGTGTGTCCAGAAATGGAATCTCCCATGAGACCACGTCCCCCTGGAGCGATCCAATAAATACTGATATGATTGCTTCTACAGACTGCATAACTCCCTGCAACCCTCTGAGTAATCTGACTTTACTGTCAAAACACTCTCACACATTTGGGCTCCTATTCAGCACTCTAATTAGTTATTTCTACATCAGTGTGATCTGTTGACAGACTGATCAATAAAACTGCTGTCCTCGCTCATACTGCGGCTTCACACCAAGACACCAAACCTGACCTCAGAGCCTTCCTGTTTCAGAGACTCAGATTGTTTTTTTTGGGTTTTTTTTTTGCTCAGCTCCTTCCTCTGGCTGAGGAAATGCTACGTGATGGTTCCTCTGCGCTAATCCTTTGCATCCCTGGGGGGTGGGCTTGTTTTTGAAACATTAACCTTTGCACTTTAGCATCTGAAGAATGTGATCGAAACAAGCCAAATGTCTCAGCTGCTCTCCCACACTGCGCCGCAGGCAAACTCAAAATAGACTCCTTCCTTTGAGGGATCCTGTAAGTCAGTCTTAGTTTATCTTTTGACAGTTTATAGTTCTGAGAGAGAAAGAAATGTATAAATCAAGCAGGGCTTATTGCACTGAATACTAAATATCCATGTCTTTGTTTAATTAAACTTTAATTAGTGACCATATCTTCTTCTTTTTTTGGCTTCATTCTCCTCCATCTCACTCTGTCCTCTGTCCTCTCTCCATCTACTTCCATGTCCTCTGTAACTGCATCCACTTATCTCCTCTTTGGCTTTTTCCTGGCAGCTGCATCCTACACTCTTGAATTTCCTTTTTGTCCCTTCATCTTCTGGCACGTTTCCATCCTCGTGGTCTTCCACTAATAGTAGCACAGTTTCCTCCAGCACCCTGTTTGTCAGGTGGTGGTCTCTGTTAACCTGGGCCTCAACCAGTCTGGTATGTTTTAATGGGGGGGCCGCTGAAAATCCAGGGGTGGCACCAAAACCAAAAGATAAAACAGAATTTTGTGAGATTAGTTATGTTTTTATGGATATAATTTATTTCACAAATACAGCAATAAGGAGTCACTTTCTGATATACTTACTGTATGTTTTTTTATTTACAGTTTATTTTATTTATTGATGAAAGCACAGTCACGACTCAACATATGGAAGTTTGTCCTCTCTTAAATATATGTATATATATGTATATATATATAACCTTCTGAGATCTGCATCCTAATGTTGAGGACACTGGTTTTAGACCAGTTGTCTTTGTTCAGGGGGAAGTTAAAAATGCTCACCAACTAAAACCTTAAGACTAAGGATGATTAAACTGTCTGACCACTCATTTAGATGTTTTGGCAAATGTTTTATGTCAGACGCCCGACCTGATGCAACCCTCATTAATTACCTGGGCTTGGGAGCGACACCAGGGATGCACTGGTTTGTGCTTCGTAGTGGCTGGTTTTTTTTTTTCGTATTGGGGGATAAATAACAAACAGATTTTTTGCTGATTTTGTAAGTTTGCCCACTTACAAAGAAATAAACAGTTTTATTTTGGGGTTTGATTTTAATGGGAAAAGACTGAAACAACACATTACATAAAATAAAATGAAAATCTGATTTGCATGTCGTTGAGTGAAATAAGTTTTTGATTTTTAAGTAAAACATGACTCAGGATGTTTACAGTTAAACTGAAGACAGGCCTGAACACGTGACTTCTTTAGCAGAAGGTGCTTTGATGATCATATTCAGTTTCTGAATAAACACCAACAGCTGTCTTCTTCTCACCAAGCTTTTTGTTGATGGTCTTGTAGCTCATTCCAGCCTGGTGCAGCTCCACTGTCTTGTCCCTGGTGTCCCTTGACAGCTCTTGGATCTTACAGAAGGTCCTGGACAGGATGAAACTGAGTTTGTGGACATGTTGGCATTATAACAAGTTAAGATCTGAAGTGTTTGGTTGACTGACTCGGTTGGTATCTATGTGCCACATGGGCACATACCCAATCTGTGGAAGACAAAGTTCTGGCTGAGTTGTTCCAGATTCAACTTTTATTTCGTATTTCAATAAAACATGCAGTTTGATTTTACATATTTCCATTACAATGAAACAAAAATTAGAGACTATTAATTTGTAAAGACTCTAATCTCTCACAGATGGATAAAATCTTGGAACCCAAGTTGATTCCTGGTGTTTGTCCTGTCTCCCTCTCCAGGTACAACAGTTTTTTGACAAGCCAACGAGCTCAAGGTGTCATCGCCATCTGCTGGGCTTTATCCATCATCATTGGTCTGACCCCCATGATGGGCTGGTACAAAAACAAGCTGCCAAAGAGCACCAACGACAGCTGCTCACCTGGTTTCATGAAGTGTTTGTTTGAGGAAGTGGTGGATATGGAGTACATGGTCTACTTCAACTTTTTTGCCTGCGTACTCATCCCCCTCCTGTTGATGCTGGCCATCTACTTGTGCATCTTCATGGCAGCACGCCACCAGCTGAGGCTGATCAAAATGAAAGTGGTTTATGGAGAAAAGTCGCGCTCCACTCTGCAAAAAGAGGTGCAGGTAGCCAAGTCCCTGGCCATCATCGTGGGCCTGTTCGCTGTCTGCTGGCTGCCTCTGCACATCATCAACTGCTTCAACCTCTTCTGCCCCGAGTGCTCGCGCCCCCCTCTCTGGATCATGTACGTGGCCATCATCCTCTCTCATGCCAACTCTGTGATCAACCCCTTCATCTACGCCTACCGCATCCGGGAGTTCCAAAAGACCTTCTGTAAGATTATTCGCCACCACATCCTGGGTCAGCAGCCGGTGTTGAAGAGCTGCGGCAGTGAGCGCAACTCCACTCACATCAGCATCGCAGGTTCCATCAGGCTCAAAACAAACACCATCAGCTCGGACCATCTCACAGAGCAACACCGCAGCACGAGTAAAAACTCCAACCGCTGTCCTGCTCACATCCCACCTGTCGGGGGTGGTCTGATGGCAGTGTCTCAATCTCCTCTGTCAGCTGTCACCTCCCACTGCCCTCAGATGAGGCCGTGTGTGCTGCACGCTCTCAGGCAGGCCGAAATCCCTCCGACCCATCATCTACGTTCTGAGGAGCAGGAGCACAGCAGCTCAGGAGCAGAGGTCCTGGAGGAAAAGGTCAAAGAGGACCTTGACTCCGATCAGGTCTCACCGCTGTTCAACAAGCAGAACAGTAGGAATTGCTTTTGTGAGCTGGACAGGGTTTCCTGACACATTAACAAGGAGGGGTCAGCCATTAATTCAGCAGCGCTGGGATTAAACGTCAGCTCAGGATTGGAGAGGAGATACCAGCCGATAAACTTTAACAGGATAAAATAAATCTGCTTTTCACAAAAGAAAAAACTGCCTGCAGGATTGAAAATACTGTTTCTAATTTAACCCAGAGTAAGAGTTTACTGCTTTGTAACCTGACAGTTTAGTTTATTACAATTCGACAGCTGATACTTCGGAAGCTTTTACACTTTTATTTCAGCAGAGAAGACCTTTAAATACTTACATTTAGATTGTTAGGGGGTCAAAAAAGGGCAACACGAGTTGTTAAAACTGTTGCCTCCTAGCAAGAAGGTTGCCGGATCAAATCCTGGCTCAGGACCATAGAGTTTGCATGTTCTCTCTGTGCATTCGTGGGTTTTCTCTGGGTACTTTGGTTTGACCAAAAACATGACTGTTAATTGGTAACTCTAAATTGTCCCTAGGTGTGAGAGAGTCTCTATGTGTCCCTGTGATGGACTGGAGACCTGTCCAGGGTGTACCCCGCCCCTCGCACTGTGACTGCTGGATATGGGCACCAGTGACCCCCGTGGGTAAAATATAATGGATGGGGGTCACAAAGGTGCTATCTCACTGGGTTACAGTTGTTTATAAATGAGTGTGATATGACCTTTTTAATTAAACAGGCTGTTGGTTACCAGATGGCAGCTAAAAATGGCAAGATTTGTGAGTTTTTCATAACAATCTCATTGAACCCAGAGTGTGTGCGACCAGCCAGCTGTGTTGCTGAGTTTTAAGAAGCCAGTTTAAAAAAGCTGTCAGCTTGTTTTGTGCATGGTTTGCAAAACTATAGAACCCATCTAGTGACAATGGATTGAAAAGAAATTATCTTGTGGCCACAAGATAATAACACATGGCCACAAAAAAAATATCAGTCATCAGCTGTGTCTTATAGCTGCAACATATAACGCTAAGAATTACTTCTGCCTAACATAAGTGACTTAAGTCATTCATTCCTATATTCAAATAAAATGTAATTATTTGTTTACATGCGCAAAATTCTTTGATCGGATTGAAATGTATTTGGATTAAATAATCCAAATGCATCGTTTACATGCACCAGGCTTTTATTCAGAATAAAAGCACTATGTGCAGAGTTGTTAACGTTCCCTAAAAAAAACACAGAAGAAGAAGTTCCACTTCCGTGATGAACGTAAACAAACGTGTTCTGAGTGCCCAGAGTGGACCTGCGACCGGTTTTAATGACAGTGGAGACGTTACTGCTCTCCCTGGTTGAGCTACAGGTGATGCTCTGATTTTTTTTTGGATTTTTTTTGGCAAAGCAACACATGCTGTTTGTCTTCCTTCTTTATTGAATGAGAGAACAGGAGGAAAAGTTCTGTGCTGCTGGAAACAATAGCGCTGCTGCTCCTCGCTCCACAAAAGTGCAGAAACCAGAGCAGAAAACGATGGATGAAAGTCAGAAGACATGCGCAGTCAGGTCAGTTTTTCACAATCAGAATAAAATGATCAGATTAAGTGTTTACATGCACACCGTTCAGATTATCAATCGACATAAATCCCCTCATTCCGATTACAAATTCATTCGGATCGAGCTGAATCTGATCAGAATAATCCAAATGAGGTGTTTACATGGCGCATTTTTTTTCCGATTGGCCCTTTAATCCGATTACTTATGTCCATGTAAACGTACAGTCTCTGTATGTACCTAATGGCCATAACATTTTTTAAAATCCAGTGTCACTGGATGGGCTCCGTACAAAACTCTATTCCTGGCCATGCACATTTTTTTGTTATTGACTTCTGCCCAAATCATACATGCTTTGACTTGTCTTGTAACCTTCTTGGCACCCCTCCTCACGTTTATAATTCAGTCTGCTGGAAAACACTTCAAAAGTGAAAACAGGCAGATATAGACCAGTTTTTCAGTAATATTTATTTATTCATTGTGGATTTTAAACCTGGACAATTGCCTAAGATGTTGTCTGTTAGAAGAGTCAAAATCTGCTCCTGATTTGGGTTGAAGATGCTTGTGACGACTCTGTGGCTATTTTGATAAAAATGTTGTATAAATAATTTTTTTAATTAAAAAAAAAAGCTCAAGCTTCAAGAATGTGCACCTCTGGGACTAACATGAGGAAGTTGAGAACATTGTGAACATCAGACGATATTTTGCCGTTGGTCAACCAGCTGCAGCCCAGAGAGATCTCATCTTTACCTGTTTGACACACCTCAGCTTCACCTGTGATGAGGGGTGGGGTGTAATAAGATCTTTTTTATTAAAAGAAGAGAAAAGGACAAATATATGGAGCAATTGCTTCATTTTTCAAGAAATGTAACTTTAACAATAACTGTGAGTTATATTTTATTCATGCTTTTTCACTTTAGAATGTCTGTCTGACTTGTGTTGTGACATGCTTCTAGCTGAAACTTTCACTTTTATTTTTCTGCCCAGAGCTTCCTGTGCTGTTTTTTTTTTGACTGTGGTAACCGGAGCAGTTCAGACTGGTTTGTGTTGGCAGTCTCTTATCGTCTCTCGTGGTTTTGATGCTGCAGCTTGATGTTGAGTGAAGCAGCGCAGAAATTGAAAGTAATCGTTTTTTCAGTGACACACGGTATTAACATTCTGTCAAATTTATGCTAACTTTACTAAGGTTGATCAAATCATGAAAGCAATTTATAAAGATATGTGACTCAGAACTCAGTTAAGTTTTTCTGATGAATTTGTTCAAAAGGAGGTTTTACAGTTTTTGTCCCTACAACCAGGCTTGCTCAAAGTCTCTGCTTTAAATAAGATTTTACCATTTTCAAACTGAACTTCAATTGTTTTAATCTATGACCACAGAATGATCTTTGTTACTTATTATAACTAAGTGGTAGACATTATTCAGTAAAGCTTTCCACTGGCCTTTTAAGCAGGGACATGTTTCATATCAGATCTGAGAGCTGGAGAAACTGAGTCAGAGATGCTGGGAAACGGTTCATTAGTTTTCACAGCTTTTGTCTCTGCTCCCCTGTGAGCTCATGTTCCAGGTTTATATATTTGGTTATATGTGATTCTTTTTTTTAAAGGTTTTGTTTAAAGAATAGCTCTGGTCCCTGAGTCCCGGTGTTCTGCAGTTGATGCAGGTTTGCTTCAAAAATTGATTTCTTGACTGGCGATTTCAAACCTATTGTTTATTTACAACCTGATAAACCTAATATTTGCTTTAGTTTTGTTGTCATCATTGTTAATAGAAGGAGAATGCAGATTCCAACAAAAAAATCTGCTGAGGCTGTATTTATTAAACCACAGGTAAAATTATTTTAGTTACAAGCTGGAAAATGTGAAGCATTTATTTATATAAAACAAATTTTTCTCTGATAAAGAGATAAAAAACAAAAAAAATATTATTATTATTTTAAGTTTTTTATTATGATTATTATTATTGTGCCAGAGAAACTAATGTGGCTTTATTTACAGGTTGCAAAAGTATTCACCACCCTTGCCACTTTGTCAGTCTCTCTACTTTGTTTTCTTACAACCTGGAAGATTTTTTTGTCTGTTTTGTATCAGTTACTTCACACAACATAACTACCACTTTGCAAATGCAAAATGTGCTTTTATTGTAAAGAAAAATCAAGAATAAATACATAACAGAAAACCGGTGTGTACTATTTTATTCACCTCCTAGCAAAAAGTCAGTATTTTGTCAAACCACCTTTTTGCAGCTGTTACAGCATCAAGTTTCTCCAAAGATGAGCTCCACTAACCTCTGGACTTTTTCTCCATTTTCATGTCCGTACTGCTGCAGCTTATTCAGGCTGAAACGTTGGTGCTTGTTCAGTTTATTTATATAGCGCCAAGTCACAACAATTGTTGTCTCATGGCACTGAACACACAAATAAAAACAATAAACTTAAAGAAGCTAGCAGTTTGTGTTGAATCACTTCATCACAGTCTCCATCCTGAGCAAACAGTGGAGAGGAAAAACTCCCTATTAACAG
>JARVJO010000394.1:22814906-22845966 GCA_031762555.1 Cynodonichthys magdalenae | reverse complement strand
AGCGCCACTAGTGTTTGGATATGGAACTGCAGCCACCATCATCGCTCCCAGGTAAAGGACAGTTGAGTGACAGGACAAGGGCACTTCAGGGGCCCAATCAGATTTCAGCTGGGGCCAATGCCCCTGTGGCCCCGCCCCTGACTACACAGAAAAGATAATGAGGTTGACTCTAATTTAGTCCAGATATACTGATTTCCACTTCTACAAAGAATAAAGGTTTTATGCAGAGGGCAGTTCAGATGATTCAGTCTGTGCTGATGAAGAACTCTTCACAGAATGAAAAGTGAAATGAGCCAAAACAGAATGCAACTCTGGAGTTTCATAAGTTAAATATTTTGCAACAAATACATTTTTCATTTGATCTCAACACAACAGAGCCGGAAAAGGTGGAAACCATTACAGAGAAAACTCTAATAAAATCCAAGTTCTCAGTTTTTAGGTAAATGTTCCCAGAAAAGAAATTAAATAAATAATTAACCATTAAAATGCAATACTTTAGTGGTTTAAGTGTTCCATCTTTAAAAAAGGGTCCTGTGTGCTAAAAAGCTACAGTTTCTATAAGTTTACTCAAGTTTTGATGTGTAGATTTATTTACTTAGATTTATTTTTATATTGCATTATTCTAACCTTAATGGTAAAGTATAGCAAACAAACAAAAACAAAACTAGTGTCAACACATGATGTTTCAGACTTTAATATATGTAAGGTCACGGATTTTATTTATTTTTTTAGGAAAAAGAAGTAAATTTGATCCGTGAATTCTTATAAATTCTTCAGCTGAACATTGTTCTGTCCAGTCCATAAAATGAGGATTACAAACAGTCTGGATTATAAACAGACATTTCATTGGATCTTCCGCCCTACCTTGTGGGCTGATTCGGAAGTTTCGATCAGTTAATACAATGAGCAGAAGTGTGGAACAGAGAAACTCAGGGAAACACAGCGGGATGTCTCTGTGCTCAGAGTCTGGATAATCCCAGCCATAACCTGCAGAGCTGCAGAACCTCCTCAACAAACAGCTGTCAAGCCTTGAAAACAACAGAGACATGAACCATCAGCACTGCTCTTCTTTTTTTTCCAGCATCATCTTCAGCTCGGACTCACCTGCAGTTCACCGCCGTGTAAACAACAGGCTCTGCTGCTGCAGTGTACAGGTAACCCGGTCTCCGTGTCAGAACTCTGCTCAGGTATTTCACGTAAAGATACGCAAAACTCGGGAGTCCGTCGCCACTCAGAACATTTGTCTTCAACAACTTGTAGGAGCGATAAATGTAAAAACTAACTAAATACAAAGAACAACATGAGAAAGCCGCTACAACATAATTTTGTGTGTTTCCCATGTCAGGTCACTGTACGGGAAGTGCTGAGGGACAAACAAGTCGGCTGTGCGTGACTCCGCCCCCTCCTACACTGCGCCCATTTTGAGGGACTAAAATTTGGAAAGTACGACACAAATTTTAGCTATATTTGCAAGTACCTTATTGTATTATTCACAATAACAAAATCTACATTTTCCAGCCATGTCCTATGATTGTTTTTGATTAACTTCCATCAGACATTTTCAAAAATTACATTTGTGACTTAAAAAAATGCCCATTACTCTGCAGTTTGCAACAATTTTGTTTCAAATTCTACCAATTTTAATTGTTTTTTGTACAGTTGTCAATCTTTTTGAATTTGTATAATTTGCGTCCTTTTTACTGTTTATTGTAGTTTTTGTTTATGGGAATAATAAAGACAATTTATTTAGATGTATAGATGTAAAACTAATGAATATAGGCCCCATAAAGTATGTTCAGTCATTTTGTAATATAAACTGGGATTTGTGGTCCTTAAACATAAATTGTGCAAAACACCAGTTGGTTAATTCTGTGAAAATGTGCTAGTTACTGTATATTTACAATAAAATTAACATTCTGTGAACATATTTTGTTTTACAAGTGTTCCAGCAAAAAGCAGAAATATCACATATTGACGTTAATTACCTGCACATTCAACGAAAGTGGTCTTGAAGAATCTTTAATATTAAGCTTTTTGACAAAAAACACAATTTCAGGACTTATTTACATAATTTGCAAGTACAAATAACGTTTTTACCAGTCAAACACTAAAACCTATTGAGCTAATAAGATTTAGTTGAGAAAAGTTGAAACCAAATTCAGCTCAGCAGTTTTTAACTCCTAACGACATTCGTGTTTAGGCTGACGGGAGATTCGTGCAACTGTTTCTTGACACAGGTCTTCCTGAGCAGATGGACATTTTCTCCTGGTTTGATGGTCCCAACTTCATTCACTCTTTATCCAAACAGGAGCAGCAGCACGATGCAGACTGTATTTACTCCTATCAGTGGCACTGGAGAGAGACACAGGTAATTAGTTGTTATACACAGTTAAAATCTGCATGCGAGAAGTGTGTGTTCGTGGACATCCACCTCTCATCACTGTCCTCACAGACCGGATCAGGTTCATCAGCTGCACTTTGATACCTGGTTCATCACCGAATCCTCCAACACTTTGGTCCACTCCCCAGCCAACTAAACACAGACAAAAAATACTGATTTTCTGTTACACTGTCCTCGTACATTAAACATTTGTGAGGTTTATTGCGTTGAATGGTACAAATATAATGTAAACGTTACCAAAACCCCTGCAACATCAACTTCAGATAACGAGAAATAGCAGGTTAGCACTAAGCTAGCTAACGAAACGGCAAGCTCAAATTGTTCACGTCAAAAAATGACTTTAGAAAAAACAGCAACTCATGAGTGGTAGAGACAACTACATACTTTTACTGAGAAATCTTTCTTCATGTAACACAGCCACCGCGTTAATGCACAGGATGGCAGCCTGGATAAGAGAATACAACGTAAAGGCCATGGTGGTTCTCAAGAGCTGTAGCTTAGCCGAACCTATTTACGTATGACGTAGTGTACGTACGGCAGCCGAGGAAGGATAAATATGTTCGAGTCGCGTTTTCGTAGAGAAGCGGCGTAGTGAGGATATTTCAATAAACAGCTGCAAAAAAAGCAAAAGGATTTACTTAGTATAATACCAAACAGAAATTAGCAACATGTATGGTCCCTACAAAATCACCCGTTTTTTTTTAAAGAAAAAAAACCATTCATAAGTTAATTATACTTAAAAATATATATAGTGTTTTCACTGAGGCAATATATGTTATAACACACTTCGCTTTAATAAGAACAATCTCATGAAAATCATTTGTGCAAATCTTAAAACTGGAAAATTAACTAATTTTTCAATAGACATATACCTGAAAATACTACATTCCATCCTTTTAAACACTGCAAGAATCCTGAAAGGAGAGAAGTACTGAATGAAACCCTAATCTCTGTGTCATTAATATTTCAATAGATTGACATCATGTTTTCTATTACTCAATAAAAGCTCTGATAAAGTTGACTATAAGTACCCAGAGTGCTATTGTTGGGTCAGCCATCTTGTAATCTGTAATTTGATCAAACGGGTCTCATTTTTGCACCAATAAGCACAGACAGGTTCATGAGAATAAAAATCTTTATTAGTGTTTTATGAAGTCTGCATAATATGCCACACGCCTGAGAAGCTTATGGTCAGAAAAAAAAAAAGTTCTATCAATACCGCCCTCTATTGGTAAAACAATTGCAACATCTACTGTACTGACTGCTTTGCAAAAAAAGATTACTGGTAAATACACACATAATGTACTACTGGTGTGCATATGCACGTCTGGTCCGCATCTGTGTTTGAAATTTTTTTTCCTCTTTCACATTCATATGTTGTAGGCCAAAGATAAAAACAATGTAACACTGGACCCAAACACATGGTTCAGTTCTCCAAAAATCTAAACGTCACTAGTTGCACTTAAAGTACAATCTCTAGTGCCGCATGGTAAACAGATTTACACCAAGGGGTGGAACTGAGGACATGTGAAACTTGCAACAGCCAAGTAATGATTTTAAGGTAGTAAGTCTTTTGTACGTACTGTACTTTATAGACTGAACGAACACAATACACACATTAACACAGAATATCTTAGTGTGCAGGCACATTCACTCATGTTTTGCTGGAACATTTTGAAAGCCAATTTTTATGCGGTTAAAAATCTGTTTGACCAAAAGCACGTACAAGAGGAGGTCACATGTGCTCGGCCAAAAATAAAGAAAACAAAACAAAAAAAATTAATAAAACAGAATTTACTACATGCCTCTAAAATAATTATATATTTGTTGTTTTGTGAACTTTAAACGCACCATATTTCTTTGGAAGAAAAAAAAAAAAATAGATCTAGGCTACAAATCTTGTGGGGCAGTGGTTATTTTAACTCAGAGAATTATAACCTATTAGAAACTTTGAAAAAAGGAATGAGCTCCCTGTAATTTGTAGAAATAACCGTGGTATTGAAAATATTTGAATTAAAAAAGTGAATGACAGAAACTTTTATATATAAAAATACACAAGAATACAACAAAAATGCAGCAAAACAATGGGGATAAAGGCTAAGAACAGAATTAATTCATTAATACCTTTAAAAATTTTCAGGTGAGACATTAAATGCTTCACCTTGAAGAGATCAAGGACTCCCAGTGTTTTGTCCAAAACGAAACAACTAAAAACAAAACAAAAAAAAAACTATTTTCTTTTTAACTTGCCGATAGTTCTGGTCCCTGCCCAGCGTGCCACGAAGAGCCTGGCTATAATCTTCACCAGGATATTCAGTGAGGATGCAGATCAACTCATTAACTAGGAGTGCCACAAAATAACAAAAATAAAATTACAGTAAGACTGATGATGCAGTTTGTTTAGAGATGTGGAAATATATCTTTTACTGACATTCCTATACATCCATATGGAAGTATGTGTTGGAACAACACTCCTCTAAATTAAAAAAAAAAAATAAAATAATGGGGGGAAGGGGGGCACTGTCAGTTAAATGGTACTTCCTTCAAAGAACAAATAGTCACCGAGGCCATCGTTCTTCACCGAGCTACCTCCCGTTAACAGAAGATGGAGCCACGTTTCTCAGTGACAAGTAAACGTACAATCAGAACAATGGATGTGTTGGGCTGAACAAAAACTGTCTTAGCATTGAGACTCATGTTATTTATATAAGCAACCCTTAACAATGAAAAACTATTCAAATATTTTTGGTATCTCTCATACTTCCCAGACTAAAACCAATATACATTTCATTTGTACCACAAATAGATCTAATATTAAAGGTTTGGGGCAAAGCAATTTAACAAGGTGCACAACATAGGTGTGTAACAAAGTGCCAAATTTTTTAATTGATAAATCTTTGTGTGTGTGTGTGTATGAGTAGAGTTGTGTCTGTCTGTATATGTCAAGTTAGAGGGATGTGAAACTGGGTCACAAATACTGTGAAGTATGTTACAAAAATCAGATTATGGGATTTTTCCATTGTTTTCTTCCCACGAAAAAAAAAACTCAAGTTCAGGAAATAATTCATTTTATAATAGATATTTTTTGGGGCATTTCTTTAGCTGTTTAGGACATACTGGAGCAGCGTGCAGACGGGGAACCCATCTGGGTCAGAACTTTGTCCAGCCACTGCAAGGGACCGTTCAAATGCAGCTCAATCCAGCATGGAGTACTCGTGACAGTCTGTCGCCTGAAAAATAGAAGTCATGCTTTTAAAGTTCGAGTAGAACACAGTTTTCATAACTCTGTCGACTGATCGCTCCCAGATTTGTTTTGTGAGAACTTCTACTTTTAGCACCTACTCAACTTTTTTTTTTTTTTAGACAAACACATTGCTACAACCCCTTCAAAACTCATTCTTTAACTTTGTTTTTGTCACTTTGATCTTCCAGGGATGTGAGGTTCAGTGGGATGTTTGTGGCAACATGATGCAAGTTTTTTGCTTTAAAGTCTGAAAGGTGCTGGTGGGCATTTCCTACAGCTGTATCCACTAAACCAAGTCAAACTGCATGTTGGGCCCATCTGAGTCCAACAGTGCATCTTTTGATGATTCAAAACTTCTATCCATTCTCCTACATTCTCTAAATTCCACAGATTTTCCTGCTTGGTTGTAAAGATGCAGACCCCATGTTGGGGACCTGTGGTCTAGACATGAGCAGCAAGAAGCACTCAGAGTCGCAACAGACCATTATTATCAGTTCATTTAGGAGTCTTAACAGGCTGCGGTTGTGACTTCTATGATTCATTTTCTGAGCTAATATTTCTTCTAAAATATACGCATCTATCCAACCCTCGGTTTATTTTTACAGTGGGTGATAAAAAAAGTCAGTTCTCACCTATACTCAGCTCCCCAGCCTTTGACAAAGCTCATCCGGATGGTGCACATCCTGGTGAGCTGGTAGACAGCCTCAAAGCCCTGGTTGACCGACTGCGCCAGTAGGGCAGCAAATTCTTGATTGTTGAAGATTTTTAAATTACAACCTGAAAAAAAGAGAAAAAGATGAACATGAGTGTGGGCTTGACAAGTGATTCTGAAAACAGATAGCAGCACACCAAGGCCAGCATTAATGATGCTCTGACACACACCTCTGGCTAATTACTGCTGACACTTCCTGTGGGTGGCGGTTCAGTCCTTTGAATCGTCCACATTTCTTTTTTAATTCTCTTTTGTCATAAAAAAATACTCTGTCACAATTCAGACACCTTTAAGTGGTTTGAAATTACATAAAAGCTAAAAGTTTTTACAACAAACTGACTACAATGCAAAAATCTTTCTCCCCTCAGAAATACAATTTCATCAACTTTAAGAGTCTAATTTAAACCAAGGGTATAACTGGTATTTTGCATTAAAAAGTTCAGTCCTTTGTGCCAAATAGCTGACCTGTCAACACCTTTCTTAGACTTAAACAGCATTTTCAGCCTCTTACCTGGAGGAATTTTACACACTGTTGCTGGATGCCAGCCATACCGCTGGTTGCAGTTTGGACTCTGGACAAAGATAGCGCTATCACTCAAGCACTCAGCAAACACCTCGCCTCCGATATAGTAAAGTCTGACTCCCCTTCCTGTTAACAGATGGGCAGAATCCAGTTTTTCGTTTTACAACGCAAATATAAAAATTGTATTCAAAGCAACCAGCAG
Organism: Cynodonichthys magdalenae; assembly: GCA_031762555.1. Lineage (NCBI taxonomy): Eukaryota > Metazoa > Chordata > Actinopteri > Cyprinodontiformes > Rivulidae > Cynodonichthys > Cynodonichthys magdalenae. Next base: position 22,838,884 of record JARVJO010000394.1, on the reverse strand, counting down.
CTGGGCCTTACCTATGTGCCTTCGAGTCATCTCCACAGTGGCGTTCCTGTTAACGTTTGACAGCAGGCCCAGACAAAACCGCTCAGAGTTCGACGGATCTGTGAATCCGTCCACCGTTAGCGAGGGCTGAGACGCGTGGAACGTCTCCCCGACGCGCTGGTTGAGCTCGTAGTACGCTATAGAGCACCAGAAGGCTGGCTCCGAGTACGTCACCGGCTGCAGGTCTACGGTACAAGACCACATCAGTTCTACGTTCCTGAGCCACGCAGCACAGTACCACACACAGTAATAGAGCTTTTGCACATTCCAAAGCACTCATGAAACGTACGATTTGATTGGATGGCGAAATGTCACCTTCCTGCAAAAATCGGAAAAGGTGGGGGTGTAATTTGAAAGAGTGAGGTGAGGATGGAGAGTTGTAATGTCGTGTGGTGTCAGAAAATTGTGGACAACCAATGGACAAAATCCCTGAAAAGTGTGCTGCTGATCGGAGAGGATGTTATTTGTGACCATCGCCGAAACAAGGACGTTGAAGTTGGTGAGCACTATTGTGTATGTTTAGAGACACACATTCATAGATGGTTAACTTCACAAACACAAACAAATGTGTGTTTTGAAGACATTTAACTCACATGGTATTTTTTCACATCTGTCCAGTAGCATGCTCTTTTTCAGCGGAAGTTGTTCTCTCTTTTGTCTGTTTTGCATATTCAAGATGTAGCGTACGTAATCCTTATCCAAGATGTAGCGTAGTAATGTAATCCACAGAGTTCGGATCATTAATTGCCATGGCAGAAACAAAATGCTGATTACACACTTTACTGTTTTCTGTGGGAGTGAAGTCGTGACGGCAAAGCGCATTGAGCCACAGCTTTCTTCTTGTAGCAGCTTTGCTCGACTTTCCAAGAGGAATTTGGTAAAAGGAGCAGGCATCTCTTTTATATTTTACTCAGTCACATTGCCTCAAACAATTATACACACTACAAGTCACTTTTCCCCCATTGCTATCACTGGAAAAAATGTAAACATTCAACTCCAACAGCGGATGATCCCCCTCCTTCCAGTGAATGTGCGAAAACCCCATGTGTGCATGTGTTATAACCGAAATGTGCAAAAGGTCTATTATATCATATAAAACACACAACTGCCCTACGTTTTTGTGTTCGTCATCTTTTTGTAAGAATTTGACTTCTTACCCAAGCTGTGATTGACAGGAGACAGAGTGCTGGGGGAGAGTTCTGCTGGAGAACCTAACAAAAACAACAAAAAAAAGGAGAGTTTACAGCAGTTCAAGTCTTATGATGAATCGAATCATCTTGCCTATTAAAACCAAAGTGAAACTCTAAAACTAATGTTTGCTTTTAAAAAGTAAGAGTTGCACAAACTGATGTACCTATGCAGGTATCCCATACAACCTTATTAAAATAAACTCACACTAAACAATTTAATATAATCAATACCTTCTAATCTTTAATAAAGCAGTTTAATCTGCAATACCATTGGTGAGTTTATAAAAGAAGCCTCAGCAGAAATAAACTGAAATGTAAATGTGTCTGAATTTAAGCTTTTTTAAAATTTCATTAAAACACTGTCAACAACCAGCAGCTACACACTAATATTAAAGAAGTTTTAAAACTATTAGGGAAACGTACTTAAACTAAATGAAATAAAAACTTGATCTAGGACTGGCTTCAACACTATTTTAATCGAGTAAACTCCCAGAAACAAGAGATCAACACCAGATCGAGCTTTTTACCTCTTTTAAACAAATAACCGTAGCTCATATCAGGAGGATGCACTGATCCACGCACCTGTGTCCATACTTTGATTCATCTGTTGATCACTGGCCTCTCCATCCTCACTGATGTAGCCCGGTGGAGGAGTCTCTGTTGAATTAGTGCCAGGGATGAATAGAAAATGTAGGTGAACACATTGTTACAGTATCTTTCATTAAATCCATCAAAAGCAATGTGCAGAAATTAGAAAAGCTTTTCCTTCACTTCAAAATTGCAGTTTGCAGGTTAGTACAACGCAGTTTTAGTATAACAGACGCTCCTACCAGGTATGTAATTGTTTGGAGGTTCGATTCCTGCAGGAAAGTTTGTGTTCTCAGGTATGGAATGATTGTAGTCATCCAGAGGTGGCAGCTCTGGCAGGATTTCTGAGTGTCTTGGCACAAGAACGGGAGGCAGCACTACAGTGGAGGGGAGAAAAGTCAAGTCAGTTTAAAACTTTTTACAGTCAGTTCTACACAATACATGATTTGTCATTTGGAAAACACCCAATCGTTTTCAAACCGGTTTAATTTCTGTAGCAAAAAAAAAGATGCGAGTACATTATGAAAAGTGAACATTAAACTACAGGTTTAAACTATTTAATGGATTCAGAAAGCAAAGTCATTAACAATTCCCAACCCAGATCAGTTCAAATCAAGAACATAACACTAAAACAGCTCTCCATGCCCAAAGTAAACAGAAAGCTGTTCGGGATTCTTATGGAGTGAAAGCTGAGTTTTTATTCTAGGGGAAAAAAAGCAAAAGTTACAACTTTGTGAATGTGAAGGTTACAAAGATAACCCTGTTAGCTATGCTGCCCTTACTGTACTGAAACACACTAGAGTCGCAATTCTGTGGTGTTCTTAAGACAAAAAAACTGTTCTTCAATACAAAACAAAATCTAACTTTTCCACCTGCATGCCACATGTGCCCCTACTTATTCACAGCAGCCGTTACAGCTACAACACAACAAAGTTTAGGTAAAAACAGTCGATTTTAAAAGGGTTAACGAAGTATTTGCCAAACAAATATTTACTCACCTCCCTACCAAGCTTTTATTCTGTGCCAGGACATTAATAGAACAAAACCTGCCAATGGGTTTTACACATGTACAATATAATGTTGTAAAACAAACTAAATAAAAATTTGGAAGGAACAACAATCTGATGCATTTTATTAATGAAATATTCTTCTCTACAGATATAGATTTTAATTAAATTAAAAGGAATATCAAACAGAACAAGTCAGATGAAACAGCCTGGAGCTTCTCTGTTTACATCTTTATGCTACAAATTAAATCCTGTTTTACGAACAATTCCATGTAGGTCTATAAAAAAAGATCAATGTATTATACCTCAAGTGTTAACAAATCTATCTTTAAACTGATTTAGGCTGAAAGAAAAATCTTCTAGAAGACGGATGACAAAAACATTGGGATTATCAAAGGACAAGTTGTTGAACTCAAACTGACTTTCAGGTTTCATTCAGAGCATCATATGTGCGTGCAGAAGTATTCAACTCTTTGTCTCAACACAAACACAACCAGCTGCAACAACACTCTGACATCTCCCTGTATGCAAAATCAGGGTGGTTTTTACATTTAATGAAAATACAATAATGTGGACAACAGCTCTTTACAGATAAATAAAAACCAAATTACTCTTTGTGGTTTGTTTGCACAGTTGGGAGGAGCGGTGTGGCTTTTCTGCTGGTGAAAGAAACAGCTGGGAATCACCAGACTGATAACTTACTATGTTGACTTTTTAATAAAAGCAAAGATTAAATAAAACTCACCAAAAACAATAGATGTCTAGTTAGTTTAAACCTTTTCCTAAAGTCCAGTTTAAGCACCTTTTAAGATGAGTTTTAAGATTTCCTATCACCTTACCAAAATAAACAATTTGCAAGTAATAAAGCATAAATTTTTGAACTTTTTCAGATTCATTCAATGTCATTTCAATGCATTTGACATGCAAGGTGGTGCTAACCCTTTTTAAGTTTATATTATAAAATACTGTGCTGTGCCACATTTAAACACCTAATCAATTGACTATTTTGCAAATTGTCAACCTAAAATAGTGACAAAGACATAAGAGCAAACAGAAGTGAAACAAAAAACTGAGCAATGAGCTTCAAAGGTTTAACTAATCATAGTTACCACTTCTACATGCATTTCAAAGATCTGTATAAACATTCACAGGTCAGGTTCTCCTCACCTGGAGTCTCCACTCTCTGGTAGTGGTAGGGGTTGATGCAGACCTCGTCCTTCTTGAGATGGAAGGCGTACTCGCAGGCTTCGATGGCGCGCAGCTCGTGGTGGCTGTGAAGGTCCGGCCATCGCCACAAGCGGCAGTAGATAACATGGGGAAGCCCCTTTCTGTGGGACACTTGCAGGCGGCCATCTAGTGATCTGATTGAACAGTAAAGATGTGACAATTGGGGGGGGGGGGGGGGTCCCACGACACATAAAATGGTCAACTATGAAAGGTAAGAGAGTGGATTGAGTCATGACAAAACAAACATGCCTACATCTGTCACCTCCAACATTGTAACGACAGATCTCCCACATAAAAGTTGAAAGCAACACTTTATAATAAATAAGGATAGTCACCTGGTTTGGTCAGGGTAGCTGTATAGGCCTGATGTATCCCACTGTTCTATCGTATTTGGTGTACTCAGTCCCCATATTTCAGAGCAATTGCTGTGCACAGAGAAAACAAAACACAAAGAAAAGAAACACGATAAAACATGGGACATGGCTAATTCAGATATGTCAGTATGGGTGTGTGAACATGAAAACGTCTCTTTTATTAGAGTTATGGCAAAATAGAGTAATCAAATTCAGATAAGATGAAAAGATGCGACCTTCAAAAAAATAGAAGCCTTTTTGACCAAATTAGGCGATAAAATATAAAATGGAATTTGCTGCCAAAGACAATGAATAAAGAGAATTCAATACTGTGGCATAGTGTCAAACTGGAAGTTCTTCTTATTATGGTCATCTAGGAGAAAACGTATCTGAAGACATTTAAACAAAACAGTGTGGACACACAATGGCACAGGGGGAAAAAAAAAAAAATAAAAAAAAAAAAAAAAAAGAGAGAACGAGGAGGCAACAGTGGAGACAAACCTATTTTCAGAGATTTCCAAAACATTTTCAGTAAAATGGCGAAGAACAAAAATGTGGAATGGGAGACAAATGAGAGTAGTTGCTTCTGAATATCTGGACCATAAATCGTATGTGTCAGTGCTAAAAACACACAACACAATAAACTAAACCTGATGATTAATGTGGGATTTTATATGCCATTTAAAGTTGCTATTCATTAGTTCATGACCGGGTAAAAAATATTTACCCCCCCAAGCCATAACAACCTTTAAAACCCTAAAATTAAAACTATCAACTTATTTCAATGTAGGAAGCAAAGCAGTGACAAAACAAGTCACACGATAAATCAATACATTTCAAATGGTGACAAGTCAAGGAACCATTGATAAAAAAAGCACCAGTTCAAATATCACTGGTAGATAACATGCAGTAATTTGTGAGTTTGGAATCATGTGGACTTTATTTGTCCATTCAAAGAGATCCAGACTATCCTTCACTAATAGTGGGGAAACAATCTATCTTTTATCTGTAGACATAAACACCTGATAAAGTACCTGCCAGCAAATCGAAGAAGAATGAATCTGTGAACAGTGTTCCCACTGAATACCAGTCTGGCTCATCAAGGCTGGTTGACTGATAAGGACATCATGCTTTTTTTGACCTTAAAAATACCCTTTTGTCCTTTTTTTTTTTCTTTTGTTATGAGGACTCTACAAATTCTCTAATTGTCACTATAAATAAACTAACTTTAGTTAATGCTTACGATGTTCAACTCTTTAGCATAAACTTTGATGTCTTTAGTATGAATGGAAAGTATGAAAACACGAGTAAAAGTGATCCTGGCTTCCATAAAGAGCCAAATAGTTTAGTATTTATGTTTGGCGGAGGTCTCAGCTACACACAACACACAAAAAAAACTTTCCAAAGGTACTATTTTCTAACACAAGTAAGCAAAAGATTTGCAGTTTACCTTGGGATGGTGACACATTTTGTGTTGCAGTTCTGTGTGGTGATAGCTTTCTCCAGTTCATCGAGCTGGCCTGTCTTCTTCAGCTTCTTCACGAGGTTCTTCACAGCCTTCTCGCACCACTTCTCCTCTTGTCCATTCTGATCTCCACCACCTGCTACGCCCGATCCACTGCTTGACTTCTTCCAGCCCAAAAGCCTCTTTACCACAGGAGAATGGTGACTGGCAGTGAATGGCAATATGGACGACATCTCGACTGCCGGGAGTCTCCAGGGGACTCAGTTCAAGTGTCCTCACAACCAGACAGAGGGGACCTGGAGCTACAGTTTTGGCCCTTGCTCTAAGAGCCCTCTGGTGACAAATCTGTCTTAGGGAGGAAGCCTGTGCTAGCAGCGTGCACTCAAAAGATATGGATGGACACCTTGAGAGAAAGTCACACAAATCACAACATTAGTATACAAAACATCACACAGGAAAACACACATTGTTGCCCTTATCAATACAATACGCCAAGAGGTCTAACAGAACACATATTTATCATGAACAATAGATAAATTGATAAGAACTGATGCAGAACCAATTCTGAGTTCTACTTCAAAAACTTTGGGATGATTTTGTGAGTAAAAATCAGTAGCTGGACTTTTTAATTAGATACAAACCAAAATGCCATAAATAATGAAGGCCTATGAAGGCTAAATGAATGCCGGGCCCAGGGCCTCTAAATTATAATAAAATAAATGGCTCTTACCTAACATTTTACACTACGTAAGAACTGGCTGCGTTTTGCAGGAAATCCTTGAATTTACTAAAAAAAGTGCAAAAAAGGAGGTCTGAGTTGGACAAACACTAATTCTCTGCCAATACCACAACTGTGATGTTTCAAATTACATTAAAATCTATCGAGTTACAAATCAATAAGATTTGTTTTCTTTTTTCTGACAATATGCCAGAACAAATATAAAGGCCAGTGGCATATTGTTCATGTTTGTTTTACAACACCAGAAAAACTTCACTTACTGTGATATTAGCCACAGTCAGATGTTATTTTTAAAGCGTTACACCGCAATAAAGACAATGTATTCATTCATAAAAACAAAATACAGCTATTTGAAAAGTAGAATTGACCATGTTAAACTAAAGATCAACAGGAATGTCCACTTAGTTTTGGATTATTATAAACGTGGCTTGACATTCAAGCTACCTAGTTTGCACATTTATAACATAAACACATTAGAAGTAGACTTTTCTGTTGCATTATTAGATATGAATAAGCACAAAGAATAACTAACAAATAAGTGTGAACGAGGAAAATATTTTGCAACATGAAAGTCCAGCTGCTAGCTACCAGGAGGGGCCTGCTGAACTCAAATCACATCATTATATCTGCTGGCATTAGCTTGGAAAACACCTTACGATTTGTTGGAAACACAAGCTTAAAACCAAAGCTAACACGCCAGTAAATTAAAGTCAATTTATTGAAAAGTAATGTTTTGGCTATGAAAGCTAACGTTAGCTTAACATAGCTAGCTGCCAGCTTGTTATCAAAAATCCTTTTGTTGTGATCCGAGAAAATACCTCCTTGACTTTGGTGCTCATCGCCGGGTTTTTCACAAACAACTCGACTGACATAAACTCAGCATTTATTCGGAGATAGGAAGGCCAAGTAGTTTCATTTCAAGGCGGCTGTTACATTATCGATCTTCAAATAAAACCCTCGCACCAAAATTAGTTAGCATCTTACGAACTCTTCCAAACTGGCTCCTACTGACTGGCTAACTAACGGAGCTACATCATCAAAACAACACGCTTCAAAGTCGAGAAAGCTCCAACAGCTTTTCAGTAGTTACCCAGCTTTACAGTCCAAAAGTCCACTTCTAAAGAAAAAGATGTGCGTAGTAATTGCAGCACCCTACTTACATAAATAAGTAAATGTTAACTGTGCTGTAAAGCAGCTAATTTTGACACGGCTCCTCTCCAGTAGCTACCAGCGCTGCAGTAGCTTGTTAGCTTGACCGGAACAGCACAACAAACATGATAGCAACGCACGAGCTCTTAATCCCTCCTACTCACAATCTGATTGGAGAACCAGTCAAAAGAAATTAGTCTGAAAAGTGGGAGAAACAAACGTTTTAAGTGGTATGGAAGTCAGTTTTTGACCATGTAAATTAAAAATCATTCTAAATTGTCCCTCATACTAAGAAGTCATCATTTAGAAATAGTGTTTTGTAAACATGAGATGCTCAACATTCAAAATTGTAAAATAACATATTTTATTTTTAAGATATTCTTTATAGCATCTCATTAATATGAATTAGCATTTCAAATTATGACTTAGTGCATTTTAATTATAACTTAGCATTGTAAAAAATTGCTTATTTTTTAAAAGTATGACAGCATCGCATAATTAGGTTGCTAAGTCATAATTTTGAGGTAGTGTTTCATAATTATGTAAGTGATGCTACTTTATAAGTATGCTATCTCATAACAGCCATCAGCATCTACAATAACTTTAGTAAAATGAGTTACTACAACATCTAATTTCCCTCTTGGATCAATAAAGTATTTTTGAGTTTAATAGAATTGAACTATCATATTGTACAAATTGAAATGGCGAGATCTCATTCACTTTATTCCCATGCAGCATGTCTGTTTCCAGCAGTCACCGTAAAAAAAAAAGGCGAGTGAGTCACATTTAAAATTTAGTCACATTCAAAACATAAAAATGATAAGTCTTCTTTACTTTAAAATTTAACATCTAGTTACAGGCTACAAACTTAAATATGACCTGAACTCATCATGAAAAGTGTTGTTTCTGCACTCTAAAAATGCTGTTGAATTAACCGAGTGTCAACTGGTTCCACTAACATGAGCTGAGTAACTTTAAAGCAGTTTACTCAACTCAGTTTACTGCAACCAGTTTGGTTAAGTAAATTCAACACTTTATTAAATTTTCATAATCAGTATTTTTACTTTTACTTAGTTATTTCTTTCAGACACTTTATAGGCCTCTGATGATTTTTATGGTTACAAACAAAGGCACTCAGGAAGAAGATGAGGCTCCTCCCCTGACTCAGGTGTTCAATTAGCCTGAATTGGTGTCACCTGCTGCCTTTATAAGTCACCCCAGTTCAGTGTGTTGGAAGTATCTTGTCTGTTTTGTTCTGCTTGTGGCAATGGGAGGATGGGTATGTCTTTGTTTGGCATTACTGGCATCATACTTGCAAGGTAAGTCAAGTCTTCAGTGTCTGTCCTTTTAGGGAAAAAAAACAAACTTTTTGTCATGAGCACCTCTCTTGTTTCAACTAGTTGTTTCAGCTGGAAGCAGTCTTATGAAGTGCAACCTGGGCACTAAACTGTGCAAGGATGGCTCAGAATGCATCCCCTACAGCCATGTATGTGATGGAGAGTGGGACTGTAAAGATGGCTCAGATGAAGAAGACTGTGACTCTGGATGTGGTGATGGTAGGAGAATCATGCAAAGTGTAAATTGGTATATTTTCACGAGGTTAATATTTGTTCATACAGTACAATAGGGTGTAGGAAAATTGGCAAAGGACACCCCCAGGTGTGTCTCAGGAAGGTCACACACTAGAAACAATGCAGTGGGTGACTAATTTCCTTAAATCTTTCCATTGTTCGGGAAGCAACGCAGAGGTGTGTGTGTAAACACTCTGAAACCTGACAATTGGAAAGTTTCAGTCTACAGTTAAGAGAGGATAACTGGTTTGTTTTGCACCATAAATTTGACTTTATAAATAACTTTATCAAACAATTTCTGAGTAACTTGACAACTCTGTATGAAGTTACAAGAACATTTCAGTGCTCAACCACCTGGTCAGCTGAACCATCAACTTGTAACAGTGTTCAAGTCAATATATTTTCCCCTTTTAATCTAAACGCAGATCAGTTCCAGTGTGCCCATGGGATGAAATGCATAGACAAGAACCAGGTGTGTGATGGTGTTCTTCAGTGTCAGGACCGCTCAGATGAACAGCACTGCATGAAGCAATCTGAAAACTGTGCTCACCATTGTGACGACAAGAATCGCTGCCTGCCTGCAAGCTTCATATGTGATGGAGAGAAGGACTGTCTGGATGGCACTGATGAAGCCAGCTGTGGTACAGTTTTACTTCAGTGACTTATTGTTGTGGTGGTTTTGAGACTTTCAGCTTTGAGTTTTTTTTTATTTTTCAGAGGACAAAGATGATGCCAAAGTTCCTGTGCCTGCTGCCTCTGGTCTGGCTCGTCCCATCAAGTGTCCTTTAGGCACCAAACTTTGCAAGGACAACTCTGACTGCATTCACTACAACCATGTTTGTGATGGGGAGGCAGACTGCAGAGATGGCTCAGATGAGGAAGACTGCTTATCAGAATGTGAAAGTGGCAAGTGACTTTTTTTTTTTTTTGAGAAGAATCTAGTGTAACATTTCAGTGAATTTAATAACTTCAATGATTGGTGCCTGTGCAATGGGCATTTTTGACTGCCAGAAGTCTGTATGCAAGTAAAGGAGCATAATAAAATGACAGGCTCACCTTGCAAAATCAGAATATCAACTTGACTTTAAAAAATGTAAAGCAATTAAGATTATCCCAATCAGTTGCTATCAGTGAGTGATTCTGTTCCTGCTGCAGACCAGTTCCAGTGCCACCATGGAAAGAAATGCATAGACAAGAACCAGGTGTGTGATGGTATTCTTCAGTGTCAGGACCTCTCAGATGAACAGCACTGCATGAAGCAAACTGAAAACTGTGTTCACCATTGCGACGACAAGAATCGCTGCCTGCCTGCAAGCTTCATATGTGATGGAGAGAAGGACTGTCTGGATGGCACTGATGAAGCCAGCTGTGGTACAGTTTTACTTCAGTGACTTATTGTTGTGGTGGTTTTGAGACTTTCAGCTTTGAGTTTTTTTTTATTTTTCAGAGGACAAAGATGATGCCAAAGTTCCTGTGCCTGCTGCCTCTGGTCTGGCTCGTCCCATCAAGTGTCCTTTAGGCACCAAACTTTGCAAGGACAACTCTGACTGCATTCACTACAACCATGTTTGTGATGGGGAGGCAGACTGCAGAGATGGCTCAGATGAGGAAGACTGCTTATCAGAATGTGAAAGTGGCAAGTGACTTTTTATTTTTTATTTTTTTTTTTGAGAATAGTGTAACATTTGAGTGAATTTAATGACTTCAATGATTGGTGCCTGTGCAATGGGCATTTTTGACTGCCAGAAGTCTGTATGAAAGTAATTTAAAGGAGCCTAATAAAATGACTCTCCTTGCAAAATCAGAATATCAGCTTGACTTTAAAAGTGTAAAGTGATTAAAATGATCCCCATCAGTTGCTATCGGTATGAGTGATTCTGTTTCTGCTGCAGACCAGTTCCAGTGCCACCATGGAAAGAAATGCATAGAAAAGGGCCAGGTGTGTGATGGTGTCCCTCACTGTCAGGACCGCTCAGATGAACTAGACTGTGCCAAGCATATGGAGGGCTGTGCTCACCAATGTGATGACAAGAGCCGCTGCATTCCCAGCAGCTTCCTCTGTGATGGGGAGAAGGACTGCATAGATGGCAGTGACGAGGCAACTTGTGGTAGGTTGTGCTCAGAACAAAGCTTTCAACCCTGGCTTTGATACCATGATTTGCCTCTAAGAGGTTTCACTGGTCCAGTGCAGCTGATCATTTTGACAAATTTAAAGTGGAACTCTGACTCGTAGATCTGATTGTATTGAATTTTTCTTGTCCTGAATAAGTTAAAGTAATTGTCTGACTTCAAAGTAACTGCGCTAAAAGAACTGATTGCATTTTCCCCTCTCCTCCTGCAGCTGAACAGAAGTGTAGTTCTACAGAATTCAGATGTACCAGTGGTCAGTGTGTGTCTGCTTCAGTGCGCTGTGATGGTCACCCAGACTGCTGGGATCGCTCGGATGAGGAGGGCTGTACCAAAGCACCAGTCTGCACCACCAAACACCGCTGTCCCCAAAGCAAGGAGTGTCTCGTGCAGGAGTGGATTTGTGATGGAGACCAGGACTGCAAAGATGGCTCAGATGAGAAGGTGGCTATGGGAACAATTTGGGCCAATTTTCTTGTGTGCTAAAATTTGCCAGTTTCATTCCTAAAATGTGAAACTGAATTTTGGAAAGTGGATGGGAATCAAAACTGTAAACTGGGGAATCCAGTGGGCATTTAAAACTCCAGTGACTTGAAAGGGGTGAACCACAAACTCTTTAGTGACTCTCTAGAAAGTGGTGCTTCTGTCCTCTAGATGCAATATTGTGGATTAGTTTGGTTTTAAAACAAATCAATGTAACTGTCACTTTACACCCCCCAAAAGTTAAACTGTTGGACACTTCTTGAATCATACATTACACTTGAATGCATGATTAAATCCTTCTGTCCTCTTAGGACTGTCCTGTGGTTCCACTCAGCTGTGGTGACTTCCAGTGGCAGTGTAAATCGAAGACCAAATGTGTTCCTGCAGTTTGGAGGTGCGACGGCATGAAGGATTGTGACGATGGCAGTGATGAAAACGAATGTGAGTAGATATTTGGGAGTATGTACTAGGAAGTAAGTTTACTGGGGTTTCAATTTGACCATATTTAACAGCAAACTTGGAAAAAGGACCAGTACAAATCTGTTGCCATATGATGCTGGCATATTTATTACAAAGCTCTAACTAAACATAAGGTATTGCTGAATGTATTTTAATGTATACTTGCAGGTGGGATGGTGACATGCCTACCTCATGAGTTCCAGTGTGGCAGTCACGAGTGCTTGAATGTGGTTCTGGTATGCAACGGTATCACAAACTGTGCAGATGGTTCAGACGAAGGAGGCAGCTGCCAAACAAACTGTGCAGAAGCAGATAACTCGCGCTGTTCTCAAGGCTGCTACAATACACCACAGGGACCTGTAAGTGTTTAAATGTTGAACAAATTTGATTAGCCTTAAGTGGAAAATGCAAAGAATTAAGATGTTCCTATAGGGAATCTAAATTGTGTAGTTTGCCAATTGAAACATTAATGCTGACTTTCTTTTGAAGCACTGTCGTTGTGCAGCTGGTTACAAACTCCTGGAGGATGGAGGGACATGTGCTGATGTAAATGAGTGCGAAGGTCAGACACCAGGTGTGTGCAGTCACTTGTGCATCAATACTGCAGGATCATACCAATGTGACTGCCATCCAGGCTTTATTATGGAGGCAGGTGGACACCAGTGCAAGATCACAGGTAAAGCAATTTCTTTAAAATGAAGATTCAACTGTATTGGAAATGCTGACTTTCACCAAACTGCTGCCAGAACAGTAAAAATGGAAACGAGGCTTTTATCAAACTTTCACTCAAATGTTAAGTCTCCCTGGGTTGTGTGTAGGGATCATTACAAAATTAACATCAAAGTAAAACTACTTTCATGACCAGAAGTTATGCAAAATGTAACATTAAAGGTATGTAGAGTGTTATCAAGCAGTGACTTTCATACATTAAAAATGCTAGTATAATGTACAAAATGACCAACTTTATGTAGGTCTTGTAATGCCATGTGGTGTAAAACTTGTTCGCAATATTTTTACAATGCTCCATGATTTGTAAATATTCTGGAGGAAATAAGTTTGTGCTCGGATGTTGCAATGGACCTTCCCTGTTCAGGCTAATTTCAAACTGGGGAAAATGAAACTCTTTGCTCTTAGGTGAACCCTTCCTGCTAACATCAGTCCAAACAGAACTCTACTTGTATGGCTTGCGTGGTGGAAACCTAGACATTTTGTCATCTTCTGCCAAGAAGGCAGTTTTATCTCTGGACTACGACTGGAGGGATCAGAAAGTGTTCTGGGTCAGTGTGGACACGGAGACAATCAGATGGTCTTCAATGGACCAGAAGACTACAGGAATTCTAATCAAAGGTTGGTGCAAATCTGTATTAAAGATGACTAAGAATGGCATGAAAAGGTACCATCTTAATGCTTTTTGTCTCTAGGTGTCAGGGCTGACTCTGTGGCTGTGGACTGGCTTGGCAGAAACCTGTACTGGATTGATGGTGTGAATAGTCAAATTGTTGCAGTCAAACTTGCAAAAACATCTGTGAAATCACAGGACAGAAGCATCATCTTGGATGAAGACCTGGACCAGCCTCGCTCTCTGGCCTTGCTGCCACAAAAAGGGTTGGTTTGAAGTCTTGAATAAAAGTGGAATTTTAATCAAATATTCATGATCTTTACCTGTGTTCCAGGCTGATGTTTTGGACTGAAATTGGTAACTTGGTAAAGATTGAACGTGCTGGGATGGATGGATCAGAGAGGAGGGCAGTGGTAAATTCCAGCTTGGGCTGGCCAGGTGGAATTTCAGTGGACTTCATCTCTGAGAGGGTGTACTGGACCGATGAACGACTGGGAGCCATTGGATCTTCCACATTAGATGGTGGTGATGTGAAGGTAAAACTGTTCACTAGCTTCACCACTGTAAACTTAAACCTATTTACCCCACAGCCAGTAAAGTTAAACTTGTGAGGTGCATTTTAAATTACTCTTTAGTTTCTCTAAACATGTATATGTGAAATCCTGAATTTAAGCTCTTAACATGGCCTAGCAGTTTGCTTGCCTAAAAATCAGTTTGTATAAATTTTCAGATTCTTCAGTTGAAGGAGACAACAAATCCTTTCTCTGTGGCTGTATTCAATGACATGCTTTATTGGTCTGATGCCAAGAAAAGGGTGGTTCAAGCTGCTAACAAGTTCTCTGGCAAAAACTATCAAATTCTGCTAAAAAGACCAGGACAGCCTTTTGCTGTGAAAGTGAGTAAAAGGATTCTGGTTTAAAATGTGCAGTTTTGAATTTGCAAGCAAAAACTTAAATTTTCCTGTATTTCAGCTCATCCACCCAATACTCCAGATGGACACAGACAGTCCCTGTAAGAAGATGGACTGTTCCCACATGTGTGTGCTGGCTCCAAGACGCAGAGCTGTCTGCATGTGTCCCTCTGGTCTCATGCTGGCTGAAGACGGTTTGACCTGCTCCAGTCGGGTTTCTCAAACAATCTTGTTGCTGCTCTCTCCCACAGCTGTCACAAAGGTTAATGTTCCCTCAATGATTAAGAGCTATGCACTTGTTTCCTGCAAAGGGCCCTAAAGGATGCTAGCTATGAATTAAAAGTGAAGGCTCCAAAGCCTGTACATTTTTGTACAATTTAAGTTTCACTGATATTAATGGTGCAAATGCACTGAAATGTTGCCACTTTTGCAGATCCATTTGCAGTCCCAGCAGGCAGCTGCTGAGCTGAAGGGCTGGCCTGAGCACTTGTCGCTGCAAATCCCCAACATAAAGGATGCTGCCATCATGGACTACAGCCTACAAGACAACACTCTGGTTTTAACGGATGATGCCACAGCCTCACTCAACTCCTTCAAGCTGAAGGATTCAGTTTTGATCTCCCAGGGCCAGCTTCTCAAACTGTTGGATGATAAAATTACTGCCATGGCTCTTGACTGGGTAACTCTTAATGTGTACTGGAGCAGCAGAAAACAGCCACGCCTACAGGTCACTTCCAAAACGGGAGCTTACACAGCTGTTGTCATTAAGGATGGCATTGGTGGAATTAGTGGTATTGCTCTCCACCCTCCCAGTGGAATTGTTTGTTTCACAAACTTAGATCTGCATGATGCAAGCAGCAAGGGTGCAATAGAATGTTCTCATATGGACGGTGCACAGCGGAGAGTTGTGTGGAAGGAGGCAGTCCAGCCTGCATCATTGGTCTTTTCTAAAGATGCAGATACAATCTACTGGGTTGACATGGGTAAGTTTAAAAAAAAAAAAAAAAAAAAAAAAAAAAAAAATTGGCTATAATGTGGTTACAGTAATGAATTATGCTGTGTATATTCTCAGGAATGGGAACAATAAACTCTGTTCACATTAATGGATCAGGATATAAAAAGCTGGAGACTCTTGATGGCCTGACTGCAATGACTCTTGGTGACGATTCACTGATCTGGATGACTACTAATGGTAATTAGTTGACAGTTCATTTTATGGACAGAACATGCTAAAATTTAGATTAGTAGTTTGTGCATGCATTGACTGATTTTGTTTGCCTTCAGACATGACAAGGCTCTGGTACAAGAGAGATCAGCAACAAAAGTTGTGGTTTGAGGTTGACGCACAAGTGGTCGGCTTAAAATCCTTCAAGTCCACTCATTCAGGTAAATGGCACAACTAAGCTTGTCATGTGGTGAAACTTAAAATGCTTAAAATCTAAACTTGCTGCTCCAATGTCCTAGGTTCCAATCACTGTGCCAAAAACAATGGAAACTGTCGGCACCTGTGCCTTGCCACTCCAGCAGGTCGGACATGCGAGTGTGCTCATGACCACACAGTGAAGGGTACAAAGTGCATCCTACAGGAAAGCTGCTCACCTGGCAGCAGGCCATGTTTGGACCAAACCTGCCTTCCTGTTACTAAGTTCTGTGATGGGCATGCAGACTGCTCTGATCACTCGGATGAAAACTGTGCGTACACTGATGGGGCGGGGGGGGGGTTAAAATGCTTTAATATGACTTTATTTCTTTGTTAGGTGTTGGCCTCAAGCAGTTGTCAGGTCCCAAGGTGTCCCCTCCTGTCCAACCTCGTGGCTCCGTTCCTCGTCCATCTCTTTCTCCAGAGATGAACCAGAACAACTCGAGTGACAACGAGTTCATGAACCTGGAAGCTCTGAACTGCAACCAGGACCGCTGCAGTGGTAACGGGCTGTGTGTGGTGACTGAAGGGGTCACTACTTGTCAGTGTTCAGAGGGCTACAGCGGTGCAACCTGTAAAGACCCTGTGTCAAAAGGCATGCCAGGTGCAATCATCTATGGTGCAGCAGGTCTCTGTGCAGGGATTGTAGTCATTGCTGTAATAGCAGTGGTGGTCTTAAAAAAGAAGGGTGCATCCAGGTTGGTCTGAATTGTTTGACATCCAGCATGTCGAATGCAACCAGAGGCTTAAGTACAAAACAATAGCAATGTTTGCTTTCTTTACAGGAGCAGTAACTTTGAAACTGCAAAGGAGATGAGCATGACTGACCTACAGAAGAAAGCAGAGACTAACCCCTGCACTCCAACTGCCCAGGCAGATGTGGAAAAACCTGAGGTAGCTCTCTAAATCTACACTTTTTTTTTATATATTCCTGGAATTTCTAACTTTTTTTTTTTTTTTTTTTTTAAATACAGGAACCACCATCTTCAGGAAACTGATGCAGATTATTTAAAAAAAATAATTTTTAATAAAGGCTTTGCATTTTCAATCTCTTCTGGTTATTTCAGCAAACTTTTACAACCTAAAATCACAAACCTGAATTCAGTTTCACCAGCAGCTGTTAAACGGTTTAAACTTTGAAGTCCACTTTAGTAAAGGTTTTGTAAGATGTAAAGTCAAAACAATTGCAATCACAATTGTAAAACGGGGCTCTAAATTGCTTGGGGCAGCTCTGAGATGTGAACAAGCGTGTTACCATGCATCTTAAATTTACAATCGATTTCACTCCCAGGAACAGTTGCTTGCTGGCTTATCTGTTCACTAAGAATCTGGAGAGTTGTAGCAGTTTAGGTAAAACCTTAATGTTCATGCAGACTCCAATGTCTTGACTAAACACTGTCAATTTTATAGCTGAAGTTGGCCAAAGACAAGTTGTCTAGCACAAACTTTAGGTTGGCTTCAAAGTGTCAATTGTAGATGCACATGGCTTTCTGAAGGTTTCACAACTTGCCTGGAGTTCTTTACAATGTCTAGTCTGTACAATACAAAGTCTAGTGAATGATTCACTGAAACTAATACCATAGATTTCAGTCTATAGAAGCTAGACTACATTGAATCTTGTCTCCCATCCTGGCAGCACATTGAAGTGTCAAAGCCTCCAGAACCAGGATGGAAAGCTGATTAGTCCAGGTGTAACTTCTCTGGGAAGGAGGTTTCAAAACCTAATGACAAGTAGAGTAAATGTGGTCAGTTTGTGCCTCCAGTAGTTCTATAGCATTAACAAAGGGATGGCTCAGAAGCTAAAGAACTGTAATTATAGGATTCAAAGACTTCAGTCAAAAGTGGTTTGCCTCAGACAAACTAAGTTGAGGCTTATTTTTAGGAACAAGTAAACATGCAGTCTGAGCAAAGTGCTCTGTAGGAAAATGTGGAACAAGTTCTTAAATGGAGTTTGGTGGCTGAGATCTTTGACGAGGAGCTAAAACTGAAATGCACTGCATGGACAAATGTCACTTCATTGGACAGTCTTTAGCTTTGATTACAGGACACTTTCTCCGTGGCATTGGATAAATTAAGTCAAAATTTATTTCTAGTGTTGCAGTAATTTTTCAGATCTCTCATCGATGGTGGTTTGACCACTGTACAAAGCCTTCTCCAGCACATCTGTGGAGCCAATCTGTGAAAATGTCTTGCTCCTTGAATCACTTTCACAATTCCAGCCCCATGAATCCTGGCATTGTCTTGGAATATGTCCATGCCATCGGGGAAGAAACTATCCATTAATGGAATAAAATGGTCATTCAGGAAGTCAGCTGACATTATTTGAGCAGACTGCAGCAACCTCGCATCAGACCTTAAATCCAGGTGGACACCTTTTTGGCCAGGCAGGGTATGATCTAACTGAAAACTAACTCTAAATGCTTGGCAAATTTTTAAACATCTTGTGCAATCCGTTCTAAATGTTTGCTCTTTCTCAGCTACCCTTCCCACAACACTTTAGACCTGTAAGTTTAAGTTAAAGCTCTTTTTGGTCTAGAGTTGATGACTGCCTCGACTCCAAAAGTTGATCAGTTGTCCCATAGATCCATTTGTTACCTTCTGTCAGATTTATTTATTTTTTGTCCAGCAGTTCATAAAATTGCCAACATTGACAAATGTACTGACAATGATTGTACTTAAAACTCTTTTTTTACAATTCTGCACATAATAGACATGATGCATTTACTAATGTCTAGATTTAAACATCACTCTGGCAGGAAGAATAAACTATACTTGATCACTTCCAGTTTATGTTGCAACTAAAGTAATGAAATGCAGAAGACTTCTAGAAATGTAGTCAACAGAATCATTTCTAAAGACAAACCAGTGAAAATCAACTTTTGTTTCCTCTCTTCCTAATATGACTTTAAGCAGCTTTTGTTGCGACTGTTTAATCCATGTCCACCCGAAGCAATAATGTTCAGAGAATTAGTGACTTCTGCGTGTATTTAAAGTCCACACCAAATTCTTTCTATTGTTCACACTGAAACCACAAAACACATGTTTGCTCCGGTTATGAAGCCACGTCTGGTTCACTCACTTTCATTATTCTATAAGAATTTTAAACACTTTTAATTTCAATCTGTCTGTGGGTGTTAAACCATTCAGCTTTGGTTACAGAAACAAAAATGGAGTGTCTTTGTGCACGATAATGCTGTGAACATGAAGCAGATGATTGATTGATGCTCCCACAGATGTCAGCAGCTGTATAAAAACATGCCCAACTCGGAGGTTTGGTTATTCGCTGAAGACAGGCGAGGGGAAAGATTTGTTGTTTTTGCCAGAATTAATTTTATATTAATTTGAAGTTTCTCTGCTGTGAGAAGATAATCAAGGTAAGTCTGAAGACAGAACATTTCATATTAAAGAAAAATATATTGTTCCTTGATGATAGATCTTTTATTGTAAGGAGCTCTCATGTCTTTTACAGATGTTCTATTAAATAAATCAAAATTTTAACATAAATCAACTACAATAATGCAAGCTAAATAAAATGATCTCAGTGAAGGATGTATACAGGAAAATATTTATTTTAGATTAAACTTTTAATGAACAATTTTTAACTTTTTAACTGAATTACTGAATAAATGAATGAATACATAATGTTTTTTTCCCTTACAACCTGGAATTTAATTGGATTTTTAGTTTATTAAAAGTAATAATTGTACAAAAAATACACGATCAATAAAGTTAAATTGGGGAATTTGGTTTTAAATTTCTTCATCTTCCTAAAATAATTGCCTAACTCCTTTTTTCACCCCCAAGTTTTTCAGGAACAAAAAAAACTCAACCAAACCGTTTAACATACATCTTTTTTGTTTCTTGAAAAACATCGGGGGGGTGAGTTAGGCGAATATTTGAGGAAGGTGACGATTTTCAAAAAACAAATAAAAAGAAATAAGATCAGATCACATGGAACTCTTGGGAAGATTCCTTCAGATAAATAAAAAATAGTGTGCATTCAAATCGCAATACTTTCACCATGCAGCTGGTCTCTTCAGTGTGGGGTGAGTGTGTTTTTTGCAAAATGTCTGGGTTTTCTTATTTTCATAACTGTTGGATGTTTTGTTTTTATTGTCTGGAGGGACTACAGATGTAAATTAGCTCAAGGCTAAATCTGGTGCAATGCATCAAATGTTTTTACGTTTATATTTTTATTGCACACTGTCCTGATTAAATAAAGACAACGATAATGAGGACTGTCTCATTTAATTTGGTCCATCTAATCTGGACTTTTGACCATTTTCATGAATAAAAACTGCTGCATTTCCTAAGTTTTGAATGGATGCTGCTCATGTCCAACAATCTTTAAACTTTACCAAAGATATTCAGTTGGATGGAGGTCAGAATTTTGACTGGACCATCTGAGGACGTTTCTCCTTAAACCACTGTTGTTGTTGCAGGAAGACATGTCCCAGACTTAAATCTGTTTAATTCCAAATCCTCTCCATTTTGCTCCTATCTTTCTTTTCCTTTAAGTCCTAGCTAAAGAAATTTGCCCTCCCATCCTAATGCTGATAGCACCATGCTTCACTGTGAGATGGCATTTCAGTACGATAACAGGTGTTACGTTTGCCTCAATGACTTAAAAAGTTGGAGACCAAAGCACCTTATTACACACTTGAGGAAGAGTCCAACTTTTTTTTGTCCTGTCAATGTCCTTTTCCTGCCACTCTTGTGAGAAACAGCTCTGTGATCCTACAGATCCTCTCATCTCAGCAGGAGAGCTGCTCAGCTTCACCAGTGTTGTTTGGCCTCCTGGATGTTTCTCTGATTGATCCCTTATACCTGGTTTGGGAGTTTCAGTATTTTTTTCTTGGCAGGGGTTTTTAGGTTGGCATCATTTTCACATTTTCTTTTAATGAGTCTAATGGAGTTTTGTGGGATGCTCAAGATTTGCGATATCATTTTGAACCCAGCCCTAATTTGTTCTTCTCAACAACTTTGTCTCTGACCTGTTTGAAGACTCATGGCATCTCTTGCTGGTTGAAAGCTTTTTACTACATAAAGGTGTTGATTGAGAGAACTGATGTCAATCATTTGGTGGATCTTATTTAAGAAACTGTGACTTTTAATGGTAACAGGGTTTCAATGTAAAGCAAAGTGCTTGAATACATACATGTATGAATGCACCACCGTTTTATTTGGTCTTTTTCTTCCAATAAATTGCATTCATTTGAAGTGTTTTGTAGTATATAAATATAAAAGTTAAATGAAATTCCAGGTTGTAAGGCAACACGATAAAAAAAGTTACCAATGGTGTGAATACTTTTCAATCCAACAGGTTTGTGTAAACAGGAAAGAAGACGATGGCGGTTATTGGAGCCGTACTTTGGGCTGTCTTTGTGGTGACTGTCGTAACATCCAAACCTGTAACTTCACTTTTTTACTTCTTTTTGGCCACTGTAAAAGAATAAATTAGTTAGTAAATGAATCTTGTTTTTTTTTTTTAACAGATTGATCTAAATGCAGATGAGGATTCATCCAAATCTTTAGAATCCAGTGAGTCCAGTTCATCAGAGGAGGCTGGCACCAACTTAGGGCCCTCTCAGTCGGTGCTTACAGAGACAGAAAAACAGACTGAGCCCGTAGACCCGTCGCTTCTTCCCTCCTCAGACCTGAGGCCTTCTTCTGCAACACTGGATGCATCGGCCCTGCCGTACCCCGTCCCCGAGGACCCCCAAACCTCCACTGATACTTTCCAAGTCCTGCCAGAGGATCCGTGTCAAACTGCTCCAGGTGTAGACGCTCCTCAGGCCGGGTGCAACACTGAGGGTCTGCAGGACCCTCTTGATGCTGGTACAGTCACGAGTCCAAAAGGAACTAAGGTCACCAGCACATTTCAGGGGATCCCCCAGGACGTCACGCCACCCCTCTCTCTGCATGTCATCACACCAGCGCCTCTTTCGTTCTCCACAGACAAGCCCTTGACGATCCCCATTACGTCGACCCTGACCGGCGCTCCGGTTTGTTTTACCATCCAGCTCACAAGCCCTGAACCGCCTCCCGCTAGAGGAGACATCTGACCCTCAGCAGTGATGATCCTGTCAACTCGGCTGCTAAACAAATAGTTTCTGAATTCTTGTAACAGTAAAAACTGAACTGCTCTAATACATTTAACCCTATAAATATTTCAAATGTACCAAGCACCTAAAAGAATAAAGACTGATAGCATGCTTTTCTTTTAAATGATGGTTCAGAACAGAACAAAATAATGCAGAGTAAGATAACAAAATATATATACATTATACATACAAGCTTTGTCACAAAGGTAAACAACCCACTGCCTGATGAAACTAAATGTCTATACAAATATAATCCACATAAATTTAAATTATATACTAGAAACTTAAGAAAAATTTCTAAAGGGAGCCAAGGCAGCTACTGACCAATATTCCAACACATATTTTAAATAAAGAAAAACAAAAATACCTACATTTTAATGCAAGAATTGCAGCCAATGGCTCACTCCTGTAACCACTCACTTTCACTCGACAGCCAAGTTAACCAGAGGCAGACAGTGAAAATTAGGCCTCAATCACTCTAGAAAAATGACAAGTTTGATCATTAAAATTATTGAACAGTGACAGAAAACTGAGTCATACCTAAGTCTACAATGTTTTTATTATAATGTTTGAAATTACATCAATTTTGAAATTTTTTGATAAAAAATTGTTCACTTCCTGTTTTGATGAGAATATTTTGAGCTCAAATACAAATGAAGTCTGTGGAAACTTGGCTGAACACTCATTATGTTCTGGAGGGATTTGAGAGAAAACCAGAAGGCCTAAAGCAGTGAAAGACACATGGTGAAAAAGGACAGAAATTCCTGTTTTGTTAGAGAATTTATGAACTAAATTGCATTGTAGGAGTAACTAGTTTGTTTTTATCCTTTCAGCTCAAAAATATCCAAAACTGTTCGCTGGATGGACAGATGAAAATTTGTTTTTTCCTGTCAACATTTAAATACAGCATACTGTTACTCATTGTGATAAAAGTCTGAAGAACTCAAATGAGCCCGGGGTGCACAACTGATGAGGTGTTGCATTGGAGGAACCAGGTGATCATCCCCCAACCAAGAGGACATGTCCAACACCTGTGTTGTGCTGAAGGGGTTTTTATCATCCAGTCCTAGCATGTGTACATTAGTCCCCTGTGTTTGTAAGTCTCTTCTCGGTCTAAAGACATGCAGGTAGTTAGACTGGCTCTGAACTGAGTAGGTGTTAAACAGGAAGTGCTCTCTTATCCATATATAGTCTTTACTTCATTTCCACCAGGGCAAGCTAAGATAAATTCCTATAAAGCCAAAACACATGCACAAAGAATATATATTTTTTTGTAAATTACAAATGAGACTGGCTCAGTCTATAGTTATATTTAGATTAATACAACTAAGTGCACCAATCAAATGTTAGACATCTTAAATGTCATTTTGTCTTCTACTGTAGAATGGGAGACTCATGTTCGTCCTGCTGCTCTGGCTCGTTTTGCGTGTGCTGCTCCGGCTGCTGCTGGATGAGTCCTCCATCCTGAGCTGTGTTGTAGGAGCCACAGCCGGCGCACTTCATCCCCAACACGTGAAAAGGCACGGTGCAGTGGGTTTGGCAGTCATTACAAATGACCTACAGGAACCAAAACAAACAAAAAAAAAAGCACCACATGTGAACATGATCAAAACAATGACGGAGTTTCTTTGTGCTGAATTGTATAAATTTAAAATGGACGTATTATGCTTTTAAATCTTTTTTCCCCCCACATTTCAATCATTCAGTTGGGGTCTATATAAACACACAGCACCACAGCAATGGCAGTCATTGAACTGATTGAAGAAGTCACAAGCGCCTTAGATAATAAGAAATCTGCAGTTGGTGTA
>JARVJO010000394.1:22802796-22814806 GCA_031762555.1 Cynodonichthys magdalenae | reverse complement strand
GTGGCTGGGGAGAGGGAAGTCTGGGTCTCTCTGCTTAGGCTGCTGCCCCCGCGACCCGACCCCGGATAAGCAGAAGATGATGGATGGATGGATGGTGGCAATTCACAAAAAATACAACTCCAATATTTTAGAATTACAGAAACTAAATCAAGAATGATTTGAGACATTTTTTGTCACTTGGGGTGTAAGAAAATATCGACACTAAAATATTGAGATTTAATTTCCTGATAATGTGTCGATTATCAAAAGCACAGCATTGATTAGTAATTTAACCTTAAAATGTAAATTTTCATGCCAGCTATTAATTTTTATTGTTTTTCAGCCTCTGTCATTTGGCTCCTTCAGTCCTGAGGAGCCAGAGAGTAAAATTACATAAGTTTCAGCTGAGTTTTTAAAAATTAGAATCTTCTGGAGGGAAAACAAGGCAACACACCGCCTTGCTTACAGTTTAGCAATATTGTAATATATCATATCATGACCTGTGTCGTAACATGCATCATATCACCATGTGAGACACTGACTTTAGATCAGCAATAAGTGTTAATGCCTAAACCCTTTGAACCACAGCCCCACATGGACGCATTTAAACAGACTTTATTTCTAATGCTGTAATGCTATTAAAACCCAACTGTAACAGGATGCAGTGAAGCTTGATTGCGCAGGCCGAGTCTGTGAAAAGGCATGTCTGCAAGCTAAAAGAGGATCAAATCAAACAGCTTCAGTTAGGCCACAAAAAGTCAACATTAAAATAAGCAAAGCTGCAAATCCCCACAGCAAGGGGGAGGAGTTCCTTATTGTAAAATATGGCTCCTGGAAAGCTTACGATAAGAAAAGAAGAAAGGCAACGATTTAGCTCTCATGCAGTGACAAACATGTTAACATAGAAAATCAAGTGTGTCGTCTCAATCCACAGCGCTAACAGTTAAACTGATGAGGTGGTTGAGTTAAGCTTCATTCAGTGTGGGGATGACACAAGCAATCAAACATTATTGCCATAAAGGGCAGCATAGCATTTGGAAGATGGGTGAAATGTAGTCCATTCAATACTGCAAACCAACTTAATCGACAGTGATGAAGGCACAATTTCACAGACAAAAATATGATTCAATTAACAAAATGCTGAGAGGCGAGCCTCGAGGCATGCATGAGAATAAAATAAAAATAAATAAATTAGTCAGAAACAGACTGACTCAAGTGATTTAAAGTCAGAGAAGTGTGGGTGAGTGTGCAGAGGAGAGAGGACAGATGTTGATGAAAGCAGGCAGTGGACATTTTGAGCTCCTCTCCAGATCAAAGATGAGTCGTCACCATGACAACCCAACTCACTCGCACGCACACACCTCAGAGGAGCATCAGGGTAGGATACATGAATGACCCGAAAACCCAGGTCCATGATGTGCAATTAACAAGTGACAGCCAGCTTATTGGTCAAATGAAAACGATGAATTAAAAAAAATAAGATCACAACAGTGCATTAATCAAGTGGCCATTATCAAGGTCAACTTACCAGCATTTTTTGTGAGGTTGACTGATCGACAAATGTTGCCAGAGTCACACGGAAAACAAAATGAAACACAAATTACAAAATGACAGCATCTTGTCAGAGTAATTTCCCTCTCTCTTTAAATACACAAACCTCAGTCAGAAAAAAATAAATAAAAATTGTCAAGTATGATCAGAGAATAAAAGGCCAAAAAAAAAAAAAAAGCTAAATAGCTGGAGGGTGAGTGAAACTTTACTTCTTTAGTTCTTAGCTTTGTGAAAAAGAAGGAAAACTGTAAGTAATGACTCTTAAAGCAGTAAAACAAACTTTTACAGAAACTATGATCAAATAACAGCAAGAATAAATTTTAATGTAGAACAAAGCTGCTAATTTGGGTTTTTTATGTTAGTGATAAAATAGACAACATAAATGAAGAAACAATAGTAATATTTGTATTTTTGTCAGCATAGAAATGTTTGATAGATGAAAGCAAAACAAAAAAGTGAAAAACAAAAAACAGACTTGCCTTGGAATAAAAAGCAAAAAAAAGACCCCCCATGTTATTTAGAAAAGCAAACACAGACTGAAGTCAGTGAAATTAATAAAAATGGAAATTCTACCTGAATTTGTATAATAACCAACATTGTTCTTATCAGATTAAACTCAATAAAATTAATCTGTCAACATTGTTTAAACAATAGAGGGATTGTCTTTCCTAATTGGCCAATACTAATCATAAGTTAGAATTAAATCAAAAATACACTTGCTGTGACAAACTAAAGAGGCTGTTAAACATCTCGATGATTCAGTAGAGGTAAACAGATGGATTATATGCTTAATTATAAAGAACGCTGTGGTTTGTCCGAGCTACCGTATTAAAACCGCCTCTCATACAGCATAAATCCTCATCACACCCCCAGCACACAAACTAATCCTGCAGTGGTCAGACTGTCACAAGCCTTCATCTCTATCTGCCATGTTTGAAAAGATTGAAAATAACCAAATAAGCGTTTTACAATTGAACAGCACAAGGGACACACTGATATTTTAAAGCAGAACTGGGTCATTTACCTTGCGACCATCACTGGCATGACAGTTGACATTTAATGGAGTCAGAAGCGCCATCAGCTTTTCTTCATTTCCACTCCTGTAATGAAAGGGTTAAAGACTTTAATATGGATCATTAATATTCCCTGGAGGCTGTGAAAGAAAAAAAAAACAACACTAAAATTTTTGTCTAAATTGATTTTTAAACAGGTATCAACAAAACATAATTCCCTCTGAGTCCCAGATTTTATAAACTGGAAACTACTACCTTCACCTCTAATCACACCAAATCATTTGTTTTGCACCACATGCACACACAGGTTTGTATTTCTATCCTTCTTAGGACCGTTCATTGACTTCTATTCATTTCCAGTAATTTCTACAGCCTAACCCTGATAACCAATCCTAAGGCTAACCTCACAGGTATCTACCTGACCCTAAAACTAACCTAAACTCAATTCACACCTTAGTCCTAAACCGAATCCCCAACCCAAAAATGGAGTTCCACCATATTAGGACTGGTTTTTGGTCTCGACAAGGTAGGTGTATATACCAGAAACGGTCCTAAATAGGTAACAAAAACAAGTATATACACACACTCACCTTGCAGCTTCCAGAAGCTCATCCTTCTTGTATTCACCTAAAAAGAAAAAAAATACACTCAAGATTAACACCCGCTTTTCAAACGCATTATAGACCCTGCATTCAAACCTTCACTGAGTTTATTTTGGTATTTAAACAAACTTTTGTGCAAGCTGAATGAGGCACCGACACATTGATCTATTCAGACTTTTTAGGTCAGCTGCACCAATACTTTACATTCATGAGCATTTATTTCTTTAAAGAGTCTGCACTCTTTCAAAGAGGCACTACAGAAGTGTTTTTTACAGTAATTATTCTGTAGAGCACACATGTCAAACTCAAGGCCTGTGAGCTAAATGTGGCCAACAGGTGACTTCCATCCGGCTGCCAACTGTTTTAAATTTTATATCAATTTTAAATTTACAATTCAACAAAACAAAATAAACACATTTTTTAGGTAAAAAAATCATAATACTTGTCCAGCCCCTATGATGTTGGCTTTGAGTAGCTGTGAACCCCTGAGCCTGAATGAGTACTACTGACTCTTAAAACCAGCACTGGCCATAAACTACATCTCTGAATAATGCCTGATGATTACGGCTGAAACGATTCCTTGAATAATTCAAGTAATTTGAATACTAAAACTCATCGAGGCACAATACCTGAGGAAAAACGTTTTTTTCTTTTCTTGTTAACCACAGAAGATGAAAAGTGTCCATCTTGTTAATTTAACAAACAGCTTCTGCTCTCTGGGAGCACAGCACATCATTTTCAGCAACAAGCAAAAGCTCACACTGTATGGCAGGCCATTTTAACATGAAATTAAGGCTAGACATAATAGTTATCGGAGATTTGTTTAATTATATTTTGAACAGTGAAAATACTTCAGATATTCTCTAATTACTTTCTAATTAGTATAAATGATGTCCGAATTACCATTAAGTTGTATGGAGGCTCCAATTCAAGGTATAAATGTATTTTTAGATATGAGATTTGTGGTTATAAGATTCAACTAATGCAAAATAAATAGCAGACCTTCTCAGGTTCTGTATTTTTTATTTTTAAAAACCTGCACTCTTTTAATGAATACTAGTAATCATCGTTTTGTGTTCAACATAAAAATATCAAATTGAGGTTTTTAATCAAACTGTTAAAGTGCTCTTTGTACAAAATTGTGCAGTTAGAATATTGAGCACTTTCCAAACTTTTAAAACACTTTGTTAAAATTCAAGCATTTTCAAGGACTTCAAGCACCTGTGCAAGTTCTGTTAATCTAATCTCCTCCTAAATCAGCATACTCTGTTTGCCCAGTTCAATACTGTGAGCTGCGCACAGAAATCCCATGAACGCTTGTGGACAGCTAACTGTACAAATGGACCTGGACCGGTACGTTAGCTTTAACAGTATATTCACATTTACTTTAACTTGTCTGTATAACAAAGCTCTGTAACAAGAATGATAAAATTATATGAATTTTACATCAAGCTGTTTGCTGGTTTTAAGTCCAAACCAGTTTAATGGTTTGTCACCATCTTCTCTGTAATTTCACAGAAAAACACAGTGATGAGGATAAGTAAAAAAATAAATTAAAAAACACAGGGAAAATATTGTAGTTTTTAAGTTTACTTCATCTTGCCATTATGGAGATAATTGTCAAATGAACTTTTGCATTATAAAATGACAAAAACCTTTATATGGTCTAGTTTAATCCTACTTCAGTATACTTGGTTTTAAAAAAATAAATTATTGAAAAAGCTGAACACTTGCTAATAGGTTTGTCAAAATGAAGCCAATGACATTACTGTGATTTTCAATCCTACATTCTGATGTGTTACATTTAACTCGTTTGTGAGGAATTTATGCCATAACTTAAAAAAAAAAGCGACTGCTCTTTACCTTAACAGGAGATTTTAACAGCAACAGTTTTGCTGAATATTTTAGAAAATTACAATTATTTAGGTGGGTCACCAATCTACTGATTTCAGTGATCAGTAGCTGTGAGGGACTGACCTGTAAGAACAGCCTTGGCTGAAGGATCAGCAAGATCCAGGGCAGATTTGCCATCGGTGTTGCGAATGTTTGGATCAGCCCCATGCTGGAGTAACACTGAATGAGAAGAGGGGATATCAATTAAAATTAACTTCAGTTTAAGGTCTATTGTTATTCATTTATTGCCTTCTGTCACTCAACATGCCAAGTATTACTAAAAAACTGATGACTCAACAAAAACCTGACAAATGAACAGGCATTGGTACCTGTCAGCATCCTCAAATTTAAAAAACAAGATGCCTCAAGATTAGACTTTCACATTAACACAAACATCTTCCAGTACTGAAACTAGTAATACATGAGCAAAATGAAAAAAAAAAAAAAAAAAATCCTTAAAAGATGTATTTTCAACTCTTTAAATAAAAGCACCAAAGATGCTTACCTATACAAACATCTATTTTTCCTTTGATGGCTGCCTCGTGTAACGGGGTGTAGTTCCAGTTATCTCTGGCGTTTGGATCTGCACCTTGACACAAAAGGAGGCTGACGACCTCTGCGTGTCCGAAGGAGCAGGCGTTGTGCAGCGGTATGAGACCTCCATCATCCCTGGCATGAACATTAGCTCCTGTCTGCAGGAGATGCTCGACCACATCTTTTCTCCCGAAACCTAAAAGAAGTATCGACACATTTTTTCTTTTCTCTCCAAGAATGTAGCAGGCAGATTAACATCTGACAACCAACGACACATAAAATCACTTCAGTACAATTACACAAACAAAAAATACAATATCAGTCTGTCCGTTTTCTTCCGCTTATCTGTCTAGTGTGACAGGGCCTATAAATATACAAAAAATAAGCTACCTTTTCCTCGTAATCTTATATAATTTTAAAGCAAACAAACTTCTGAACAATCACTACAAGTTTGACAGCTCAATTGCTCAAGTTAATCAATATGAAGTCATTAACTATAAATAAGTTTCTTAATTGTGTTTTATTTTAAAATTCTGTTATTAGAATATTTACACACTTGTAAAACCCTTGTTCAGATTAATGTTGTATAAAGATAATTTTATACTCCAAAGTAAAATGTATTCTCTCATCGTGTGACGAAAATCAAATAATTTTGTTCCTGCTGTAGATTTTGTCCAGCTATTCTTGACACAAAGCCTGGGCCAAACTTTTTCCTCAGAAGAGTATTCACATTGTGTGATTGGTCAGAAGTTGACCTTCCTGCAGCTTCTGCAGAAAGATGCTGAGATGGAGTCTCTGTTGTGCATTTCTGACAAGTTCACACAGTAATTTGTCAACTTTAAAGATGAGAAAAAAGGAAGTCTCGTTAATCTGGTTGAGTGGAAACTAAAAGAGTCGATCAAAACTTTGAGATGAGATGGAGGTGAAACAAAATCTGACTGTACCATTCACAGAGAGCCCCTTACAAGCCGTTTAATTATTGCTGTAAACACCAGTATAAGCAAACTTTTTCTGTGATAAAAGGTAATAAATGTGAAGCCAGTTTCACTCTGTCCATTGCATTCAGTCCTGAGAATGCCTGTTGGAGCACAGCAGAGGTACAATATTTATCTTGCCTTGACACTTTGTATCCATTCCTTCTGTAAATTTAATGTGAAATGCTTGTAGCCTTTTTATTTTTCATTGAGTGTTTATTTGACTGCTTCGATGGCATGTGGTAAAATGTTTTTATTAGAAACTATACTTAGAGAAAGGAAAAAGTAAGGAAATTTGTGTTTGGTAGAATATTTATTTGTTGCAACAATGCTTCTTGACAAAAAATCTTATACCGGGCACTTGAGTAGCAGCACCTGGGGGGTACCAGAAGCTCAAAAGCAAAAGTAACAGCAAAATAAGCTAATTTTCCTTATGCACAACCCACATGTTCAAATCTATTGCTCACCTCACAAATACACGTTCCTTACAAATGTGGCACCAATTAAAAGGGAATTTAACATCCATTATCTATACCCGCTTCTTCCTTTCAGGTTCACTGGTGTCCATATTCAGTCACTGTGCGAGGGGCAGGGGGTACACCCTGGACAGGTTGCAAGTCCATCACAGGCTTTCCAATGGTATAAAAAGTATTGTACACAAGCATTCTTTTAACAAAAAAATAATCCGCCAAACACAAATTTCCTTACTTTTTGTGCCAAGGTCTTTAAGTTACATTTTCCCAGTAAACTGTTCGTATTGACTACTATAAAAAATAGAGAAAGTGAAATTTATGTCTTTGTATGAACATTTTGACATGTCAAATTTGATCATTTTTCAAAATGCTATACATTAGGGGAAAAAAGTTGGCTCTTGATCAGGTATTTAATTTTGGCCCCTTGTAAAATTGAGTTTGACCACCCCTCTAAATTAAAGTCACACAGCTTTAATGAGATGTTAAAAGGTTGTGTATAGCTGGAGGTCTAAGATTTAAATACTTTAGAGCAAAATGTCAGTCGTTTGAATTTTTGGCAAAACCTTTTTCTTAAAAAATAAAAATATTGTCCCAGTATCTCGTTTGGAGTGTTTTGTTATATCTGGCACCACATTGACTCAGAGGTTAGCACTGTTGCTTCACAGCAAGAAGGTCTTGGGTTCAATTCCCAGTTCAGCACTTGAGTCTTTCTGTGTGGAGTTTACATGTTTTCCTTGTGCTTCTGTGGGTTTTCTCCAGGTACTTCCGATTTCCTCCCACAGTCCAAAAATTCTGCATGCTTCAGGCCCAGGCCTTCCTTACAACACAGAACTGTAATCTCAATGGGATTTGCCCAATTAAATAAAATAAATCTCTAAAAATATAAGCTTTAAGTCTGTTAAGTGAAATTCAGTTATATCCTCCATACTTATTGTTTTAATCACCATTAATGCAAGCAGATGATTTCGTAAGACTTAAACTTGTTTGTTTTATATAACCTAAACTGTTTAAAACCTTGCTTGATTATTTTGATTCTACTCATTCCTGCATGTTTAGATTTACTGCAAACCACAACGTATATTTTTAATCGCATCTATTATGTCTAACTAGGTCTAATGAAAAATGTTTACAATGATGGATAAACAAAACGAGCAGGCGAGCATCAAAACAGCTAATTAAAATGTTGAACATAAACATAATTGCGTGCATTAGCTTGTAATGCTAATAACATAGCCATGCTAACGCTTCTGTTAGCTTAGCTCATCCTTACCCGCAGCAAAATGAAGCGGAGTAGATTTTCGACCAGCCATGTCCTTCGCGTTTACATTTACCGAATCCACAAGTCTTTTTACCCGGGACACATCGCCGTTTCGGCAGGCCTCAAACAATTCCCTGAACGCCCCGCCGACACCACTGCTACCGTCGGTGGGACTGGTTGCTCCTGAGCCGGGGGTCGAGACGCTGCTACCTCCGCCTGAGGTTGTCGTAGTGGAGCTTGCGCTGCTCGCCAGGACCGCAGCTGGCAGGTCCGGAGAGGCCAAAGCCATCTCGATCCCTCCGCTACATTCCCTCTCGTTCTCCGACGAACCTACGGCCGGGGACAGTAAAGCCATAGACGGTGACGCCGGAGAAGCCCCCGTAAGAGAGTTGTTTCTCGGCGGAGATTGTAATGTAGTCTGCTGCTGTTGTTGTTGCGAGGAGCGACGAGACACCGCCATTACAGCAGCTCTCTGCTGGCCACATTAAAAACTGATCTTCCTTTCCGGTGAAAGTGCTCGTGTTTCCTGTCAGCTGCCTGTTCACAGAGGAGACGTCTGCTCTGTGGAGAAATCTCAAGAAAAATATGTATTCATTTTTTTCTTCTTATGTTTTAGTTTTAAAAGTTGCAGCTTTTTCTGATATGAGTAAAATGCGTCGATTAGCTGTAAGGTGGCTTAAATCAAACTGTGTTCAACCAGATTTCTTAATGCTAAAGCAAGACGTACATTTTTTCCCCTCAAAGGTATACAAATAGTATTAAAATCTGCTCTTTTTTAGGACACACGAGAGAATGCCTAGAGTCTAAACTACTATGGATCATGTCATGAGCTTCCCATGTGGAATCTGGTCGCGAGTTGCCCACAGAAAATCTTCCTGGTGGACAAAAGGGCAACTCTACGGGGGACCACGTGAGATTTCTGTAGGTAAATCCACAAACTGTTGCATTTAACAATAAGCTCTAGGTGCACGCAAGGGCAAAACTGCAACCAACTAGCGGGGACATTGCCATTACATTCCCGTGTCTACAATCGACCCACCTGTCCTGTACCCAGCAATCACCTTCTCGTTCCAGGTGCAGCAAAACTTTAAATTGTGAAATTGCCTGACATCAGTTCAGAGTTGAAAGTGTTCCAGTTTCCAGAATGTCAGGGTTCTGATTGAATGCAACAGTAATGCTCTATGCAAAAGTGTAGTGTCAAAACATTTCACCCAATAATTGGCATAAAGTACTGACTTAATGTAAGGTAAACAACAGAACTGCTAAAAACCATAAAAGTAAAGATTTTCACTTTCTTGATGCAAGGAGCAGTTATGTTCAAATGATTTCACACCAACTCTGGTTGCTTGAGTTTTGTGTTGCACCAACTTGCTTGACTTTTGGGGCCATTTCAATATTTTTGACTCGGAAGCCCAAAATTCAGACCTCGAGGAAAACTCAAATTCACCCTTATACTCTTTTATTCCATTGTTTCTGGCCATAGTTTGTAATTCATGAAAAACCCAGGATTTGTCCAACCTGCCTGTGGACTTTACTGTATTTTGGATTCAATATCCTGACATACCAGTTTCAAGGATCATCACAAACAGATTTACAGAGTGTAGGACACTGAAACTGCTAGTTTATTAATCAGTTTATGGATGTAGGTACTGGCCAGCATGGAAGGCTAGTTTATGAGCATGTGTGCATGGTGTATTTGAGAAGTGTCCATCATTCACCATCAAAGTAAAAAAAAAAAAAACTTAACTTAATTTAACATTTTGCTAAATGATACTTGGAACGGTTTGGAAAAAATGTTAGTCTATCCTCTAGTTAGACCTGAAAAATACTAAATCCAAATTCCATAACTGTGTAGAAACCATTACATCTAGTCAGGTGTTCATTTAGGTACAAGAGGGTTGTTGAGTTTAAATTTCATTTGATGGGTTCCCTGTCATTTCCGCTGCTTATTTGTATGGTCGAGGTTTATTTTTCACATTAGTTACAGCGTTTTTTTGCTAAATGTTTTATTTCTAACAGTTTCTTTTAAATTAACTAAAAATAACTGAAATAGCAAATATGCTATTAATATGCTTTTATTTAAAACAATACATTGTACTTTTTGCACTTAGTGGAACTTCGAGGAGAAAAAAACGAGGTGCATATACAAAACAAGAAAAACATTTTTAATAAAAGAACATCTCGTGTGTTAGAACAACCTTTATACAAATGTCCAAATTAAGATTTGCAGGTTTTCAAAGACCAGCACAAAATAAACTATAAAATAAAAATCTTACATTTCGATTGCACAACATACCGCGTAACTGTTCAGCTGAAAACTGCAATCTGCAACATATAAAATCTTAGTGCAACTTAGTAACCAAAAACCTTTTGAACTGAAGCAACTCAAAGAAAATAAAGCTTGTCTGACAGCTGGATGGCAGGCTCAGAGTGCAGGTACTGGCCAGCGAGGAAGGCCAGTTTGTGAGCATATTTGCATGGTGCTGGAACACGAATGGTTCCTGGCCAGTTCCAGTACAGATGACACATCTTGAAGGTCAGCCTGGTGTAAAACAAAACAATTAGTATTAAGTTTTATAACCACTAAAGACTTTCAAAAAGCTTAAAAATAAAAGTTTTAAAACATAAAAAAAGTGTCATTGTTTTAAAGTAGCCTTTTATAAGAAATACGATGTATTGTTAACCTCTAAAAACTTCAGAATAAAAAAAACTGCAATTGGGTTTGCTAAACAGATGTCTAAAGAGGAAATAAAGACAAATTGTACCGTCTACTCGTGCACCTGGCAATAGCATTAAAACCTAGGTCAGACAAACTCGTGAGATTGTTTAAAAAAAAAAAAAAAAAAGTTCATGGTGCATATGGAAAAAATGAAATAGCTAATCAAGTATTTTTTTTTAGTTTCAGTTCAGGTTAGGAACCGTTTGTTCAATCAAGAACATGCTTACAGTCTTAAAGGGTAAAGTCTAATTTGTGTTCAATTTAAGATGACATGTTGACTTAAAGCTGTGAAAGACAGCAAATGAGGAACAATGTCTAAAAGAAAGGTGGCTAATGCTGCATTCCAGTTGAGGCAGAACTCAAAATTGTGAAGTCAGACTGATGTCAGTTCCGAGTTGAAAGTGTTAGTTTCCAGAATGTCAGAAAAAAACATTTTTATTTCTTGCTCTGATGCAATAATGCAACAATTACAATAATAGCGCTCTACGCAGAATTTTGAGTGTACAAACGACGTTGAAACATGTTGCCCAATAATTGCTTTAAAGTACTAAAAGTATTATTGATTTAATGTAAGGTAAACACAGAACTGATAAATTAAAATAGTTTCAGTCTCTGTTGATGTGAGGAGCAGCCACGTTGAAATAACGACAATATGTGTGCTTGGGTATGGTGGTATTTATGGGTGTCTTGTTTCAATATTGATGTCGGATATCGGTCAGATAGCAGCCAAAAAAATGAGTATCGTATAGAGGTGGGCGATATATATCGCAGACGATATTATCGTGAATGTTGTTTTAAAGATATGCATTTTTACGTTATCGAGTATTCATACTGTCTCGAAAAGACAGTGGCGAAGGAGAGAGGAATAAGCCCTCATTCGCGAAATATTGCCACAAAAACCAATCAGCAGGCCGGATTCTGTCATGTGACTGGGGTTGAGGGCAACTGAGCCAATCAGCGGGCATGATTTAGTCACGTGATTGGGGTCAGCGGCAACTGAACTAAACAGCGGCT
>JARVJO010000394.1:22755029-22787288 GCA_031762555.1 Cynodonichthys magdalenae | reverse complement strand
ATGAATGAGTCAAAGCAAGACTCTGGGCATGTTTTTGATGAGAGGATAACATTATAACATGATATAAAGCTCAAAAAAGTTGACTTTACATTATATGGCCCCTTTAAAACACATTTCTAAAAATAAGATTGTTTTAATTGGAAAATAACTCTGCCTAGTCAAATATTGTTAACAAAATGTGTGCATAAAGAGCTAATATAACAGCAGGTTTGCTCTCAACACTGCAGATACACTGCATCTGCTTCTAATGATTTACATTTCCTGGATCATTAAGTTATCTAGATAATAATGAAGCTAAATTTACACCTCTTTACAAAGACAGCGAGGTAGATAAAAAGCAAGAAATTAATCAAAAGTATTTTATCTTCTAATGAGCAAATAAGGGCAACCATTCGTGTAAATCATAGGTCAGAAAAGAAAAACTTTTTAAAAAAACAACACTACTTTCTCTCAACCCATCCCAGTGGTTTCTGGACTGGGGAGTTTCTCCCTGAAATGGGGAAGCACAACATTTTCACTGCAGAGGTGACATATCTGTATGAAACAACACACCCAATAGGTCATCAAAAGTCTGGGTCAAGATAAACTACATCAAAAAAAGTACACACATTTCTTGAAGTAAAATATTCTCACCACCAGGATTTCTGAGCCGATCTCCAGTCCCCATTGGTTGAGCTCCTTCAAACTCGCAGAACTGCCAGAGATGTTCTTCAGAAGCTGTGATATTGAGAAGGTGTGCTGTTCACTGCTCACGTTGATGTGCATAGTCAAGTCCTGTAATGTAGAAATACAAATGTTTTATACAAGTTCTATTATCTGAATGTTTTATTAAAAAAGGTCGTTTCTTCAATATCAATTTATTTTCTCTTGAGAATTGCATTCCTGTTTTTACCATCGTGTTAAAAATGCATCAAGTTGATGTTTCTAAACACAAAGCACCCAGTTTTTGCCACTTTTAAAGAAACACTTTATATCAGTAATTGGAAGTTGCTTTTTAAAAAAAACTAAAGCAGGTTGGATCTTTAAAAATCAAAACAGATGTCATATTTTATGAACAAACACCATTCTATGCAAACAGACCACAATCTGAGGTACTCCACCACTGAATTAACATACTTTCATCGCTCTGAAGTCCTTCCTCATTTTATCTGGGATTCCTGTCATGAAGGAAAGCTCTGGCACCAAAAGGATCTCTCCAGTGATGATTTGCTGCAAGAAAAGAACAAAACATATTTTACAATAAAAATGGTTCCTAAAAGAAGCTATTATTCAAGTTTTTTTATGCGTTTAGATAAAGTAGAAAATTTTATATCATACACTTTTTATCATCATCTATCAATTATTTCTTAATGTGACTGATAATGATGTCCAATCGTGTCAGGAGGTTGTTAGAAAAAGACTTCGTTGTTGCAGGTAAGAGACATTGCAGAAGAAAATTATTTCAACACAAAAATGCCGTTTTTTAAATTTTACTTCCAGATATTTTACAGCAGATCAAGTTCTTTCAAACATCTATTCTAAAAGGTCAGTTTTTAAGAAAACAAGCAAGTTCTGTAATACAAAAAATGTGGTAGAAAGCAAAACTTCTTGTAGCCACAAGATGGTAGTGGTAGTCTGTGACAAAAATTATTGAACAACAACTGAGTGGTGTACTTTTTTATTAACACTGACTGCATTCTTTAAAACTTAACTATGTTTTAAGCTTTATATTCTGTGCTGATATAATAAATGGTGACTAAAAATGTTACCTTCCCTCCTTGTTTAGACCGCTCCTTAGGCTGATGCTTGAGTAATGGTTGATTCATCTCCTTGATTGTGATCCCATAGTTTTTGCTGGTAACATTGTTGAAACAAATATAAAGCAGAAAAGGTAAACACAAATAAAACCTACACACCACTGAACTTTTTATTGCCGATAAAAATATCAACTGCTGTCATTACAATGAACTTCCTGTACTTCCCTACGAAGGTCTGTTGAGTTCACTATGTACAGGAATCTCACCTGTAGTACTCCAAAAAGGTTGTTTTAGTACCATCCATCAAAGTGAAAGTGTCTTTTGGTGACTTATTCCACTCAATGTCATCAATGCGGTATGTGCGGTTGTTGTAACGGGTGATGACAATACTGCCAACAAGTTCTTTGGTGCATCCATCTTGGAAGTTTTCCTTGCTCTGTTGGTACAGTGTGTTCCTAAAAGGACAGCAATATGTAAGATCAGTTTTCCCTTTTTTAAAAATGAATATATCGACTCATGTTTTTTTTTTAAACACAAAAAAAAAAAAACGGAGTCAATGAGTCCAAAGGAAAGAGTTATTATGGTAAAGAGTGGACAAAGTTCTCTCAAAGGGCAACACAATGAGAATAAAAAATTCTGAAAGCTGCTTTTGTTTTTTAAACGACCCCATGATAAAATCTGGTATTTATATACACATCAGCTCTGAAAGGCTTGTTAATGGTATATTCTTTGTTTAAACATGTATGAGTTTCCACAGGAAGCAGAACAAAACCAAATGGGACTCATGTTTAACTGCATTCAAAGCATCTTTAAACAAATTGTGGCAATATCTAGAAAGCTCATTTTGATGTCTGGTGATAATAAACATTAAATACAGAATATACATGTAACACTGTTAGTAAAATGTGACAAGAATACCCTAGTTGAAGGGGTGAAAGCAAATTCTTGCTGGTACAATGACAAAAAGCATCATTGGCTATCCCAGTGCAAGAAGCGTATTATTGTGTCTGTGCACCACCTGTGTAAAATGTTCCAGCCCATTAAATCAAATGCACCAATCCCCTTTGCAACCACTGCATTTTGGAAGTAGATGTGCTCTCATGGAGTGCAACCGAAATCTGTGGTCATAAGTACAGAAGCAGTTTTTTTAACTATGTTTTGTTGTTGTAATTGAGCAAAATGACATGAAACACAACTACTCTCCTTTGCTTTTAATTGGGATATTTTGTAATAAGCAGACCAGGAGTGGCCTGATAAGAAAGAGTGGCCCATGAGTTCCTGAAAAGACTGGCCCACTTTAAACTGTTGAGTTGAAGTAACTTAGGGTGTATTCACACTAAACTAGATTTTAAGTAAAATATATTTTAACTCTTACTTTTTTATGTTTATATTTATAAGGTTCTAATACTAAATAGCGAAATAAATCATTTTAATTAAATTAAAATGCGCACATAGCAATAGCTTGGAACCCAAGAGGATAAAACTGGTGGGGCCACTAACTATTTAGGGGTGTGGTGGGGGGACATCACTCCCCCTTGCCACCTCCACTTGTGGCACCCCTGGTGATTGACAGGTTATGTTCCACGAAGGAATTACGAGCTAGAGCCACAGCACCACGCAGCTCTCTGTTGGATGTGAGAGATTTAGTTTATCTATCAGAATTAGGGACAAGACATTTCTGATTCATGACTGCTGAATTATTAACAAGCACCACAGAGCTTATTTAATTTTATTTGATTTTTTATAGAATAGGCTCCTGATCTCTGCAGCTGGCCAGCTCTGTAGCGTTTGTTCATGTGTTTAAGTCCACTTTGCAGCTATGCATCGAGTAGATCAGCTGACGTGCAAGAGAGAAGGTGTTCGGCCCACTGAGAAAATCCCCCGTAGACTTTTATGCCAGTCCGCCCCTGGAGCAGACAGGCATTAAAAGTAGCGGTGCAAGTTTTGAGGGCTGGCCATTTACGAAAGCCCCAAGCTCTGAGGAGAGAGAAGCAAGGCAAGAGGATTGATGCTCCAGGACAGCACAGACAGCTCAGAAACCAATTGGAATGAGATAAAACAGCTATTTATAAACTGATTATGTGTTTTAAACTGCCTATTGCTAGCGGATCTATTCTGACACAAAGTGCAGCTGTGAGTGGTTCTGAATGACAACTTTATAGCAGACAGCCACTCTCCCCTCATCCTGGTACTGTGTATCGGCACAGGATCTTTTAGTGGTACATAGAACTGGACCAGCTTACTTTCACCTCTGCCTAGTAGTACGTGAAAGTTACAAATTAAAATTAAAATATTCACAAATACAAACATGATGTAATTTTGCTGTGTGAACTTACATGACATCCAGCACAGAGTCATTCCGTAAAACTTTGTGAGTCACATCTACAGACATGTACAGACCTCCATCTGTGTGCTTGATGGCAGTGGAAAAACCTGGCCATACCTGAAGCCTACAAAACACAAGGAAATTTACTATTTACTAGTAGGAATGTAATTACAGTAGCAGGAATATTTGTCAAGAATAAAATCTCATTACTAACCGATGTTTTTCAATAATGACTGCACTTTCTGGATCAAAGTGATTTCTGCCAACCAGCTTCAGTCCAATGATTTTCATAACTCTTGAAAAATAAAAAGACTGGGTCACATCCCATCAATCTTACAGTATTAAACTGTATCAGTACAATGGGTAAAATGTTTTTTGAGAATATTAAATAGAGCTTGAAAGTTGTTTTGGATATTTGTGACAAATTTTAAGAAAAATCTTAAGGATCTATTGGTGTAAAAGCAATAAAACAGTAAAGCCATGCAAAAATATGTATTTTTTAAGAAATACCTCCTGAGTACGACATTGTAGAAAGGAATGCAAAGATCAGAATTAGGTGGCAAAATTTTCGTCATCTGGACTTTGATTTCTATTTCCTCATTATCCGTCCTTCTCAAACTCTTCAGTACAATCTCCTGTTTGTCATCACAATGTTTGGAGAAAAACAAACATTTTTGACTTTTGACTCAACCATTTTTGCATTTGTAGATGCGAACAACAAAAATAAACTTTCAAAGTTCACTGTTTGTATTTAAGAAATCTTGGAAAATATTTATCTTTGGATGTTCTGAAACTCAAAATAAGCTGAAGATTCATGTCTTCATCAAGTTTAGGACTGTCTTCTCATTTTAATTACCAACAAAACTATAAAACTCACATCTTTCAGCTTAACTGGCAGGTACAATATGGAGCCATCAAAAGCCACCACTTCCCCCGTGGTTGAACGATGGTCTTTCATCATTCCGAAACGCATTGCCATCGACTCAACATTTGGACTACAAAATAAAATAAAAAATAAATAAAAACAGGAAAATTACATTCTAATTAGTGGTCGACTGATACATCGGCTGGATGATATTTTTGGCCGACATTTGCGTTTTTTCATTGTAACGGTATCGGCCGATACGTTCCTTTGATCATGAGAGCGCATGTATTGCTGCTCTCTCCCCGGTAGAGAGCGGCTGGTATGTTGTAAGACTGAGTGCCAACAACAATAAGTTATTAACTTTTAATGTGTTTTAACTGTCTAATTTAGCAGTTTCTTCCCTCTGTCTGGGACTATGATGGGGAGAGAACAGCGGTCTGTTAAGTTTCACTTTGAGAACGGGAGCGCCATGTTTTACTTTCACTCTGCACTGAAATTAGTGTGTCCACATTGTTGTTGTTGTTTTTTTTTTTTAAAGCTGGATCTACTTACAGGAGACATAGAACAACACCTCTATTTTTCTTCCCGCTGGAATGAAATAAAAAAAGCCCTCGGTCTTGTTGCACCGTTACATTCATACAGAGCGAGTAAAGAACTGCTGTCCACCATATAATCCAAATACAAACAATCCAGGCAGACGCCGCTCATATCACATCTGACTGCAGTATAAAAGTTGTGATGCAGGTTTTCTTCGGTGTGCATTTCAAACTGTGATCTAAAGCTTTTTGTTAACGTCAGCTCGATTAAATGAAATTTTTGCCCAGTTTAAAAAACGAGCACAGATCGAGGCAGAGCTGCTATAAGCAGTGTGTGAAGTCCTCACAAAGATAGCAAGATATGTGTCCCTCTCCTTTTTTCTCTGTTCGTCTTACAGTTTTACTTAGGCCCATTGCTGTTTTTAAATTAAAAAAAATGCTGGGATATTAAAACATGGTCATTTTATTTTATGTAAAAAAATATATTAATCTGATTAATATTAAAATAAAAAAAGAATATGTAGCACTAGATAAAATAAATCTTTAATATTTTATTTTATTTTTTTAGTAAACGGCTGAAAAATGAAATCCTGTGTGGCAGCTTTTCACTCAGCCTACACCAGACAAAGCTTAGTTTCTAAATGTTTATGTTCAAAATCGTCTCAAAAAAAAAAAATCAGCCGCACATATCGGCGTATCGGTTAGACTGATGTCAAATAGTCGGTATCGGCCTTCTAAAACCTGTATCGGTCGATCTCTAATTCTAATAACCTACAATAATGTAAAGAACACATGAATGTTACAGTTCTCACTTGCAAAAAAATCATCTGAGTCATTCATGATATGACAAGATACAGATTTAAAACTATATTTTCATTTTTAATGGCTCCAAACTGAAGGTAAAGTAAATGACACTTACATGAACGTAACATGATACTGGTACACAGCTTCATTCTTGCATTGAATTGGGATGTGGTTTGACCCAATCGTTATGGGAGCTCCTTTATTTCCAGCTTTTTTAAGTGGCTCACTGCACAGGAAATACAAATGCACAAAAGCTCAGTTAACAACAACTTACAGATTACATTGTATAGGCTGTACTTTTTATTAAATCGTAAGTGGCGTCCAGATCAAGGTTTGGCAGATGTATAAAATGTTATTTACTCAAACAAAATTCCTGTAGACAATGTCTACAAAATGTACAATTTGTTTTGTTTGACTGAAGCCTTGATGAAGTATGAGTTTAATGGAAGTTAGGGTGTTGCTTTGTTCATGATAGTGTCAACTATCATCTCATCAACTATCAACTTGTAGTGTGTTCATGATAGATTAATTGAACATACTCCAGATAAGGAGGGAAAAAAAGGTAACAAAATGATAAATGACTGAAATCTCAAGTGGTTTCAGTAGACAGACTTAGTTTGTTAGAAGCACACTTACCAGATTGTCTCCATTTTCAGCTCCTCCTTTTTTGGAGCAGGAGTGGAAAGCACTGAGGCATCTTCTGCCACACTCACAGAGGGCAATATTCCTTTAAATTATTTGTATTGCACCAGACAACAAAAATACAGATTTTTTTTTTTAGAAAAAAAAAAATCATTATGCGGGGATACAATTTTACAGAGTCATTGCTTAGATTGTTTACCACCACAAGCTTTTATTATCTTACCTGCTAGGGGAGGCAAGGAGTGTTCAGCTGTTTGAGGCTCAGGTGTCAGACTCTTAATCTGACCTGGAGGAAAAGGAGAAAGCAGAGCGCGCCCTCTTCCCATTCCAAGCTGTGGCATAGCTGCTCTTCCAAGCCCCACCATCATCTGCGGGAACAAACTGTGGGCATGGAAAGTGTAATCAACTATAACTACTGTTACTATAATCTATCAAATATAAACTTCAATTATACAACATTGTTCAAGTCCAAGGTAGCCTGCAGTGTGAACATAGCCTAACAGTTTGCATCTCTAATAGGATAACTCACAACTTGCCACCAAAACAAAAAAGTGAAGGCTGTTTCTCACACCCTTGAATTCAAAAAATACTTTGATAAAATCAGAAGAGAACAACCCTAAAATATTTTATGCATTCAAAGTAAAACAGGCCGTTTTTACACTGATGCAGAGCCTGTTAATGAAAACACCAAACATGTAATTTCTCTGGTCTACCTGCTGCCTCTGCCCATCATGTCTCCACTTGGTCCAATGCCCTCTGGAGAGCTGGTGACACCAAGAGGGCCACCATGCAGTTTCAGCTCTCCTAAATCTCCAGCAGC
Source organism: Cynodonichthys magdalenae (assembly GCA_031762555.1). Lineage (NCBI taxonomy): Eukaryota > Metazoa > Chordata > Actinopteri > Cyprinodontiformes > Rivulidae > Cynodonichthys > Cynodonichthys magdalenae. The sequence continues at coordinate 22,779,559 of JARVJO010000394.1, read as the reverse complement.
TCCACGTCCTGTAGATTAATATAAAAATATTGTTTTTTTCTGTACAGAATTAAACTTGCTTGTGTAAAGCTCTTACAGGGTTTCCCCTAGTGTATTATTAGGCCACCAATCTTTACATGCCGCCCTGCCAGACTAACTTTCATTTAGAGCAGTGTCACCCGCACAGCATATGTTAAAATAGTACTCATCATCATTGAGCTAAAAAGCTATTGTAATACTCAATGTTCAAAAAACAAGTCTAATCGAGAGCTCCAAAAGGTTTTCAAGTTCATAATACTAAATGATTTATCATATCTGCAATAGTAGATTATTGATAATTATTATGAGGCCTTTATTGTTAAAATGTAATCAAGCAAATACATATACATAAATATTTTTATTATTAATACAATAATTAAAGGTGAGCAGCTTATCAAACAAACAGCCCTTTGTGTTACTCTGTACCCCTGAAGTAGCTCTCGATCTCAAAAAGGTTGGTGACCTCTGCTACAAATGATGTTTAAAGGGGAATTATTAGGCAGAACCCTTTTTTTTTTTAAACATGTTTTTTCAATTTGCAGTCTGTACTGCTTCCAGAAACAGTTCAAGTGCCAAAAAAGTACTCCCAGATGTTTGACAATATGTAAATTTTTTTTTGTGTCAGCAAATGAAATGTTTCAAAACCTGCAGATTGTTACGTCACAATTCGAGTAACCTAGCAACGCCAAGGCAAGCGCAGCCCCTCACTTGGTAACCCAAGCTGAGACTCCAACCACTTCTTCACAGGACAATCATGTTATTTCTGCTGTTTTTACAATAGTCATAAAGAACAGAGATGCGTGGCTTAAGTTTATTTTTGATGGTAATGTTCTAGCAATATTGCCAAAATGTTTGTGTAAATAATTTCACAATGGACTCCTTTGAAAACTACTACCAGTACACAGCAGGATTTGCCCAAGGACTTTCAGCTGAAGGACACTTCTGTCCCTACTCACAAATCTGCAGAGGATGGCAGCAAGTGATGTGTTGTGTGTTTAGTGCTGCTGTTCGGTATTAACATGATTTGTCATTTAGCACAAATTATCTTTGAACGCGCTGCCAGGATCGACTACCAAGGAAGAGAACTGCTTCGCCTTTCCTTCTCCACAACGCCGGCCTGGGGAAGCGGTGACAACCAGGCATTTAGCCAGTGGGGTGTCTTTAGGTCACCCTGGTCTGATTTGTGACACCTTGAGTCTGCTTCACAACACCCTGGTCCACTTTAAGACAACTCGTGGACGTACCTATATAAATATGCGAGGCTGCGCACGTGCATTGATTTTGCCCGACGCTGCACCCGGCTTCACGGACATCAGAAAGGCCCGCCCTACTCTGCTCGGATAAAGCTGTGGGGTGCGTTTGATTTGTTGAAGGCAGTGTCTGTTTAAACCTGTATCAGACTGGGCAGCTTTAACGAGATCGCAACAGAAAACAAGCTTTTTTAAATACCGAAAATACTGACATGGGCAAAATGACGTCTGTCATTGTCATAAATGTTGGGGTAGGTTATTTTTCGGCCTAGTACAAGAATACTCTTAACTTTTGTTTTTATTTTACAAACTTTTAAATACAGACCCATTGGTTGAGTTCCTCTTCCACAAGCAGCCATAGGCTCAATGCCCATTCCCCTAAACATCGAGACCAGCGTTGATCCATGGCCATGCGTTTGCATGCTAACCTGTAAAAGATATCAAATTACAGGGATTTTTATACTGAGCAAAACAATAAAAATGCAAATTGTTTATAAATTTAGAATTTTTTCTGGTTCCCACCTTTTCTTCAGGCAAAGTTGAAACATCTCCTTCTGAGACGGGTGATGTCATTTTAAATGAAGGCTTACGTTCATGTTGCTCCATCATTTCAGGTAGAACAGCACCTCTTGATACCCCCAGCTTTGGTTCAGTTGCTGGGAAGAGAAGTCTACTGACTCGGCCGACTCCTACATCTGGCTGCACCAACAGCCCTCTACCTCGCGGAACCACAGATTCAGCAGGAGCTAAAGATACGGCTTGTCCTTGGAAGTTATCACCAGGAATAGGGAAACCCCTGGCTCGTCCTATACCAGACCCTTTTGTAGTGGGCAGCAACCCTCTACTACGTCCTATGGTCAACTCCTCAGGCTGCAGTCCTCTTCCGCGTCCTAGCCAGTGGACGCCCGTCATGTCACTAAGATCTGGGGGCTTTCTTGGATCCATTTGTTCAGCCTATATTAAATTCAAAACAGGGCAGCTGTTTAGAAGGGGGACATTTGTTAAAATGGCAAAGTAAATAAACTGCCATCAACTGCCAACTGCCGTTTTAATGTCCTCACTTCCTAGGACACATTAAGTTGATTTGATGCTGCAGTTGGCCATGTAATATTTTATACCTTTTCTGCTACTTTTGCATTAGCTATTATTAAGTTTTATTAGGCTTTACGATACAAGATGATTCCTACAAAAACAGAATGTGAATCTTTTTCAAAAATTTCATGCCAATATCTTGAACACTGAGGAAGTTATAAGCAAAAATAGATAACATGAAACGGCCACAAAGGCCCCATTGGTTCTGCTGTGAGCTGCAGCAAGAAAAAATGAGTTGATTTCACCTAAACATAAATAACATAACCCATACTTTGAGATTATCACGATTTTGGTGTTATTTTGTATGGTTTGTAATGTTCTTTTTGAATCCGCTGTCAAGATCTAATATTGGTGTAAGATAAATTATCCACATCCCTAAATACTGGTGAGCCACAGCCATGACGGGAATGTCTGACCTAAAATGGCTTTGAACTCTTACATCTGTGTTTTACAGATTTATGAACAAATACAAAACATTAGGCAATTTATAAGGATTCTCAAAAAACAACTTCAGCATTCATATTTGCCAAGTCAAGATAAAATATGTGGCTACAGGATATTACGTTAAGAGTCGTTAGGGAGCCGAAAGAGCCGGCTCTTCTCTGGGAGTCGTTCTACAAGAGCCGAACTTCCCATCACTAATTCCCACTTTCTTGTGTTATCCAAGTACTAATAATGAATGTACGAGGTGTGTATGTACATGCAGTATTATTGCTAAAAAAATCGATCAATACTGCCCAGGTAAGCTGAAAAACAACTCATGTTGTTTTGTTCAGTTGTCTGTGATCTACGGTCAGATCTGTATTCTTAATTGGCCTACACATATTAAAATCATTACTAGACCTTTTGTAATGTATAACAAAGTGTGTGTGTGTGTTGGGGGAGGGGGGTACTTAAAAATAAATCAAAGGAAAATTATCGTAGCTTACTGTCCTGTTAGCTAATTTCAATTAACCAATATATTTGCGCCATTTCCCAACGTGTTCAGGCGTAACAAACATGCAAAAAATATGATTTGTTCGTTGTTAATTTATAAACTAGTGAATAGAATATGCCAAGAAAATAACTTATACTATAATTATTTAATAAAACACAAGTTGGTTAACTCAAAAGTGGGCAAAACGCAGCTGCTAGCTTAGCTAATCATATAGAAAACGGCCCCAGCCCCTCTGTTAATTACACCGGAAATAAATACTTGCAAAATTTCAAGATGTTAACAAAGAATATCATACAATATTTTTCAGTATGAAAAAGTACCTGTTAGCTGGAAATATATCGAACCTCTCCTTAACATGTGACAAAATCAAACTGGATTAAACCGGACAGACAAGTGATAATCTGTACCTTCTCTCCTGCAGTCCTATTGGATAATCAACTCAAGATGCATCCAGTCATTGGTTAGTTGAATCTGTCCATCAAAACTGCCGAGTTGAAACACCACGGTGAATGTGGTGGTGTCGCCCTCTGATGGTTAACATCCAGCAACATTTGGGAATTATTTCTTAATTGTACAGAGGCCCTCCAGGTGAGAAAATAAAGACAAAATAAATATTTGTTGTACTATTAACGTAATGCACAGTTAATTAGGCCTTTGCTTAAATATCTTTAAATTACTTTCTGGTCTAAAATTTATAATTACAGGAAGCCAGTTGAACTACAGCCTGCTGAATTGGACCAGTTAACTAGCTGTTGACAAGAAAACAGTTTTGTGTCTTTTCTTTATGAGAAAAAACCCCCCAAAACAATAATGATGAAGGTGAGCACAGGTATACTAAATTATAAAATCCCTCAGCGGCTTGGTTTTCAGGTCACTGGTCAGACATTTTAGCAATTAATCTTGCACTTATTTGAACAAATCACAGAAGTGCTCCCAGGGGTTTTGAGGTGATGACTCTGTGCTTGCACCTGCTCTTGGCAAGAATAAATTAGTCACTGTGCCAGAAGTAAACTCACCTCTGGCTCCTATATTTAGACAGTAACACCTTGGATGCTACAGTTAAACAGCAGAAAGTCAAAGTGCCTAAAGATGTAATGCAGTTTGTGTGGAAGCAGCTGCAGCATACTTTTATAAATATCATAAATACTTGCCCTGTGAGCAAATCTCCCTTCAGGCCAAACCAGCAAAAGAGTCTAGCAAATCTGACAGCAAGGATAGTTTAATCGCTGATGGTGGAGATTTTGCAGCTCATATTTGTTAGGGATCATTTGAAGCTTAAACAATGAGAGATTTCTCTCCTGAGCAAATGCCTAAAAGTTGAACAATTCACTGATTCAAATTGGGTGAAATTGTAAGCTTTTTATTGATTTACTGGGAAAAAATATATCTTTGTCTGTACAAAGACAACACAATATAGCTTATTCCTGAGTAGCCTTCATAACGCCTTTGAATTTAGTCAGAGTTTCATTTCATACCTTCTCTACAGCTCATTCCAGCGGGTGCATTTTCATTCACATGCATATGTATGAACGATAAATTAGTCAGACCATCTAAAATTAAAACATAACTTTCAAATCTACCCCCTGGAAAGACGATATTTGGGGCGAACCGTGTGGAATTAAAAGCCTACATTCCTTGAAAGACTTCATATCACCCGCTTCTTTTCATGAGTTTTACAATAAAATCTTAATATAATTAAAACATAAATAAATTTTAAAAACAAATATTTTATTTTGGTCTTTGTAACAAATGCCATGATTGATCTCATGCAATACTGTGAGATTTCAATGTGATAGTGAACCCAGTATGTGTTGAGAATAATGCTCAGCTATTATCAAACTGAATTTTAGCTCAATACCTGTGACTCCAAATGTTCATGAGTTTTTGATGTACAGCCAGAGTTTGACTCAGTGACGGATCTAGGATTTTTAAGAGTAAGGGGCCACAAAAATCATAGAAGAATCAAATGATTATTCAACATCTTTGGTCACAAATCCTCTGTTTTGGTAAGGTGTATACATTTAACCAGTCACACATGTTTAAACACTTGTAATGAAACTTCATAAAAATCTAAGCTTGCAGTAAACTATCTTTACCAATATTACACACATTTTTACTGCACATAGAAAAAATACTCTCAAACACACAACATATGAGAAAATCCAGCCATCGTTTGTCAGTTGAAAGACTTTTTCTGTAGGATTGTTGTAAACTTGACTTTCCAAATTGGCTCATTAGCGCCACTAGTGTTTCGACACAGAACTGCATCCACCATCATCATTCTCTGGCAAAGGACAGATGAGATGAGTGACAGGTAGGGTTGGGCAACAATGACATAAAAATTGATCAAGATTAATTGTAATATTTAGCCAATAACGATTAACATGACTATTAATAGATGACAACTGCACTTACATTAGCATTAGCTGCTGCCACTATATAATTGCAAAGTGGCAAATATTAATTGACAGTTTTACTGATGATTAATCGCACATAATGCGATTTTGCCCAAGCCTAGGGACAAGGCAGGGGCACTTCAGGGAGCCAATCAGATTTCATCTGTAGCCCTGCCCTTGACTAAAATCTACATGTAGTGATATTTTGCTAACAGACAGACAGTTGATGCAGACAGTTAATGCATAGTACTCAAATGATGGATTGGGAACAATGCTCAGCTTCAACTGCTTGTTTGCAAGATATTTTGCTAATGCTATAAATAAACAAAACCACACAAACACACTGTGAAGGACATATTGCAACCCAACAAAGCATGCAGTAAAGGTTTTTCATGTCCAAAGCAGAATTTTAACTTATCTAGCTTTAGCTGAACCTTTAAGCTTGATTATTTGACAGCAGACAAACTTTCTCCAGCGAACTCACAGCAACCGTGGCGGTTCAGATAAGCTGGAAAAATGTGGCGGCTTAGAAGGATTTTACTCCTAACACAGACGAAGCCCAGAGCATGAAATCTGCTCTAATTCAACTCCTTTATAGACCCAATAAAAGTCTTTCCAAAAATAACTGTATAAATAATGTAAGAAATATAGATAAAAAAAACAACTTAAGAGTCTGGAAAAAAATTCACTGCGGCTTTGTATTTTGATGTTCTACATTTTTTTCTCTGCACTTTTTAAATTTTATTTTTGTTTAATCTTTTTCACGTTTTTGTGTTTTTTTTTTTCAGTGTGTTTTGATGCAGAATTTGACCTTATTACAGATGTTTGATGCAACTCTGAGTTAATGTAACCTTGTGCATAAAGAATTCACTGAATGCATAAAGAAGTCTTATTAAAATATGTGAGTTTATAACAACATGAAGCCTCCTGAAAGAAAGAAAAAAAAAAACTATTAGAAATAAGAGTGCTCTTATTCTGTGGCCAGCCACTTCTGAAACAAATGTGTTTTTCTCTCCTCACTTACATTTTCTTGTCATGATGAAATTACCTGTTTGTTGCCAAGCTTCTGCTCTGTGCCTGATTGTGTCATTTTATTAGGGTCGCGTTTGTAAAGCCATAATTTGCTGCCAAGAAAACAAGATAAACTCGGTCTATTTCACTGCGAAGACGAGCAATCTGCACCTGTCTCTGCCTTCAGCCGTATTCCACACATCTGACTTCATCTCGCTGACTGGCAACATGATGCAAGTCACTCTCACCGTGTCAGGGTGGGATGGGAGCAGATTGTCTGCGTTTGGCTGCGTCACCTAAACATATATGAATTACAAGGTGAGATGATCAGACTCTGAGTTTAGCCTTTTTTATTGTTGTCTGTTGGCAAAATATCTCATAAAGCAAAGGATGGATGCTTATAAAATTCATAGAAAGTAAATATTGGATCTAAATCTACAACTGATTAACTTTTCAAGTCCACCACATTCAAGATGGCCGCCACAGCTAAGCAACATCAGCAAACAGACAAATGGTTATAATTGGGACAGTTTTTCAGATTTCAAAGTAAAATTTAATGTGTCAGAAGTTGAGAGTCATTACCAATACAAACTCTAACAATTCCACACCAAGTCAACTCTGTACGTATGTTAGCAAAATATCTCATGACCCAGATAGTAAAATATGAGTGAATCAACACTGACATATGATTAGGCGTGATATTCAATCCATGTTGAAATTATACAAAATGTGGTCAGTGAATTACTTGTTGAAACAATGTTAAGCTTTCAACCATAACTGATCCCTATTGATGAGATGTTGGCATTTCATTCATTAGAATTCAACCATGAAACAACATTGATCCAAAAACATCTTTCCAACATTGGTTAATAGTTAGAATTGGATGATTTTTTGATGGTTGATCCACCATCAATTGTCGACCTTAATCAAAAATCTACTTTTTTCACCATAATTCAACATTGAATTAACATCTTTTGTTATCTGGGGAACCACTGCATGACCTTTAACGTAACTTGTAAAAATTAATCTTCAAATGTACGTTTATAACCGATTAATGTTTGGAGTTAACGCAATTCAAGATGGCTGCCACAGGGGACACAAGACTGGACTGAATCAAGTTTTGCAGGTTTTGAGCTAGAATTTGGTGTGTTTGTAGCTGATCATTATCTCCAACACATATTGTAAGCATTGCACATTGTGTAATAGTTTTCTAAAAACTCAGGTTATAGATATTGGCATTAACTTTGTCTTTCTGTTAGCAAAATATCTTTGGAACCACCATACAGATTTTAACAAAACTCTCAGAGAGCAATCTTTGTATGTACCGTATATTTACAACAGATTCACTTTCAGAGCTAGCCTAAGTATACTACAACTAATTGATGATTCAGAAACAGCTAACTCAGCCAGTTTTAGGGACGAGCAAAGATCTGGCGTGACAGACGCCGAGAGTCATCCATTATTAAATGAAAAGGGTGTCAAGTATCGGAGTGCTACAAGTTCTCACAGATCGTTCATAACAAGGTTTGACCAAACTGGTTATAATCCTGCCCATCATGACATAATTTTACTTTAAACCCTGGAATGAAAGGTGATGGGTGATAGGCATTCCTTTAACGAATGACAAGCCTTTAATTTCTAGATTTTTTTTTTTGACGGTTTCATTATTATTTTCACAGAAGACATCCAACAAAAGTTCCATGCAGCCACATGGGAGCTGATTATTGGACGGGGACTGAGTAACACTGAGCCCAAACAGAGCTCGAGGGAATTCATCAGGAAAACAAGGTTTGCATTTTCAGGTCTGCTCCTGTAATTGGATCAAACTATAGGCTCACCCCACCGAGGTTTCAAAGAAAGACGAAAGGACCTTCTTTATACGACCCCAATTTTTAAAGGTTTTGGTGTTGTGGAAAATCACAAGAACAGAATGTAATCATCTGCAAATCTCAATTTTGTTTTAAGCTAAGAAATTGTACCATTAAAAAAAGGTCATTATGAGTTTGATGGCATCTCAAAATCTTAAGGACAGGAACAATTAAGAGATGGCAAGTTAGGTTGAGTGGCAACAGGTCAGTAAGAGGACTGGGTAGAAAAAGAGCATTTTAAATGAACTGAATCTTTAAGAAGTAAAGATGGGCAAAGGTTCACCATTTTGAGAAAATAAACTATGTCTAAAAATTATAATTTTATTTTCAAAAAATTGGAAAGATGTTGTATGTACCACTTTCTACAGCTAATCCCAGAACAAAAGAAGCAGAAGAGAAATACAAGAAGTAAAAACATGTTGGTTTGGATTATAAGAAAGCATAAGAGGGAAAACTACAGTGATTTATTAGACAAACATAATGGTAATATGAAGGCAACATGGTGAATAATGAATAGTGTTCTGAAAAACCATGAAGTAAAATCAGGTATTCCACAATATTTTTTAAAGGATGGAAATTTCATCCATAATCAGAATGAAATTGTTAATGGATTCAATCATTATTTTGTGAATGTTGGCCCAAGTCTTGCAACTAAATTACCAAAAGTAGGTAAAAATGTGAATCAGACAGTATATTTCTTGATGGAACTGATAAAGAAGAAATAATGAATATTGTAAAAAAAACTTTGCAGATAAAAAAATCAAAAGATTGGGTTGAAATGGATAAGATGTTTGTAAAGAATATAATGAATCATGTTATTGAGACATTTACATATATATATGTAATTTATCTTTTTCAACAGGAATATTTCCAGACAACATGAAAATAGCCAAGGTAATCCCTCTTTTTAAAAAGGGTGAGAAACATGTGTTTAACAATTACAAACCAATATCCTTGTTGCCACAGTTTTCAAAGATTTTAGAGAAGTTATTTGTGATTAGATTGGATACATTTATTGATAAACAAAACTGATACATAAAATAATGTGTATATTTCAGCAAGACATGGCTAAACCATACTGCATTCATCACAGTAACAGAGTCCGGGTGTTGAACCCAAGACCTCCCTCCAACTGAAAACGTTCGATGCATCACAACACAAAAAATCCAGCAAAGAAAACCAAGACTGCTGGACAGCTAGTCTGCTCTAAAATAAATAAACTTCAAAAAGACCTTTTTTTGTTTTTAAAAATGCTGCAATTTCTTAGTTTAAACATTGAATATGTTCAGTCAGAATTTGGGCTCACGAGATTTGCAAATCGTTGCATTTCGTTTTTATTTACATTTTACACAATAGAAGTTGGGTTGTGGACTTGGCTCTTCAGAAACTCCAGAGTTGGAACAGATTCCTGCCCGATGCCTGCAAGCACCACAGATTTTTCTGTGTGCACAGCTGGAAAACATGGATGAGTGACTGCAGACCTACCAGGCCAAACCTTCTGAAGTGGGTTTTTTGGGGGATGCCAGAACTGGCGAGTATCAAGACGAGACAAGCAGCCATCTTTGTTTGAGCACACTGAATGGAAAGTGAGAGCTGTGCTTGCTGATGTTCCTCATTATTAGCTGTGATCCATTTCCATTTAAGCCCTTTTAAAACAAAAGCCACAACGGGGCTGAGAGAGAGAGACACCAGAACACGGTGACAGGTTGTTTAGCATAAGTGCCAGGAGCCCCCCTCTGAGGCCTTCCACTCTGGAAACTAGACCCATCTCTTCTGACGGCCACACATTGGTAACAACTTCAGTGTGAATTGGCCAAATTTCCCTGTCAGCACGAGGTCCAGAGGAAACTGCCCAGCGGTCACCGACGTTAATCTGATGTGACAATCATCGCTGACCTGTCAGTCACACAGAGCAGTGGGTAATGGAGAGTAAAAGGCCAGGGCTGTGTGGCGGCGGAGGAGGAGGGACAGCTGTGACAATTTGTGGGAAACAGAACCGTCCATTCCAGAGCCAGAAGGGGTGTGTGTGTGTGGAAAAAACATCACAGCTGCTTCTGCTTTTGGACAGCGATGCAAGCTGTTCAAGTCCTGGGAATGTTTCCTCAAATGTCCTCATGTGTGGACTTCCTCTTCTGATTTGCCCTAAGTGCTTGAATTCAACTACAAAAACCATCAACTGAAAAAAACCCCACAAAGTAAAATAATTTATGCTTGAGCCTTTTAAGCAGGCTCCTTGTATCCATGTTGCCAAGATATCAAAATGTTAAATTACTTTTTTTTACTTAAAAAAAGAGGAATGTAGGAAAAAATGGAATGTTCACCCACTGCTGAAGGTGATATTGTTTTTGTCTTTGTGTATTTTCCAGTGGCTGTAAATGATTAACATTTAGAGAAACTTCCATTCAAGATGGCTGACACAATGGATGTTAGAAAACACAAAAAGTGGCTGCTTAGCCAGTTTTACAGATATTGATGTCAAATTTGGTGCACCTTTAGGGATACACACACATAAAAGGAGATATATGCTTTCAAATCCTTCTTTTTCACATTTAATATCATTCAGTTGAAGTCTACTTAAAGTGAACCTGCAATGCTTTGGTCTGAATTCCTCCTGTAACTCCACAATCCCCTCTTTCATCCCTTTTCTTAGGTGTGTCTCAGATCAACTCATTTTGATGCTGTCTCTTTAAATCCAAAGGAGGCGTTTCCCTGCCCCCCTCAAGCTTTTTTAGAGTGGTCCAGTCCAGTTAGATAAGCTGTCACTGTTTTAGCTCCATACCATTATATAGCTTCACAGAAACTTTATATTTACAAATCGTTAAATTTTTAATAGTTAGCATTGACATTTTTTTCCAGGATGGTGACATCATCCAGCTTAACTAACTTAAATATAAACTTAGCATAGAACGTTTAACTTTTACATTTATATTTAGGTTTAGGATTTATTATTTACATATATTTTTAACATATAAATAAACAAATAGCAAAACCAATGAGCTAAATAATGAATAAAATATGAATAAAATGTTAGTGGACAATTTGAAACTATTTTACACTCATAAAGTGAGCTAAATAATGAATATGTGTGACATTTTAAATATTTCGTTTTACACGTGGTTCCCCATAAACTTAATGAAAATATTATATTTTTTAACAATGAGGTAAATAATAAAAAAAACATTTGTTAATAAAACATACTAGGAATGCTTCTATTTCAACACCCGCACAATGAGATGAGTCCGTGTGCCAAATTACGCATAAATAGCTACGAATTATTCATAGTTTGCTCCAAACCTCTGCTGTGGATGCGCGTTCTGGTGCGTCACATGGAGAGGTGCGGTTTGCGCAGCGCAACTCTCCCCACACGCTTCATAACTGATATAGTGATGCGCATAGGGGCTTTTACTCTCTCTGAAGAAGCTTTGTTTTGGATACTTTAACTTTTCATCCTCTTGGGTGTCTCTCTCTGGGGTGATGGGCCGCGCGCAAAGCACCTCTTGAGACGCGGATCGTTCAGAACCAGAGGTCCACGGACTCGTCGGCGGCTCCGTATACGAGGCGCAGCTGGAACACCGCGGGCCAGTGACCGAGCTCTGGTTCCACGCATCCAAATATGCGCGTAACTGGAGCGCGCTGGCGAGGCGTCCCTCCTTGCACCCGGGTCGGGAAAACCTCCCTGTCGTGATGTTCAATAGCTCGGGGATCGAGCCCACTTTAAACAAGAAGGAGGATATCGTTTCCGAAGTTCTCAATGGCACTTTGCAGCTGTACAATAGCGTGCTCGTTACCACGAGCCCCACGGCCGCGTGGAACGGGTCGTGCGGGGAACAGCTGCTGGACTTCGGGCGGCCGGAGAAGATTATCATCGGGGTGATGTTGGCAGTCATCACGGCGGTGACCGTGATGGGCAACACGCTGGTGGTCATCGCCGTGTGCGTGGTGAAGAAACTTCGGCAGCCTTCGAACTACCTGCTGGTGTCCCTGGCGGTGGCCGACCTGTCGGTGGCCATCGTTGTGATGCCCTTCGTCATTGTGACGGACCTCACGGGGGGCAAGTGGCTGTTCGGGGACTTGTTCTGCAACATCTTCATCGGCATGGATGTCATGTGCTGCACCGCCTCCATCATGACCCTGTGCGTGATCAGCGTGGACAGGTGAGATTATCTTTCGGAAAGTGGGCGCAGATCTTAATTAGTGAAAGAAGTCAGATTTACGCACGAGGCGCGCCGCGCATTGAATAGACGCGGAGACGTCACGTAGCCACAAAACATCTCAGAACACGGAGAGAATGATGCAATGAACTGTAAGTTTAACACAAAGAAAAACATTTTGTGTTGGAATAAGTCCAAATCCCAGATTAAGCGCCCTGTGATTATCTGTAGAAAAAAAACCAAAAAATAATTCCGACTAAAAATAAAGCTTAATTTACCTGACCCTAGACCCTCTGACCCTACATCTGTCAGGATGTTTACATGTATCTGCACACACCTCACCTCCCCTAAATGTAAATCTGAGCCAAGACTGGTGAGATTATACACAAAGATCCAGTGAGTCAAGTTTACTTCAAGAAAATCATCCTGTTTGTCTGTGGAACTGCATACATAAATATGAGTTATTTTACTCTGATGTTTTGAATCAACACATTGCTCCGCAAATATTCATGAAAGGGTGTCCCCTGGTGCCTCACAGCTTTCGATTCGGATGCAAAACAGGGGGAGAGAAAAACCTCAACCTATAAGGATCCCAGTTTTGCATTTTCTGCACTCTCTTCGGAGTCATTGTTCGTGAAGGCAGAACTGGAGCAGACAGCACGAGACAAATAAACACATCCCCACGGCTCACATTAAAGTCTAAAAGGAAGGAAAGGCCAGGTTGATGGTTTTGTTTGGCTTTAGTGACTCTAATAAAGATAAAAGCTCATTGATGATCTGATTATTTCCAATCTGTCCTTACCTCTGTGCTTTTTAACTCGTAATCAGTTTGGCTTATCCAAGAATAATGTCTTTAAACACACATGAGGGGCTAATAATGTTATATTATCACATGTTGTCAAATGTGTGTGGGTCGGGTGGAAACACAAACTGCACAGAGACCCAGGGTCAAAGGTCACGCACAGGTCACAGTGAGCAAGTAAGAACAATTTGCCAGTTGGAGATTATTTTAATCTCCACACAAGTCAATGAACAGTTCTGCAGACAGATTTTTTTCCTCCCAGATCTCCATGGAAACAGACTCTTCTTAATTAAACAATCCAAAGTGTGTTTGGCTTGTAACACACAATGGGAATAGTAGTGATATTTCATTAGGACTGTAATTGGGAAGTAGACACATGATTAGGAGTAATTAAAGGTCTCTTCCTGTCATTTTGGATTCTAAAGGGGTACTATTTGTAAAATAAAGCTGAGGAAGCAGAGGAAAGAAGATTTCTTAAAGAAATGCATCTCGGTCGCTTCCTTGCCAACGTTGTTAAAAAAAGATCTGGTGTGATCTCATTATTGCTCCAAGTTTGTTTTGGGGATGACTCACAACCACTTCTGCACCATATTTCATCTGAAAAAAACCCCCAGAGTTACAACCTTTTTTGTGGTTGTTACGGTTATTTAGCTGTGATGGCCATCTTAATTTAGGTTAACTCCAAATGTTAATCAATTGAAGAAGGACATCAAGGAACTAGTTTCTGAGAATTTCATTAAAATCTGTAAAGTGGGCTGTGAGATATTTTGCTAACAGACAAGAAAGGTTGACTCCAATAGTTAATACCAAAGTTTTAAACAATGGGTCTGCCCTCAGAGTGTGTGACATAATTTTAGATCAATATTTATAACAATACCATTTTTTTCTTCTACAAAAGTCAATAAGCTGTGGCCGCCATCTTAAATTGGGTTGACTCTAAAAGTAAATTAGTAGATGTACGTCAGTGATTAAAATTTGTCATATTTTATTGCTATCAGACAGACATAAAACATGCACACACACATATATATACATACACACGCACACACTGTAATCAATGACATCATGATCCACCTGCTATGGCAGCAGACAACAAGAACTGAGCAGATGTGTAGCTGTGATTTGTGATTTGCACTTCTTGCTTCCTTACATGGAATTTTGCACATACTGTATACAAACACACATGTTCCGTAAATGAATGTGGATTCTTATCATTTTAGTTTTCAGCAGCAAAACTGAGCTGTAAGCCCTCCACAATCTAAACAAACAGAAGTCTTTTTGACACCAGGCCCGTCTTTACAGGATCCATTTGGAACAGATGAGTTTGAAACAGAAAGTGAGCTGTTCTGACTCGTCTTGATTACAGGTCAAGCCTTTAAACCAGTGAATGCTACAGTTTCTGTACTGCCACTCAACCTTTGTTAGCGCTTCACAGCCTGATAAATGGCCACATCTTTCAAACCTTTAGAAACCTTTAGAAAGCTTCTAAAGCTAAAAACAACCCTTGTTTTCCCTCTTAGATAGAGAGAAAATAACTTTATTTAACGACCAAACCCCTCCTTTTCAATCATTCAAAACGGGCATCACATTTTATATTTGACAGTTATTGTTAATTATCTGCATGTCCACGGTCCAGTGCAGCTGCTGGTGTTGCTCACGTCACAAGTTCAACTTCTATCTATAAACAATTTATAAACTCGAGACACTTGAAGAGGTTTTCTAAACATAGCTTCAGAGGGTTTCAGTAGTTGAGGCATATTTCTAGTTTGAACAAACAGTAAAGGGAAGTCACAGTTTCACTCTGATACCAAATCTCTCTACATGAGGTGATCAACAATTCAGCTGTTGTTACAATGATGAGAACATTTTGTAAATGTGTGCAAATTAATTACAGAGTAAATCAAACTTTTTGCAGAAAATACAGTGTGAACAATGTGAGCTGAATGACTTTGCTGTGACTTGTTTGAGAAGCCGAAACTGAGTTATTAAAGTTACAAGAAGCAGAACACTAGATAAAAGCCAAATAGAGCAAAACATTAGCTAAAAGTTTCTAAAAACAAGCTAAAAGTTAAAGTTAGTAAAAGGATAGTTACCAACAGCAAAAAGGTAAGTAAAAGCTAAAAGCAACTAAAGGATAACTAAAAATTAAAAGTAGTTATGTGCTACTTAAAATAACCACAAGGCTAGGTAAAAGCTAAAGGTAGAAAAATGCAAGCTAAAAACAGCAAAAAAGTTAGGTAAAAGCTAAAAGTAACAAAAGGATGATCAGTTTAAATGAAGCAAAACTCTAGCTAATCTCTAATGCTAGCTAAAAGTAGCAAAAAATTAGATTAATAGCTGGATGCTAGCTAGATGTAGCAAAATTCTAATTAAAAGCAGATAAAAGGTTAATTAAAAAGTTAAAGTAGCAAAATACTATCTTAAAGCTAAAAGTAACAAAACACTAACTAAAAGCTAAACATAGCATAAAAAGACAAAAAGAGAGTTGGTGTCGTGTGAAGAGTTTTAAACCGAACGTTGTTTTATAGAAATTGAAAAGATCTCAGTGTTTTTCTATGAGGAAAATATTTTCAAACAAAGTTGAATATTTTGAAAAGTATAAAAGTTAAGGAAATCAAAAATCCTTGTACACATTACACATGAGCCGAACGTATTAATAGCTAATATGGCAAAAATATATGCAGAAGTAACCTGCAAAATGTGTAGGAAAAAAATATAAAAACACAAAAGCCGATTGTTGCGTTATTATAAAGTTTTACAATATTTTCCTCATTGACCTCACATCCTCTTCTGGTATCAGTGCGAAACTTGTGACAAAATGTTCTCAGACCTCGATGTATTTTATGGCTGTAATAAAAACAATAATTTATTCTTAATAATGTCTCAGGTAAAAATGTCACACTGTGATATTTACAAGTTCAAACATTTCATTGACTATCTGCAAGGACTTGTTCATCCCAAAAAAATAGAATTATCTTATATTTATTCAAGATCTAACCTACAGCTTCCTTCCATTCTACAGGATGCCTTTAAAAACACAACTAATAACATAAAACCTTCCTCTATAGAACTTAAACACTGAACTTAATATCTCAGGTCTTTTGATGTGAGGCTTCATTAAAATAATCCGAATAATTAACATCAAACTTGGAGATAGCTTTGTTGTCTGAAACCAACTCCAGAATCAAATATTTTATTGTGATTCATGTAAACACTATAGAAATCTACATAATGTCAATTTTGCATTATATGGTAGTTATCATTGAAAACATATGGGTCTAAATGCAAACAGTGGCGGCAACAGCTAACTGTAGCAATTCTGGTGCAGCCTGGGATCACTTCCTACAGAAATATCATAATATTTCTGTCAGATTAACTGCATAAAATTACTTTATTGGTGGAGTAAAGTAGACTAGATATTAGTCCCTTAATCTGGTCAAACTGAAGCCATTAAATAACTTATCTACGTCAGGTAAAATATTAATTGTTTATAATTTAACGCCACTTCAAAAGATCTTAACTATCAGTTTGAAGGTTTGCGAGCAAAGAGTTTGAACAAAAGAAAAGTTATCCTTGGAGCCTGAGCTCTGTCAGAATAATAATGCTGTACTTCTCAGTGCTACATATTTGGTGGTGTTATGTAAATGCTGACTTTCATCCTTTAATATTTATGCCTCTAAGATGAGTTCCTGTTCACCTTCAGCCCTTTTTAAGTGGACATTCGGTGCTGAAAATCGAAGCTAACGCACCAAAAAATTGACCCAGTCACAGCAGAGGAGTCCAGTCTGAGTGATGCAAAACGAATACCAGAAACTTCATGCATATATTTCAAGCACCCAGCCTGCATTTAGGTCGGTTTGCGCTCTATCCCCCACATGCACTTTAAGCAAGAAGTTTGCAGTTTTTGTACTCGTTTCCCCTAAAAAAATGGTGTCTCTTTTAGCCACACTCAGTTTCTACCATCACTGAGAGTAATATGTTGTATGTTTAATACTGCAAAACCTAAATATGAATGATTCATTGACGACGGTGGGAAATGGGGTAGTCCCCTCCATGCTGTTTGCCAGTGGTCTAAGAAAAGCTGTTGCTAAAGGATTGGAGGACGTTCATCAGGCATGAGAGACTCTGCAGAGCCAATATAGCTCAGCTCAGCTGTTAGTGAACTTAGGGCAGATGGGTGGGATGTAGGCCAAGAGACAAATGTCTCATAACTGCAGTAAAGTAAAGTTTTCCCCAAAACGTTCATCCCAAAGAGAGTGCAGTGTAGGAGTAATCACCTGTAATCTCACCCAGAAGCTGTGAAGGGAGGGAGAAATCTGACAAGGCAAGATTTGTAGTATTTTTTTTTTACTGTAGCTGAATCCCTTCTGTCAGCAAGTGTGTCACTGATGAGTCGAGTTCACACAACAATTCTGCCTCCACGTCTGAGAATACTTTTCTGAAACTGTTGTGTACATTTGTCCCAGGAGAGACATTGCTGCTGGGTGCTGCAGCAGCAGCAGCAGAGACGTCCTGTAAATGACTTGACTCAGGTGACATATCCTGTGGTAATCTGAAGTGACACCTAAGCTCCACTTTCTCAGCCACTTCCCACTCGTCGGCCATCTCTCTGAAACGTGGAGGATTAAACACATTCTGCAAGGCCACAGAGATCCGATCAGAGGCAGTTCAGGCTCGTAAAGAAATGCTTAATTGGGACAGTGTCAGGCGGTGTCACGCTGAATCTTTAACTACATTTTGTCGGCATAAAAATAACCGCAGGAGACACTGACAAGATATTTCATTGAACTTTTATATTAACAAGCTGGGTGCAGGTGATTTACAAGTTAATCATTGATAGGTGCTGCTTATCCCATCAGCCACTGCTCCATTTCTGGCCCATTTGTTCTGCTTGGTTTTCATTACCGAATCACATGAAAGCCTGAGACAAACGTCTACCGATGGTGTGATTAGATGTGAGGGTGTTCGTGTGTGGGAATGGACTTAGAGATTCTGATGACTGGGAACAGACAATCAATGGGAGGAGGGTGAAATGATAGCTGAGGCATGTTGTTTGCTTTATGACTGTATCATTGTCCTCTGGTGACTGCTATATTTAGGTGATTGGGATTTAGAGCATATTGTTTGGAGTAAGGAACTGACACTTCTGGACTATTCACAGGTTAAGTGAAACCAAATATACGGTATTAACAAATGTGCAACATAAATAAAAAAATTTATTGCCCAAAGCCACAGGTGATTTGCCCATGTCTGAGTGTGTGTTAATCTTTATTTTAGCAAAATGTCTTGTGAAATGGCAGATATTAATGAAACTCATGTACATCTACAACTCATTACCTTTTGGACTCAGGCCTGTTCAACATGGCCGCCACAACTAAGCAACTTTAGCCAACACAAAAATAGCTGTAACTCTGACAGTTTTACAGGTATTGAGATAAAATGTGGTGTGGTAGTAGCTGAGAGTGACCACAACACATAACTGATTAAAAGCTTTCAGTCACCGCTGCTTGTTTAAAAGTTGAAAATATGCACACCTGCACGAAATGGTAGGCCTGTAATTTAATATGTTTTATCTAAATGGACCTACGGTGAAACTTGCTCAGCATATTAGAGGCAATTTAATCTTTGATCAAACATAGGGTTTGAAAAATGTCACGATATAAGCGTTTCACATCAGTCGATATTGATAATTATTGATTCTTTTTCTGTTTTACCTTTTTAAAATAAAGACCAGCAGAAAAAAGGCTTAATAATATTGACAAACTGGTGACGTGACTTTTCCTGATTTATCCAAAGTTTCCTCTCAAGCTCTTTTTCTTTCACTCCAGGTCGTTCTCTTTTATTTTTAAGCAGTCAAGGCATGGTGGCAGACATGAAACTGCTACTGCACGTTACTCAACAGGTCATTGCTATTTTACCAAAGAGAGGGTGAGTTAGTTGATGTCAGTCATGATTAACTGAGCCATGAGAGGTCGAGGAGCCGTGTGATCAACATATCAGACGTATTTTATTGATAATGATCATGCGTCTATTGTGATATACTTTGTTATTGAATTATTGCCCAGCCCTAAGAAAAAGATCCCATTAAAATGATCATCTCTTGAAAACAGCATCCTGGTTTAAACTCTTGATGCTAAATGCCAACTTCTGCAGCAAGGCAGTGATGGGATTTGAACTCAGGATTTCCTGTTTACAAGACTTTACCAGCTACACTACAGCACCCTGCTGTCCATCCATCCATCCATCCATCCATCTTCTACTGCTTATCCATGTTTGGTACATCTTAGTAAAAAACACAATCTAAAGCATGTAGAAGCTGCTGTTCCCTACAAACACAAGATTACATGACGTACTTAAAAAATCCTCATTTACCTCATGAGTCATTAGTGGACTGAGTACAAGCCGGCTCACCCCCACATTTTGAGTGTGAGGGTGGGAGAGTCCCAGGAGTTTGAAGATTCAGAACAGTTCGTCGGCTGATCTGAAGCCGCCACTCTTTTTCCACAAACACCTCACGTGCTTTACCAGAGAAACCCAAATGTTTAGACCTGCTGAAATAGCTCCTTGTACTTCATGCTTCTTCCTGTTGTTACAATAGCAAAGGCCCAGCTGTCCTCTTTGTGAACCTCCCCTCTATCATGTCAGTCAGCCAGGTTCTGCTTGCCTGTCTGTAACTTGAAAGTCTCCGTGGATTTTAATGTTTGCTGTTTTAAAGCACTTTGAGCATGTGTCCCAACATGATCTGGGGACTTCCAACCGTCATCTAGCTCAGATGTTCCCACACACTTTCTAGGTCACTTAGTTACACCTCTCTGTGTACTCTGAACTTCCTCCTGTACGGCAATACTACTATAAGTTGTACATTTGCATGGAAATTTTTGCCTTCACCAATGTCTGCATCTTTGTAGCCCATAAAGTCTTTATCTGGAGGGCTGTTTTCTTGTTCTTATTATGTATGCTGCCTGTTTTTTTTTCCTGAGAGAGTCTGACTTTCGCTAAAACCCAACTCATACATGACTCCTTAAAACACAAAGTGCTAAAATTGATGTCAAACGGGCTTCCTTTCTTGATTTTTTTACAGCTCATCTAAAAGAAATCTTCAGTTCTGAAAAATGCCCCGAATGACAGAGAATCAACACAGATTTTCTGAAATGAGTCCCTACAGGATTAAAGGGAAATCGTAAAAAAAAGACTTCATCTGCATCATACTTGGTTTGGATTTATCGTGCAGGGAAACAAAGATCATTTACACAGTGCATAATTTCCTGCTGCGTTGATATATCAATACTCAAACTGTAATTATTTTTTTTAATTTATTTGATCTCTTAGATGTCCTCTTAAATCAGACCATCATATGCAGAGTGAGCTGCTGAGCCAAATTCAGCTCTGCTTCATATCGACTTATAGCTGAATTCCAGTGGTGATAACAGACTTTGAAACTACAACAAAAACATTAAGCCAAATGTTTTCAGAAAGGAAAATTAGATCCTGAAGGACAATGATTCTGGTTGATGTTCTTGAATTGCTTTAATTCCTGCTGGGTGAAAAATATCAGTAGCATTGTATGAAACAACCCAATACATATCTGGTACTTAATGGGTATATAAGGAACCTAGTATGTACCATCAAGAAATACTAAGTAGAGAGAAGATCGAAAGCTGAAAGTTGAAAACACCATGGATGAGAGCCTAGACTGACTGCAGTATCATTTTTAAAACCCAGACCTTGATGTAAACAAACATTTGCCTCATCTAAAAATGAAAATTCACTTTAGATAATTTTTTCAGCTTGATTTTTGATTTTGCTGCTAAATGAAATACACGCAGTATATGCATTATTTAAAATTTTTTTTGTTTTATTGAGTTATTTAGGGCTTTAGAAAAAAGTGTCACGTTACACTGTGACTGACCATGCAAATTTATGCAAAATCAAAATTTTTTGGAGCTTTATATCATGTTGTAATGTCATCCCCTCATCAAAAACATACCCAGAGTGTTGACTCTTCTATGAATGTTTGAGAAATCCTTGAATCTCCTGTGGTAGCCATGTGGAGCTGCCTAAACACTTGCTGGTACGAAGCACCGCCTATTTACACAAAGCTCCTCCTCCCTCAAAGAGCACCCCTCCCCCAAAGCATTGTTGTGAAGATGTGCTGAAGTGGGAGTGTCTGAAACTGTGAGAGGTTCTTAAAGAGACAGAGGCTAATTTCAAGGGGTTTAGATATGATGTAAAGTCAAATTTATTTTTGATATATACAACATTTTCATAACAACTGGAGGGAACATAGTTATTTGATTGTGGTATAGAATTTAAATATGTGCCTGGAAAATACATAACACACCCCTTAACCCTCCAGCTGATGCACATATGTGATGGGAAAAAAGGCAAAGAATGATATTGGGGATTAATAAAGTAAATATTATTATTATATTACCAGGTACCATATATGTACTAGATATGTGCCAGGGTATGCCTAGAGTTGGTCTAGCTTATTATGAGGTACTGGTTGAGAGTTATTAGGAGTTTTCTTCAATACTGATTTTCTTTTCTTTGCCACACTCTCATAAAGCTTAGACTTGTGAAGAACCCAAGCAACAGTTGTTGATGCTCCGTCTCTCACATCTCACCTGTAGAAGCTGGTGACTCCTTCAGAGTGTTCACAGGTATATTGGCGTTTTGGCACAATCTCTCATTTTTTGATGACAGTTCTTAGTAAATGTAGATGTCCCATATTCCATCCATTCTTTGATGATGAATTTACCAGAACAAATTTATGAGGAAGTGAATACTTTTATAGGCACTGCATGTACCAGGTAAGTATCAGATAGGTACTGGTTACTTACCTGTACCAGTTGTAATAAAATGAATTTACTGATATCTGAGAAGGTTTCATGAACTGAGAACAGTAAACTTTTTAATGAAAGCAAAAGCGTTGGTTTGCTGTAATTGCATGTGCATTTTGACACAGTTTTGTTTGACTATTTCTGGTCCTGTCACATTGTTTACACAGCAATCTCAGGGGACAGGAAGTAGAAAAGGGCAAAGTGCTAAGTGACTTTATTGCGGCATAAATCATGCTTTGTTTTTTGGTAAAAACAAAGAGAGAGTCCATTATTCATTAAGATTGAACAAAGCTTCAACAAGCATTTACAAAGTTGAGGAATAATGGGTTTCCTGTTGAAAGAGCTGAGACTACAATCTCACACACACATGAAGCTGTGGACTGCAGATATGTTCCGAACATTTAGCATTTTAATGCTAACAACTCAATGACTCAAGCTTTGGCATTCGATTCATCTCAGCACATAGAGTGAATAATAATACGGTCCATTAATTGTGGTAAGAATAATGCTTTTAATGGTTACTGATAACTTTATTTTCTAATTGTCCTTGGATATTTGTTGCATTTATGTTGTGCTTATGAAAACTTGTATAATTTTTCTGCATTGGTGCAAATGCTGCACAGCTGTTTGAACCCTTCAGACATACAGACTGCTTGTCTCCTTCACTTACACATCACTCTTCTTACATGTCCACTACTGTGGATCACTCAGCTGTAAGTGTCAATTAATGCTTCATCCTACACCCCAGAGTATTGATTAGAGTTCAGTGTCACTTTACTCAAGATTGTTTTCTCTTACTAAAGCCAGGTGAATGCTAAGAAAATAGTGATGAGTCTAGCTGCTGAAATTGCTTTTTGAGTTTCAGCAAACCTAACACTGCCAAGCTATACCTTTGAGCAAGATCCTGAGCCCAAGAGCAGAGGAATAACTGGGTCAGTGTAGCAAGCATAAAGCTGGAGTCCTAAAAAAGGCTTGTGTATGAAGGAAATTATGTTTACTGGGCGATCTTGTAGTAATGACTGCAAACAGAATAATGGCACTAAGCCAGTCGTTATTGCAGATATTAAGCTCAAATTTGGTACGGTAAGAGCTAAGAGTCATCGCCAACATACTCTTAATTCTAACAGATCACAGTTCTTTGTTTTAAGAACTATTTACCCATTTTGTGCAAGTACAGGGTGGTGAGTGACAGTGGGAAGAAACAACTTCCTTTTAACATGAAGAAACATCCATTAGAATCAGAACCAGGATAGGTGTCCATCTGCCTTTACCAGGAGGGGGTTAGAAGGACAGGAAAGAGAAACAGACAAACACAGAAGCACGGGACCAAGCATTGTTTCTATAGAAAGAAAATTAAACAACAGAAAGCTACTGAAACAATTTTTGCAATTGGCAAAGTACAGTTTTATGATATAATATATTCTAATTATTATATAATGTTTGTGTTTATGATAATTTTTACTTAAGGACAACAGCATCAGACAATTAAAAACTGTTCGTCTCTCTTCACTGTAACTTAGAAAAACAGAAATCTTGGCCTCACAAGTCAGATTGGTACAACAGGTTAGGATAGTAATCTGTTATACAATATTATAAAATTCCTATCAAAAAAAATAAAACACCTGACCCAACTGACTGGTCTCTGGATTTTTGCGTGAGCAATTGTCCCGTTACAATTATATGTTTTATATCCCATGTCTTCAGCTGAAGCATGTATTCACTTGTCTTTTCATGGGAGGTAACATCACAAAACTCAATTCATTATTAAAAAACATTACAATTACATTAATAAGAAACATTAATAATTTGGGTTTAGCTCCAGTATCAGCACTTGAAATATATTTAATATCTCATTTCAGCAAATCATTTCATCAGCTAAGTTATAATATATACATTTAAAATGATGACATTCCAAACTTGCTGTAAAAGAAACCCAAACAAACGTTTTCATGTTTAGTTTCCTGACAGCGCAATGAATTATGGCATATAGTCGACTGCATACGGTACTCAGATGCAGCCTATATTTACAGAGTTTGGTTGACAGCCTACTGCATGGTACAGTGACGTAACCCGCCCACAAATGCAGACTGTAGCTGCGTTTCCATTGCAAATGTGCGCAAAACTTTGTCGATATTCTGTTAATGTCGAAAAAACACAGTTTC
>JARVJO010000394.1:22715090-22745621 GCA_031762555.1 Cynodonichthys magdalenae | reverse complement strand
ATTTTGTCGAAAAAGGGAAGTTTTTTCGAAATTGACGTGTTTCCATTAAGCAAATTTATTTTCGAAATTTTAATTTGTGCATTTTCATGGTCAATGGAAACGCGACTTATGTGGGCTGCATCCCCTGAACTGAGACACAACCAAAGTGTGGAGTAGGAACTCTACTTGAAGTGAAATGACTTCTCCAAAGCAACTCATTTCCAGGTTATATTAATTTATCTTTGAGTCACAGAGTGTTTCAGAGAATTTTATTAGGTCACAGCAAAGTTTACCTATAATCCTCTGGATACAAGATGCCGCCACCTGATTATCCACCCATCTGTCTTCTATACTGGCCTGAAGACGCTGTGGAGCTTATCTCTGCTGTCGCTGGGGGAGAGGTGGGGTGCAGACTGAAGTCTTAAAAAAGTGTCATCACATGGCCAACAAAAAGAAAAATAACCACTCATATTTTTTTATACACAGAACAGACTCTCCTTTGAATTGATCCCAAAGCATTTTATTGTCTGCCACGTAAGGCTTAATAGTTGTGTGTTTGTTTGTTTGTTTTTCTGTCAAATTATCTTTTAAACTACTGAATAAATTTTAAGGAACCTCCCAGAGAGTAATTTTTGTTTGTAGATTTACAACTGTTGCATTCCCAACACATACTCTAAGCACAAACACATCTTATAATATAATATCTGTCCCTTCTCATCATTATCTGATCTGACTCTAACATTCTGGCATGAAAGGAAGCAGGCGGTTGGCAATCCTTCAAGGAATGCTAGGCTCTTAATTTGCCTTTTATAAAAAAGAGTTAACTACTGCTCCACTATGCAGCCACTCACCTAATTATGGTATTCACTGATGCTGCTTCTAAATTTGACAAACTTCTTCACATCTCTTCAAGAAAGAACATGTGAATGTGAATTAATTTGTGATTATAAGGGCTACTTAATGCTACATACAGTTGATGCATACACAGTATGATGCAATATGTCAGGTGTAAAGTGTTTACCAAAGAGTTCACTCACATTTCATGTTGACCTAACAAGCAGGCTGTGGTTTGGTCACACATTAGTTTTTAATGACCCGTGGTTTTTGCCATTCATAAAAGAAGGAGCATCTATAAATGCAGTTACAAATAATAACAGGAAAATCCATGCCGTAGGAAGTTTTAATCATTGCTGCTTGCAATTATTCTCATCTGTCAGATTCCTCTGAAAAGCAAATCATATGCTGAAAAAACCCAGCAGCTAGATCCATTGCTGTGACTGCACACAGTTCAGAGTTGAGCTGTGTTGAATGTGATAACTAAATGCCACTATTCGTATCCCAGCAAGATTGCCATGGTAACTTTTACAGCAAAGCACCAAGGTGCTTGTTCAGACATGACACCACTACATTTAGAAGCTGGCAGACTCACGACAATCAGTGTGTTTGTCAAAGGAGATGTAGAAAGACTGACTTTAACAGGCTGATCTGAAGATACAAAATTTTGAGCCTAAAATAATTGATTTTAACCATTTAAAAAAAAACTACAACTTCAATGATTTTTTCAGAACAAGAATAGAGTGTACATGTTTGAATTTATTGTTGATTTTTTTTCCTAATCCACACAAGATCATATTTTGCAAAATGTTTCTTTTATCTCTATCCATGAGTTTTTGGCTGTTTGGCTATATACAGTATATCTGCTTCCTGATTCAACAGTCAGATTCTAGTAGTGAGTATAAGCAAAATGCAGCTTCCGAGCACTCTCAGTATGAACAGACATGCCCATGAACTTCTGACCAATCGCACAATAATTCTTATGTGGGGGTTGAAAAGTTGAGAGTGCGAACAAAATTATACAATATTCATCATGCAATTGTGATTTCAGCAGTTTGAATGGAGCGTGCTTGATTAGAAACCATTTCTGATGTGTTTTGGATTTTTTTCCTGTTGGTATATTCAAATGTGTCCAAGTTTGAATGATGTAGCTGTTGATTTGAGGTGAAATAAATGGGGTTAGACCCCTTTCCATGTAGTTGAGCGACGAACAGTAACACATCATAATGGTACCACCACCATGCCTGACAACTGGTACAGAGTTCTGGGTTTAGGTTTTGAAAACTTTACTTTGATTCCTCCAAACATACTTCCTGCCATTATGGCCAATTAACTTAACTTTTGATCATAAAACCTATTTTATAGACACTCGTCCTTGTTGAGCCTTAAATGTTTTGATTTTGGAAAAGGGAACTCTTTCTTGGTTGGCACTCTTGGTGATGTAAAACTGTGAACAAGGACACTGGTGTTCCACAGTTCTCCGTTTATGATGGGCTTGAATCTAGTTCCTGAGTTGATCCTGGTCATTAACATTTAGATAAAAATAATGACAATGCCAAAATGTTTAGTGTTAATATTTTATTTTGAAATGTAGAAAACATGGGACAATATGTCTTAGTATGGAAACAATTAGGCAATTTAAAGCTAGCAATACAAACTTCCTTTAATTGGGACATCGTATCGTTCATTTCTTTTAATAGTTATGATTTTCTTTAAGTGGAAAAAATATAGCAGTGAGTAACGTTCATATAATGTACCTTGATTACCAGATGACTCATTACCTTGTAAGTCTGATTCATTTTGACGGTGTCGGTGGATCATGTGGGTGTATCTTTTAAGAGTACACAAAGGTAGAGCTCCTGTGAGAGAAGCAAGTTTATTCAGTTTTTATTGTTGCTCTGAAGGCCAAAGTGTGTTCCACTTAAATGCTTCTTTTAAAAAAGCCAAACAAAACCCACTACAAGTACTTTAGTTTGTTTAATTAATTTGTTTGACTGTAAAACCTTTTGTTTTTTTCAGCTGATGCAGTTTAATGCCCAGCATGCACTCTAATGCAGAAACAATAGAAATAGAAACAGTAGTCAGAAATACTCAATTAATTATTATTTTTTACTTGTGTAAATTAAAAGGCCAACATTTCATGAAGCAATGCATATTTCCCAATGTCTTTAACACCATCAAGTTCATCTTAAATGTCAGAGTTGTGGTCAAATCTTGTAAATAACGTTAACCTGTAAGCTGCCACTCTCAAAGTGTGTGTTGGGCATGACTCCCAACCACTAAGACATCACATTTTTACTTAATATCTGTAAAATCGTATGAGTTATAACCATTTTTGTGTTGGTTAATGTTGATTAGCTGTGGTGGCCATCTTGAAGTGAAATAACTCCTAAAGGTAATCAGTTATAGATTAGTTATAGACATCCACATCAGTGTGTGAATGGGTGAATGTCTGAAGTGTAAAGCACCTTGGGATCCAAGTGGATTTGATAAGGCGCTATATAAGTTCAAGCCATTTACCATTTTATCATTTATCCTGTTATTACTTTCTAAGCAGGAATCTCACACAATAAGCAGCACTTGAAGTAGGTGGTGTGAATGACTTTCAGCTACAACCACAGCAAACTTTAAAATAGCCATAAACCCGACTGAGTTAAAGCCATTTTTGTCATGTCTAGGTTCAGTTGGTTGTAGGAGTCATCTTAAATTGGGATGACCAATAAAGTGTATCCAATAAATAAATATTTCCTAAAGGTTTCATTAAAATTTGCTCAGTAGTTCACAAGACATTTTGCAAACAGACAGAGTTAACCAAGCATTTAATGATAACATTTAAAACGAAAATTTTGCTCAATCTGTAGTGCAGAGGTTGCGCTAGACTTTTTCGCTGTCTGTCATTTCGACTGACAGGGTAAAAAAAATATCATCATAATCTAATTTTACCTGTCACCTTGTTTTCTAAATGATAATTAATTTAACATTCAGTATAATTTATTAATTAATATTCCGTCTGAACAAGCTGAGCAGATAATCCAAATCAATCAAATGAGCATATGTTGCAGTAACAAAAAAACACAGGACTGTGGTCCCAGTAACTACACATAAACAATGAAATTAAACGATTGCATTTAAAATATGAACAGATCACCTTCCCTCCTGGTACACATGGACCTGAAACGCCAAATTACACTGCGTCAGCTCCACTCGGACTTGACCTCCGCAGTAAAAACACAATCGTTATAATTAATGACAGCATTTGCAGTGTGTTCGCACACTGCACCAACAGGAAAAGATATGAGAACAACCATAATTTCAAACTAATTCATCAAAGGCAGACTAACTTTTGTCAAAAACCTAACTATAATAATATAGAAAATGGGGATATTTATACATAGCCAAAATTTATCATTCTGTTTGGGAAGCAGAGAACAGCATGCAGCATATGCATACACTATATAACATTTTCTAAGTGAAGCCAGTGACATCATGCATCAGGTGAGAAAATAGCTAATTAAATGCTAACTTGCCACCAAGTCAGGGGTGTTAATTGCAATTCTGTCAAAATGACAGATGGCCTTCAGATTTTTACATCACCATTTAAAAAAACAAACAAAAACAGACAAATACGAAAAATATTCGGTTGACACGACCTCTGCTGTAGCACTCATGATATTTAATGGGGATAACTCTCAGCTACACACTATTTTAAGATCAATATCTGTAAAACTGACCAAGCACGTTTAGCAAATTGTGTTTTTATGCTTGTCGGCCAACTTGAATTGGGGTAACGCCAAAAGGTTACCAGTTGAAGATCTACATTTGATGATAACTTTCTGAGAGATTGTCCAGTGGCTCATAAAATGTTTTGCTAGCAGACAGATACACAAACACATGCACACACAAACAAACAACGCTACTTTTGCCCTTGTGGTTGATAATGGTTTTAAATAAAAGTCACAGCACAGGAGCGAGTGTCTTATCCTTTAGTTCTGTTCTCTGCTTTGGCTTCCTAACAGGAACTTTCCTGTCACTTTTTATCAGCGTTGTTACCAGCAGTATTTGCTAACCTGCATTTTGTTTGTGTATTTTTCCCATTAGGCAGAGATAAATCCTGAAAACATCCTGAAACTGTGATACTGTACATATGAATATGTTGCTTCATCAGAAAGCCACCGTAAAGCTCAGAAATGTTTTCGCTCCTGTGCTGTTGGAGATAAACGACTGTGAAAATTCCAGGTATTAGCCGTAGTTTTGATCTGGTACCTTTCAATGCAATCCACAATCAGACATAATCATGGGTTCAAACACCACACTCTTTCCTTTATGACACCTGAGGAAACATTCAGTTTAATTTTTTTTCACCTGAAAAATATTACCATCAGTCCCACATTTGCTCTTTTGTTTGAATCTTTTGAATATGGCTGAACACGCTTATTTTGTTTGTTTGATCTGAACGTGTCTTTGCAGGATACTGACTGATTTATAGTTCATTGCACAATTTCCATTACAGAGACAGACTGAACAGGATGGCAAAGATGTGCGTTAGATCCAATTAATCATTTAGCAGATCACAATCTCCCTCAGATCTCCGGTGCTAGGCTGGTAAAGATGAAATGATGACAGGAATAAATCTCAGACATTTTCACATTATAATTATAAATAGCTGCATCTTTGATGCCTTTGGCAGCGATACTTAACAGTTAAAGTACACAACCATTGTTCTATTAAAGGATCTAGAGAGGAAGAGGCTTTCAGACCAGCCTATTTTTAGAGATCCCCTCAACTGAATGGTAGTTCCGATTTCTTTACATAAGACGATAAACAAAAAGACAAGTGCATAAAGTCCTTCAGTTTTTTCCTTTCATTTGGTGTTCCTGAAAAATTTTAAGGGGATTTCTCATTTTATTTTTTGTGTAAATACAATATAGAATTTCACAGAAAATATTCAAAATTAAAAGCCTCACATTTCACACCAGAGTTTTAGACTGAGATCATCTTATGATAACAAATTATATAACTAGTTGAATCTAGAAAAATTATGCACAGTATCGCTTGATGTTGCAATGGCTTTGATTTCATGTGAACTGTTTGTCAGCACAGCACATTTTTCACTTAATATTTGGTGACATTTTGTTTGTTTTCTAAAGTTAGTTGGCTGTGGATGCCATCAGAAAAAAGAAAGACATAAGTAATTCAGTTTATTCCAGAGTTCTTTTTTTCTGATTGGATGACTTGGGTGGAAATTATGAACAAGTGAAGGTTTGATTTGGAGATTTCTCTTTTCTCTCATGTGGGTTTTGTTTATTTTAACATCAGGAAACTTTCTCCTGTGCTCGCCCATTTTTTTAAAATATCTGATATTTTCATGTCCCTAAAATACAAAGGTCACTTCAGTAGTACCAAGTAAAAAAACAGAACAGCCTCCAACAGCTGCCATATGTTCCATTTTACTGTGAAGAACGTTGGCTACAGCCCATTCTCACTGTTCTCTCCTATTTGTCAAGCTATGAAATGATGACGTATAATGGGCTATATGGCTACTTCAGCCATGCTAACTGCTGTCTACATGCCAAAATGGAGCAAAGTGAGTGGACTCAAAGAGGGACTGCCTGTGGTCTCCTTGGTAACTAAAACAACTCAAATTTTTAATTTTTTTTGTAAAAGGTCAGGAGGGAAATAAGAAGTAGAGAAAATGATTCCCTCTCTTACAGCAGACTTTCTCTGAGTTTAGCTTTTGAGTTGTACTTGGGGGGTGGGGAGTGCATGAGCAGTGATAACATCTCACTTAACACTTAAAGACTTAAGATGTATAATAATGAAGAGGGAGCAAATGAATGCATTGAAATTTAAGAAAAATTTTTGTTTGGAATTGATCAAACTTTGTAAGATTTCACCTGACCACCTAACCCGAGACCAAGAAGACCAACACCAAAAAAAAAAAAAAAGAAAGGAAAATAGTTACCTAAATCAGTAAAGTGTACACAGATAGCTAACTTAATATATAGCTGATATTGACTAAATCTCTTTATGATAGTCAGGTAAAGAATTTTGGTACAGAGGCAGATTGCTAATGCTAGCTAGCTTTGCTAACATCACTTAAAGATAGCTTAATTTTATTTGTGCTTCTTTTCTAAGTGACATTAAAAGTTGGATGTATTCACCACAGAAGCCCTGCAGAATTTTTAAGTCACTGTACGTGACAAACCCCGCCTCTCAGCCGACCTGAGTTTTCCACAGGTGTATGTTTTGCAGGTGAACGTAGTGTTTTCAGACTCCCCTTCAATTAATGCGTTTTTCATCCTTCTGCAGGGGTTTTTCACTCAGAAGAGTTCATCTTTAATCGTGTTTTTTTATCGAATGGATTCTGACATTTCATCTTGTAGTTTATTGGTGGTGAAATTGACGTTCTATTTCATCAAGCTTTTAAACACGTTCAAGCTTATAGCACCAAATAAAAAGTAGACAGAACCAAAATATACCATTTTATCTAAATAGTGGCTGAGTTTTGTGACAATCTGGTCGGGCAAACATGTTTTTTTAAGACCCCAAATGTGTCGATGTAATGACGGTAGCAAAACATAAACATTTTCTCTCTGATCCTCAGTTGATTAATAATAAACTTCAACAACCAATGTGGAGAGCATGCCATTTCCTACTTCTTCTGAAAATTTCATCCAAATAAAAAGAAGTTGTGGCCGTTTGCTTTTGTTGAAGTTTTCTCGGTTTTCAATGTTAACCACCGGATAATTTGAGCAATTTTTTGATAGTAAAAATGGCCACAGCTTCCTTATTCCATCACCAATATAAACAACATTGGTACCAATCTCTTAGTTGTTTCTAGCTCTATCCAATGCACCTGTAAAAAGAGCAATCCATGGACTTTTATTTTTTTTGTCTCATACCTATTGTATGCTTTCTTCTGGGTGTTGTTTTACAAATATATTCTTTAGCTGAATTGCATTACTGAAGTTTTTCAGACATCTTCTGCTCCCAGACAACCGCTGCTCACTTTCTTGGAGTGCTGCATGCGAGTGAAAGGAGGTGGGTGTCAGTGGTAACAAAAATACCTATTTAGCAATGAGTCATGCTTAGATTTGAATCAGTACATTACATATCCAATAAATGCAAGGATGTTAATAAATCATTTGGTCAATAGTGATGGAGTTTAGTGATGTTTCCACAGTTGTGCAGGGTTTCTTCCAGAAAACTTGTTAAGCCCAGTGGTCAGGCCGTTAAAGCAGGCAACTGTGTTTTTGTCATAATCTGTCTTTTTGCTTTAACTTTCTAGTGTTTCTCTGTTCCCCTGTGTATCTCTACCCTGCTGTTCTGCCTCCAGTCCCGCCTTTATTCACCTGTTTCTCCTTGTGTCTCCTCCAGGTGTTGTCCCATTAAGTTCTCCCTTTATATTTGGTGTCTTGTCCTCAGTTCTTTGTCTGATCATCATGCTGTTACCAGCCTGCGCCCTGGGTTATTCTCCTGCAACACCTCACAGTTTTTATTAAAAAATTTAACAGGAAATTTGAAAATAGGACTTTAATTTTGTGTTATTGTGAGATCTTGTTTACAATACAACACCAACTGTAGCTGGAGTCACCAACCATTTTGAGACTGAGAACTACTTCAAGGGTACAGAGTTACACGAAGGCCTACTTGTTTGATACAAACATAAACTTGCATCATTCACCTTTAATTATAGTATTAACAATAATTAATTAACGTGAATATGTGACTGTCTGATCATATTTAAGGTTAAAGACTCCTTGCAATAGTTATTAATAATAATTTACCATGGCAGATAAAATAGATCTTTATTAATAATAAGTGATTAGAACTGTCTGTGCAGCAGCAGAGATTTTAGTCCAGAGTTCTTAGTTTGAACTCGAATTCTTGTAAAATTTCAGTTTTAAAGCTTTTTCCCCCTCTATTCCATATAGGGTAAATGTTTCAGTGGATGGATCTAAGTGTGTTTGTGAGAGAGAGTGGAAACAGAGTGAACTGAGCTGCTGGGTTTTTCTGTGTCCACCATGTGACTGATAACTCCTGTTGTCTGTTTTTGGGCGTTTTATTATTAAAAGCTCTATAGGGTGTACAGAGATGACTACGGCTAATTTTTTTGCAAGCTAAGGGGCATTATAGCCTTTAGCATTGCTGGTCACTCATGATGAGTGCCATTTTTAGCATGCTCCGCAGGCGAATGCGGTGTTTTGCTTTAAGTAAACAAACAACGCTAGCAGGTGGGCACGTACAGACTGGCAGTGCAACAGGGCAATAAAACTTTGGCCCAATATCTATAAAATTCAATGATCTGAAGCCAATTTTGTGTTTTCAAGGATTGCTTAGCTTTGGTGGCCATCTTGAATGGAATTGACATCCAAATTTAATACAGTGTACCTTCTGTAAGGTTCATTAAAATCTGTCCAGATGTTTTGCTCATCACAGACAACTGGATGCACAGACACAGGAACAAACACTATCATGCTTCTCTGTGTGTTAGAAAGCGTTTTTGTTGAGCCACAACAACACTTCAAATGTCATAAAACACAGGCTTAAGATTCTCTTCAAGTGTAATCAGTAGTAAGAAAGCACTCGCACAAAAGTAATTTCTTTAAGAAGAAAAAGGTCTTTGGAGGTTTTGTACGTGAATCACAAATCTGGTCACTATTGCTGGCATAAAAAACAGTCCATTTAATAATTGACAGACAGCATGAAATGGCCAAATGCATAACTAACGGGCACAAATCCATTCAGATAGTTGGAGTAAATGGTGTGAAGAGCTGCACAGATTCACTAATGGAAACACAGAAAACTCGTTGCTTACTGGCCAAAAAAATAAAATTTGGCCCAAATTCAGGAGGTGCTGTGTGCATCCTATTATAACATAACATAAAAGACTGACAAAACTGCTTTTGTTGACCAAGGAGATTTTCCAATATTGCTGAAATAAAAAAAAAACTTAATCATCCCACATTACTAAATTTCATTTCAGCTTCATTATGTTTTCCATTCAAATGTTTTGTTCATAGGTGAACCTTTTGGGCTTGCTTAATGCTACTGGCTAAAATAAAAAGGAAAAATATATGACCTGATTTTTGGAAAAAGGCAAAGCAAAAACTAATGAGTAATGAGTATTATCAGCTAGACTCAGTTCAGATTCATTCTTTTAAAATAGCATAAATGAGATTTAATGGTTAAAGGTCATAACTAGTTTTTAATGTTTTTTTTAAAGAGAGCATAAACTGAAATTCAGGTGTATTCTGTACCATTTTGGGTGGGTCGACTTTATAAACAACAACAGTTTTTTTGCCCTGTTTTGATTTGCATGTGCAAATAATAAAACAACAGGTGAAATAACACTTTTCCCTAAGGGATACAGAGAAACATATTGAGATGAACAAGAAAAGATGGATAGACCTGTTTTTCAGCAACTCTAGCTTGCGTCCTGCTGTGGGTGCAGGTTTATAAGAACATTGAATTTCTAAATGCAAATGAAGTCATATCAGGACAGCCAGATTTACTTTAACCAACCCAGACAACAAACATTAAGTGAAAC
Organism: Cynodonichthys magdalenae; assembly: GCA_031762555.1. NCBI lineage: Eukaryota > Metazoa > Chordata > Actinopteri > Cyprinodontiformes > Rivulidae > Cynodonichthys > Cynodonichthys magdalenae. The sequence continues at coordinate 22,735,258 of JARVJO010000394.1, read as the reverse complement.
AAAGAAAATCTAAAAGTCTGAATTTACATTTGGATTTCTGTCTTCATGCAGCCCTGATTTGAGGGACCTAAAAAATAAAAATCTTAACCAGTCGACTTCATTTCTAAAACACTTAAAACTTACATACATACACAAGTCACTCGATATTATTAGAACAAATATCTACCCACCTTAACATTAAAGTCTTTGCATTAATATACTTATGACATAATAAATTCTTGTACATGATAAAAATCGAAGCTGGGTAATAAATTTTAACTTGATTCACTCAACAACGCTGCAGACAGAGAGTGAATTATCAAAGCCACACATCACATTGCTGACCTGTGGACCCCAGATAGATGTAACAACCGGAGAGCTTTCAAAGCGAAGCCTCAGGGGCAGAGGAGCTAAAAGAAGCTCATCATTGTCACAGAGAAGAGGTCAAAACACTGGTGAGAGATCAAGGCCGTCGTGTTGTCAGAGTCTGACGGAGAGGAGGTTGGAAGGGTTGAGAATTCTTGTGTGTATTTTCTTATTTAATCCCACAGATACTGCTGCATTTTGGTGGTTTCATCCCCATGAGGTTACAGCTCAGGATACAGCTAGTTCGCTAAAATAATGAATTAAATGGGACATAACAAGCAAAATCCACTTTTATAGCTATTTAATACATTTTGTTGAGTCTCTAGGAGTGCAGAAAAGTTTAAATTAATCTCTCTTGATGCTGCATAGATATCTTTATATCCTGTTTGGGTTATATTTTTCAACACATTCAGTTTTCTCTATTTTCTGTGATGTTTACTGAACTATTACACTGAATTATTTATAACAGAACTGCCAAATAAGGTCTGGACATCCTTTAATTCATTTGTAAATAAAAAGTTTTTGCACCGTTATATACGTATTTGTGAACCCCTCTATCAAGGTACAATGGACCGATCTGGAAGCTGGAGGGGGGTGGGGTCTCAAATGAATTTAAAGAGACAGCTACCTCAGACAAGGGGTGAAAGAGGGGCTTGTGGAGTTACAATAAGAACCAAGCATTGCAGTTCTACTTCATAAAGACTGCAACTGAATGATTCAAATGTGAAAAAGGATTTCAAAGCTTTATATGTCTCCTTTAACATGACACACTTGTCAAAAGCAGGCTGTCACTGCTGAAGAAAGTTCTTTCTTGACCCTAACTAATTGCTTTATGAGCACGGCTTAACTTAAATTAGACCAATTGCTGATTATCTTCCAAGTGATTGATTTGAGAAGGCAGCAGAAAACCCCTCCTGGAAGAGATTATTCAAGAGAGCGACCCACCGTGTGTCTCTCCCTGCACTGCACATGGCAGGCTCTGCAAACCCACGCTGAAAAAAAGGCCAGCTAGAATAAAAGCTGCTGTTGTCAGAAGTGATGACATGTTTTGTTTTTTAGAGTTTCAGTTAAGCTGTCATGCTTTTCTGTTAGAAGGAATCGCCTCCGGTTGTTGTCTTATAAAAGACGTTCAGTTGCAGTCAGGCTCTGTGGTTCTGTTCTCCACCACGCTTCATGTTTGGAGCCTGCAGGGCGTCGGAGTTTTGTTGACCAAGGATGGGCAGCTCTGACAGAGACGGACATGCTGGGTGTTGGGAGGGAAACAAATTTCTCATTGTGGCACTAATAGCTGCCTATCATCTCTGCTGAGAGCCAGTAAACCCCGCTCCTGAACTGACAGGTGGTGAGTTATGCTGGGAAGGCCATAAAAATATCCACTCTGGCACTTTTCAACAATTAGGAGGAAGTCAAACAGGCATCATAAAACCCATTTAGGACTTAAAGACCGCGGTTGGGAAACCACTGTGTGAACTTTGGTGTGTCTTTCAGGTGCACATGCAGATTCAGTGAATAGCTTAAAATGTAGTTGAAGGCTTAATCCTGCAGGAAGATTGGCTGTTTTGACAAAAAAATGAATAAGTTTAACAAGGTTTGTCAGGGTTGACAGGAAACATACAGTTCATCAGAAGGTTTGATGAAAAAAAAAGCATTTGACTCATCTTGTGCTGGATTTCCCCTCAGAATACTGGACTTTCCAAACCCTTGTAAAACACTGTAGAATATTATTTCCTTTTCTGAGTCTGTATCACAGAGCTAAGCATATTGTCTCTGTTTACTTTCTATTTTTACAGATTCTGATTCAGGGTTTGTAAATTTTTTACAGCTCTGCTTTACGCAATATCACAGTACAAGATGATTTCATGTCACGTTAGTAGTAAAATCATCTTTTTGAAAGGTCCAACAACAACTTAAAGTGTTACATTAAGCAACCATAAACTTAAGGTACCTGATGATATATGAATAAAAAATATGACCTGCTAGTGAGAAGTGAAAGGCAGGTGATTATGCTTCTGCCCGAGTGTTTTTTTTAGCAGAAAATCTCATGAATCACTGTGGGTTTTGATGAAAAGTGAAAAAAGTAACTATTGGTTACACACCTACATCTCATTAACTTTTAGTGTCAATCCAACTTAAGATGATCACAAGAGCTAATCAACAATAACTAGCACAGAACTGGCTGTAACTCAGTCATCTTTACAGATGTTCACCTAAAATTTGGTGTGGTTGTAGTCGAGATTGACCCACAGCAACGTACTTTGAGTGCTCACAGGATGGGCAAGACCTGTATTCAAACCTTTGTCCCTATCTATTAGTTTGTATGTTAATAGAGTCAATCAAATTCACGATGGCTGCCACAGCTTAGCCAACAAAAAAAAAGTCAATGTCTGTCAATACTTCAAATCTTAAGCTCAGATTTGATGTGGTAGTAAGTGAGAGTCATGTACTCCGCAGAGGACAACATGTACTCTGAGTGTGAGCTCTTATGAAAATGCGTAATATAAAATTTGACTAAAATAGCTTCAACTCCATGAAGTTAAAGCTATTTTGTAGCATAATCATGATGATCTTAGTCAAAAACGCTGTCATGCAAAGTGCCAGCAATATACATTTCTTCAAGGATTGCTTGGAGTTGGATAATTTTTAAACACCTTAAACGTTCATTTTTTACAGCTTTACCTTTCAAAATTAATAATGAACTAGTTAAAATGCAACATGTTTACAATTTTCAACAGACGTTGGCCTTTTAGAGTCAAAATGATCCTGTGAGTGTTCGATTTTCCTTCAGCAGTAACACTGGAGCAGTAAACACGTAACTTGTCCCAGGTGGCACTTCACAAGCATCATCTCAACAGATTGACAAAAATAAACAGCAACAGTTCTTCACTTACTTCAGCTTGCTGGATGCAAATAATAATAACAGTAAATGAATCTGAAACAAGATATCTCCAGAGATGAGTAAAATTATTTAAAATTGCAATTCATTTTTTATTTAGTCATTCTAACCTCAGCCTGAGGAGACATCAGTAATGAAAACAGAACGAAACCTGAACAGATGTGTCTGAACTACAAATAATGAGGCTGAATGTTGTGTAAAGCAGCAGCTCAGCTGTTGTTGTGTGCTGAGCCCTGCGTGAGGAGAAAGCTCAGTTTGTGTTGTGGTTCCACAAATAGAAACCGGAGAGTGGTAACAGTCCTTCAAGACTCAGGGTTGTTGACTGATCACGAAGTGAAGAGATTTCACTGGATAGATTTCATGTGATCCAGAATAAATGAAAATTAAAAACTCTAGCTGATGAAATAAACACAATCTATTGTCCTTTAACAGAAGGCGAGATGCGAGCAATGTGTGTGTGCATTTGTGTGTAGAGTTTGCAGCTGTGGCTACAATGTAGCTTAGCATCAACAGTGTGTCAATGTGTGTATGAATAATGCGAAGTGTCTGGGTGTCTAGAAAAACGTTATATAAGACTAAAACATTATTATTATTAAAATATCTCATGAACGACTGGACAGTTTTTATTGAAACTTACAGGAAGTGATCATAGGATGTACATCTATAACCCATTAACTAATTCAACCACAGCTAATCAACTTTAACTAATGCATTATTGACTATAACTCAGTCAGTTTTACAGATATTGAGCTAAAACGTATGGTAGTAGCTGACAGTAATCCACACAATATCTCATGCTTTGACCATAACGTCTAAAACTCTGACTTTTTTCTATCTTTTAATTCTAATCGTGAAACTTTTCATTCAAACCGCCCCCCGAATAACCCAAAGGAAGCAAGGATTCACGGCAGTCTTTCATATATTTTGCAGCCATCTAACCACGAAGTAAGCTGTAAAATTTGTTTTCAGATTTCTCCTCTGTTTTCAGCACTCTCAGTCACTTTATATAAAACAAACCAAGCATGAAAGCAGTGAATACCCCCACCTCACTGTTGGATAAAAAGCAGTCAAGCTGAACCTTGCTTTAAAGAGAAGATGTGGCAAATATTGTTGAATTTCAGTTTATGTCTAGATCCGTCACTTCACAGCCAAAACTGAGCAACTTGACATGTTTTGACAGACTTGCTTTAAAGTGACCTTGAATGAAACGACACAGGATTGATAAATCTCTAATTGAGATAAATGAGCGAGAGTTCTCCAGGATTTGTTTGTGCCAGCTGCACCATCTTAGTGTTTGTAATTCATCCTTCCCCCAAATCTATATCTATATCTATGTCTGTCTATATCTATATCTATATCTACATGCTGCCTTTTGTTCCAGTTGTAAACCAAAGATCATATGATGAGAAAGGATGAAGATATAACTGTTTGGGTCAAACTTTTGTGTGTTAGCGCTTGGAGTAAATGTTGAGAATGACTCTCAACTACAAACTTTCCATTATAGTTTTATAATAAATAATAGTTTGAAGGTATTCAGTATATCCTACAGGTAAGTATGTACACAACTTCTGCTAGCAAGAGGAACATTTGACTCCATCTTAAACAGCACATTGCAATAACATGTAAAAATGTTACACACACCCACACACACATTAATAATGTTGGTTTAAAATTATTTTATTTACAATGCATTCACATTCCAAGTGTAAAGGAGCCACAGTTCTTAAATTCTAAAACAGAACAAGCTTCTTCATAGACATGCATCTTCTAACAGTCACACAAAATTAGTTCCAGAACACCAAAAAAAAACAAAAAACAAAACAAATCAAACCAAACCAAACCTACAATGTTCCTAACCTGTTAATAACTTCAAGCCAGAACTTTTTCAAGTTGCTCGTGCTTTTTACACTGCAGGTCTTAATGCTCAATACTGATTTTTTTCAAAAGTCTAATGTTTTTTGCCTGGACATTCACATTATACTTTAAATGCGGCATTCATCAGACTCCTTTGTGAACTCTCCACAGCCCTGATGTGATCCTCATGCGCAGTAGATGACATGTGGTCACATTCAGCCGGCTGTTTACAAAAGTAGCTAAACATGGTTGCTACTTGTTAGCTTGTCAAATCTGAAGTAGTTGTGCAAATAGAGCAAATTATATAATTATACACTCTAAAAATGAAATGTTAGATTTACTTAACCATGTTATGTCAACTGGTTCCACTTAACTGAGTTAAGTAAATTCAAAGCAACATACTTATGTTCTTTGGTTAAAAACTGGTTTATTGCTTTGAATTTACTCAACTCAGTTAAGTGGAACCAGTTGACATAACATGGTTAAGTAAATCCAACATTTCATTTTTTGGAGTGTATGATAGGATGCAGCCCCTGTATTTGGACAAGTAGTCTGTTGACTATGGTAGCCATCTTGAATTGGAATGACTCCCGAAATTAATCATGTATAAATGTGTAGGCGTGTACACCCATTACTTTCTAAGAGAATTAGTAAACTCTGTAAAGTGTTTCATAAGATATTTTCCAAGCATTTTCCCTCTTTGTTCTTTTCACAGCAGGTGATAAATATTTGAACATGTTCCCCCTCTCAGATATAAAGGGGGTGCTGCCAGAGGTGACCGACAGCTAACGTTCTCTCAGAGCAGAAAGCTGTTCTTCACTGTACTCTTGCTGGTATCCTTGTGGAAGAAATGGATTTCTCCATTAGCTTGGGCGAGTTTTTTGTCAGTGGCAGGGTAATCCCCCTGAGGGCTGCTGTGGCTGTGGATATGCCCTAAATCCTCCAGAGATTTGGGGGTAAAAAGCCCTCTAAACTCTGTGTGTGTTTGTCACGCTCTCTGGTTTTGCTCCCGCTGTTAAATGGGAGCTGATTATATTCTGATGCCACTGGTTTTCAGCTTGATTATCTGCTTCTGCTGTGACATCATTGGTGTCCAGAGTGGACCTAAATATAGAAAAAAATTTGAATAGGTTTCTGCAGTTTCCCAGATTTTATCCTGAACAGTGGCACACAGAAAATGACTGAAACCAAAGATAATTAAAAACCTCGCTTCTCTTGAAGGAATGGATATCATATAAATTTTAGACTGAGATCATTTTATGAATAAAAATGATGGTTTGGGTCAAACCTTGAAAACAACTGTGTTCAGTCCCATAGCAAGACGTCGCGCTCAGAGAATGTGTTAGGGATAATTTTACTTGCAAAGGAGATACAAGGTTCTTGTTGAGATGCTAAGGGACCAAATAAAATGTGATGTACTTTCTTTGAATAAGATCCAATATAAAGCTGTTTTAAAACAACCTCGCCTTCCAAGAGGTTAAGGATGAGTCATAGTTCCAGAGAAGTGCCCTCTGCAGCTTCAGAGACACAATTATCCTCACAAACAGCTTTCTTATTATTAAATAATGCAGCCACAGAGAAGGTTTGCATTGCTGCCAATCTATTGTGTGTTTTCCAAGAATACTCAGTGCTTGGAATGTACCCATTCTGGATCTAACTTGTATCTATTTCCTAGACCGTTTTATTGTTTGAAGTGCATCTTAAATTAAATTCCTTGAAGATGCATATTGCCTGTTGCTTCTCTAACACTGAGAAATCTCTGTAGCTGTTCTGATCAAATCTTCCAAATTACATTAAGCAAAGTCTCTCAAATTCAAGATGGCACGCTCAGAGTTTGTTTTGTGAATGACTCTCCGCTACTAACACATAAAATTTTGCTTGATAACTGCCTGTGTTCGCCAATTTTATGTTGGTTTAATGTGAGTTAGTTTTGATGGCTATCTGAACATGGTAATAATCCTCAAAATCTTCAAAAGTTAATCAGCTGTAGATATCAATTTAATGGTTGCTCTCTGAAAGTTTCATTAAAATCTGTGCAGTGATTGTTGTTTTGCTAATGGTTTAAGCAGAAAAACATATCCACGCACTCAACCTCCCCACGAACACACTTTTGGGCAGTCATGAGGGTAATTAGGCCTACAACTCAAAACTTTGTGCCTGTCACTGTTGCAGTAAATTTGTTTGCTCACCAAAGAGTAATCAAGAATGACTGAGTTAGATTTGATTAGACAATTATTTAGTAATCAGAAAATATGCATTTGTTGCATTTAGTTTTGTTTTGCAAAGGGTATAGGCCTACAAGCTAAAACAGAAAGTCTGGCTAAAAGTTAGCAAAGAGCTAGCTATAAGCTAAATGTAGCAGGACATTGGATAAAAACCAAAGGAAGTAAAAAAAAATCTAGGAGCAACAAACAAAAGTAGCAGAACAGTGGCTAAGAAGTAATAGTACCTAAATGCTATTTAAACATAGTAAAAGGTTAGATAAAAGCTGGAAGTAGCAAAAGGCAATGTTTTTTGTTTTGTTTTGTTTTGTTTATGACTAAGTACTAAAACAGCAAGTCTGGCTGGCTAAAAGTTAGCAAAAGGCTAGCTGTAAGCTAGACAAAGCAGAACATTAGCTAAAAACCAAAGGAAGTAAAAAAATAAAGTAAAATAGGAGTACCAAACAGTAGCTAAAAGTAACACAAGACAAAAAATAGGGCGATTTTTTAGGAGTTGCGCCTACATTGGAAAAAAAACTAGCAAGAAAAAAACCTTTGACCATATTAGGTCATAGGTTGCCTTCTAAAAGGATGCAAAAAAATGTAGATAATGTTTTGAATAAATTCAAGTTTTTTCAGTGGATTTCTATGGGGAACATAACTGTAATTCAAATGAACTATTTTCTGAAGATTACTAAAACCAAATCTAACCTGAGTGTTTTGATCTATTGAGAGGTAAAATACCACAGAGAATCTAGAAGTACTAGAAGACTGCCAAAAACAGATAGAAAAATAAAAAATTGTGAATGCTAAAATCGTCATTTACACATTTGACTAGCATCCACTGACAAATGTGATCTAAAACAGTGTAACAAACTGTTACTGTAAGTTATTTATTTCTGACTAAAAACAGTGTGTGTTTGGCATTTCTTCTGTCTTGTGGTCTTCAGCTCTCCTCCACATGAGCCATCTTGACTACGCTAAATGATGGATGTTTTACAGGTTGTCATGGCGATGGTGACAGATTCTGATATGAGATGCAGGCTGCACATTTCAGCTATCCTTCAAATTATGTGTGCTCAAGACAGGATCTGAAAAAACTAAACTAAATAAAAAAAATAAAAAAAAACAAGTCTTTGTCCAGCTTTTTAAAGACAATTTAACCAAAATATTGACGAGTGAGACGTTTGTGTGTTCTGAGGCAGGGCTATAATTGCATGTGTTACTGTAATTGAGTGTTTTCAGCTGGATTACATCTATAGTGTTCACTTCAAATGATCTGTAGTAAAATCAATACCACATGTACTGGAAGATGCCAGTTTTTAACAAACTGCAGCCTGCAGCAGAGAAGCTGTATACTCCGTTTAACATATCCTAAAGATTGAAATGGATTTCAGACAAAGTTTAGCATTTAACATGTTTGACAGTGAAACTGTTTAATTACCACTCCTTACCAAAGGCAAAGGTGCAAAAATTATTTTGGCCGTTCTCTTTAAGAGTCATTCCCAACATAAACTTTTAGAGCCACACATTGCATAAGATTTTTGCTTAAGATCTTGGTATTATCTGTTGAAGACCAGAGGCAGAACTGTGGCACAGGTGGTAGAGTTGTCGCACATTTAAAAAGTCGTCATTGGATATCCATCTACAATTTATTATAATTCAGGATGGTTGCCAGAATTGGTCCACTTTAGCCATTCAGGCATGGCTACAACTCAGGGAAGTTTATTGAGCTAAAGTCTTCTGTGGTAGTAGCTGAGAATCATTCACAACACATAGTTTGAGCTGGAGACTCGCAGTCTTGTAAAAAAAGCTACATCCCTGTCAACAACACAAGTTTAACACTGTCATCATTGGAGAGATATACACATTCCTTTTGAAAATGCTAGATCTGTTCTGTTTGGATCTGAATTAGGCTCCGCTGCATTCGTAACAACCATAAAACAGTTGTTGAGACATGGAAGCTAAAGTGTAAAAGTGAAACTGAAATCTGAGGACCGGACTTCTCTTGGGCCAACTCAGCATTTGAAACCCACATTTGATAAAATGAAAGATTCTTTAAAGCTGAGCGATCTGAGTGGGACCTCCACAGCAGTGACAGCATCACAGCTGAGCTATAAGGAGAACTGGACCCTGCTCCAAAATGCTTTTGATCTTTCATTAACAACAATGTGGAAAATAAAAAAAGAGCTGTAAGCCTCAAACATACAACTTTCATCAATGACACATTTGCTGCTTAAGATGAATTTGGATATTGAGCCAGAATATGCTGAGAAGTATAAACACATTTATCATTTAGTGAGAATAGTGGCTATTTTTCAATCTCCAAGCTTTTCACACCTATTTTTGTTTCTCTGACACCCTCAGTTGCTATTTGAATTCACTTAGCTGCCTGTTTGATTGATAGTTCCAGCTTCACCTGCTCAGCTCTGAGAGCCAAAGTAAAGCAGCATTACTCCCCCAGGCAGGAACAAATCTTGTGACCTCTTACAGAAAACTCCACAGGACCTTGTGTCTGGCTTTGATGTAAGTGATAAGAGATTATGATACTGAAGGTGGGGCGGTGGTATTTTTACCTGTTATTTTGTGTATTCATTTGTCTGTACTGTTAGCAAAATATCTCATGGACCAGGGATTTGAATGAAATTTTCAGAGCGTCATCATTGGACGTGTGTCTACAGCTTTCAAAATGCAGCTGTGGAGGATGGTGGTGACTATCTTGAATGAAACTCAAGCTGTGTCTCAGTTTATGAGCTGTCGGCCTCCAGTGTAGGCTGCATAAACGGCTGTAATATGAGATGGTCTAGTCTACGGAGGACACATGTTTGTGGACTACTTGCTGCCCCGTTACCATAGTGTTAGGTTTTATATCACATACCTTCAGTTGTTCTTTATGGTATACCTTCATAAAATTCAGTATTATTAAAGAAACTTGTTTTTAGTCCATGATAAAAAAAAAAAACAATAAAACCTCTGCCTTCTTCATTTTTCTGTGTAGTTTGCTGATGGTGCAATAAATCTTGGGACATTGTCCGCTGCATAGGATACTTAGATGCAGCTACGTTTTCAGGGTTTGGTCAGATGCATGTCGGCTGCATGAGTAGACGTCTATGAATTGGGACAGCCTACGTAAACTGAATTTTAAAAAGTTACACCATCATCCTTTTATTTTAGTCTTATTTTAGAAAAGTAAGGTCTGAATGATGAATCTTGATGTTTTCTCTGCCTCCTCTCCATGCAGGTATCTGGGGATCACCCGACCTCTCACCTACCCTGCACGCCAGAATGGGCAACTGATGGCCAAGATGATCCTGGGAGTGTGGTTGGTGTCAGCATCCATCACCCTGCCACCTTTCTGTGGCTGGGCCAAGAATGTCCACACGGCCGGCGTGTGCCTCATTAGCCAAGACTTTGGTTACACCATCTACTCTACAGCCGTAGCCTTTTACATCCCTATGCTGGTAATGCTCGTCATGTACTACAAGATCTTCAGGGCGGCCCGCAAGAGCGGCGCCAAGCACCGCTTCACTGACCTGTCGCGGCGTGAGCGCCTTGAAACGGTGGCTAACGAGGCGCTGCGCATGCAGGGCCTGAAGCCACCTGGCGTGGCCGAGGACTGTGCTGCCTTGTCCCGTCTGCTGAACCGAGAACGCAAAAACATCTCCATCTTCAAGAGGGAACAAAAGGCAGCTACGACACTTGGGGTGATTGTAGGGGTTTTTGCTGTGTGCTGGTTGCCGTTCTTCATTTTGTCCACCGCCCGGCCGTTTATTTGTGGAGTGGAGTGTAGCTGCGTGCCCATCTGGCTGGAGCGCACGTTGCTCTGGTTGGGCTACGCCAACTCACTGATGAATCCCTTCATCTACGCCTTCTTCAATCGAGACCTGCGCTCCACCTATCGTGACCTTCTGCGCTGCCGTTATCGCAACATCAACCGTCGGCTGTCTGCTGTGGGGGTCCATGAGGCTCTCAAGGTCTAAATATGGGTGGTCAAGCAGTATTTACTGTTGTTTATGGTGATCCTACGTTTCTACAATAAGGACATGGTGTACATGGCAAACCTGCAGATAAAACAGACTGATAGAATGGGAGTCACTGTTTGCATTGACACAGCATACTTGTTTGTTGCTGACTCAGCTATTCTCTTTTAAGACAGAAAATCATAGAGTAGCTATATTTGATGGGCCACTCAAACCCATGCTGCTTTCGTGCATATGGCACAAATACATCCAGGCTCCTGGTTCATGACGTTAGATTACAGCTGCAAAGGAAATGACATGTAAACACAATAACCCCAAGGCTTTCAAGCTGAACACAAATCAATCAAACTGATTTCTGTACATAAAAAAAATCAATGTTTTATAAGAGGAGCCATTAGTTTTGTGGCACAGTGTCTTCAGATTATCTTCATCTTGACATGAGCATGTCTCAGGTTTGGTTTTAAAACAAGACGTGAACGCTTTGAGGTGGTATCAAGATAATACTGAATTTTATTTGAATTCCCCTTATTGCCTTTAATTACTTTTACTTCGAACCCGTCACTAAATTCTATAGAATTCCTGAAAATGTTGCACAAACGTATAAACGGAGAGCAAAAAAGAGTGGCGTTAAATTGCACCACAATGAGAACCCATTTTATTCTTGTAATCTAAGTATTCGTAGTTATAAAATAAAATGAAAGTAGTTTGTCTGCATGGTACAGTTGTCAAACATAAACATTGAATAAAAAAGAGGATTTGATTGATAATAATTTGACAACAGCCTTTTTTTATAGTGAACCGAAACACTTTACTCCACATTTGAATTGAACACAAAATCTTATTTATATGTGGCAGAAAGCCTTTTATTACTTTGGCTGTTTTATCTTTATTGGTTTCATCCCACATTTAGTTATTGACCTTTTCAACAAAAAAGTTGCCAAGTTTTTAAAACTTTTTTGTCCTAAAGATTATTAGCCTCCACCCCTCATTTGAATCAGAATGCGGTCACTTTCGTTGTGAACTCATTCATGACCTCTACAAACCCTTGCCAAATGTCATCATTTGAACAGTTTGTGCTTTTTCTACCTCAATTCTTTGAGAATACTGTACATTTTATCCAAATGGTGATGCGGCTGTATCATTTTTTTAAAACTGTGTGATTTAATTTGTCTATGATTCTGTGTGAGTGCTTAACAGGATCGCTTTGTCATTACCTTGAGAAAACGTTCATGGAAGCCACAATGTATTTTATCACTTTGTAAATAAAGAAGCACTGAAACTCTTTCTGTTGCTCACATGAGTTACCTCATAATACACTTCCATGTAAATTCAAGTTCTAGTTTCTCAGACTGAGAATCTTTTATTTCTGACGTCTTCAAAACTTTGTATCCAACAATTTCTCAAACAAATGTGTGATTCGTGCAAATTGCCATTTAAAATTCATTATTCACAATTCTAATTTTCAAAGGGTCTCCCATGAGACAAAAACAAAAAACATTCTTTGAGGGTTGCTGGAAGCTTTCAAGGCTTTGCTTGTGATTATTTTGCCACTTGCAAAGTCTCTGGAGATGTGTTGGAGAATGGTGACCCAAAAAAAAAAAAAAAGACTCCTTTATTCTTTGTTTGCTTGGAGCAAAATCTTTAATTCAGAGTCGGCTTTGACAGCGGTCTGCTTGCTGTCATGACAAAAACTGTTCAGAGATTTGAAGATGAATTGAAGTCTGACATGTGATGTGGCTTGTCTTGTGGTCAGAAGCAATAGTAGCCAATGAGTCTTGGTAACAAACAAGGCAGAGCAGAAAAAGAAAAATATCCATTACAATAACCTTTTTTCATGTTCGCTCTGTGCGTGTGTGAATTCACACAAAAACATGCGTGTTAGGTTAATTGGTGTTTAAAAAAAACTGACCTATGTGTGTGCATGGTTGATTGTTTTACGGGCCTGTTGAGTTTTGGAATGTACCCACTGCTCATTTGTTCACTACTGGGCTAGGCTCCAGCCAACCCCGCCCTCGCATTACAAAAATAACCCGTACTACACTATTTCTAAAGAGTTTGGATTTCATTAATCCACAATCAGACACTGTGTGTACAAATGGAAGACATTCAAACACAGTGAGGAATGGCTGGTGAACGAACTGCTTCATGCTTCACGAGTGCATAATTCTCTGAGCATCTGTTATGTTGCATGAGATCACACAAAAATGATGATGAAGATGATCGTAGTTTAGAGTAATGGTGTCCAATACTGGTCCTTGAGGGCCAATGTCCTGCATGCTTCTAATGTTTCCCTGCTCCCAAGCATGTGTTCATGTTCTGCTGTAGCCTGTCACTCATTCATCCAAATCAGATGTCAGGATTGTGTCTGTAGAGAACCAGGACTGAACACCCCTGCTTTAGAGAAGTGGTTCCCAATCTATTTTCCTCAAAGCCTCACCTTCTTACTTTGAAGCCAAGCTGCGCCCCCCCCCCCACCACCCCCTCTCCCAAAGATGCATTCAACCTTTATCTCTTTATCAAAAATAATGAAAGAATAAAATGAATAGTTACGAACTTTTATTTGGACGAGGGAAAAAGAAAAAGAATTGACTTATACACAAACCTCTGAGCAGACAAGGTAATGCCTTCCCCCCATCCTCCCCACCTCAAGGGGGGGAGAGAGAGAGAGAGAGAGAGAGAGAGAGAGAGAGACTGTCTTAGAGGATTTGCCTTTAACTAATTTACGGTCCCATCACCGTCAGAGAAATTTGCACGGCTCATCTGTTTACATTTTTAAAACTCTTCTTACGCAGATAAAAAAAACAAAAACAAACTTTGGCTATTTTTTTAATAGAAATCTTTTTTTTTGTCTTTGAAAAGCTGTGAACCTTGATTCATGTCATAAAAGAAGTGTGTAGTTTCATTTCAGCAAGTGCTTAGCTTGTCAGACATTTTTACCAAATCCTTTTAAATGAAAAATCCTGTTGTATAATTGAAACTGTAATGATAGAAAATGTCTTTGATTATTGAAACATTTGACATATGCTTGCAAATTACTGTCTATCAAGAGATACAGTATTTTTGAAAATCTCCAATATGAAGCATATTCAAACCAATTAATCATTATTCATATAAATCTAATTTTGCAAAAATAAATCAAAGAAATGTCCCAGGCACAAAGAAATCCTTTTGGATTGATTTTAATTTACTTTGGGTACTCTTACGTAAATAATATTTGAAACACACTGAAGTAAATAATGTGAGAATGCCTTTAACTAAGTTGATGACATTTGGTATTAGCACAGGGAAAAGCCCAAGTGGAGGGTGTGCATTGCTTCTTTCTCCCAGCCTGGTCAACAGGCGCTGCTCCTGGGGAAGAAGCCTGTGCCAGAGAGCAGAACCGACTCTCTCAGCTTGTGTCACCAATCTTCTTAGCTGTGGCCTGATGTGTGTCATCACTATCAGTGGAAAAAATAACTTAGTGTAATGTTTACGTGTAAAGAAATAGCTACTTCGAAAGGAAGAGGGTTGTAACAGATGAGTCTTTTCCATTTGCTGCCCACAGGCTAAGTTGCCATGTTCTGACAGGCTGTGAGAGTTGATGAGGTAATAGAAACTTAAGTGTTGCTATTTTTAATCTGCCCCAGTAGTTATGTGTGGACACTTTGATTAAGCAGGAAAACAGAACTAAAAGCTGCAATTTTATCCCTCACACCCCAAACATGTTGAGAACTTTGAAAGAGCTTCTTTGTTAGACTGAATTCATCCTGCAGACTGAGTGTGTCCTGATTCAAAGGCTGGAGTCTACCTAGACTTCAACCCATGTAGGCTCCACCCTTCGCAGTCTGGGTAGGCTGCGTAAAACAGCTGTGAAATGAGATGGTTTAGCCTTCGAATGACGTATGTTTGCTACCCTATTACCATGGTAATGTTTTATATCAAGTGCCTTCAGACTTAAAATGCGTTGGGACATATGCATATGTATCTTTTTACTGGAGGATTAACTTCATGATTAAAAAGTTTACATGTAAATAAATAAAAAACATGAATAATTTGGGTTTAGCTCCAGTGTCAGTACTTATAATAACATTTTATTGAACATCACAATGAAGCATACATGTCATCAGCTAAGTTGTTATACTTAACAACAAGTTCTTCAGTTCATAACATATTTCCAAACTTGGTAAAAAAAAAACAAAAAGCAAAAGAAAAAAAAACGCTGCCATCTACATTTTCCTATTTAGTTTGATGACAGTGCAATGAACCCTGGGATATCTCCAGGAAGGATACTCAGATGCAGCCTTCATCTTCAGGGTTTAGTGGGCCACATTTGTCGGCTGCATGAGAAGGAGCCCACAAATTGGGACAGCCGACAAATGCGGACTTTGAAGGATGCAGCCCATGAATTGAGACACAGCCCAAGACCAGCTCATTATAGTTAACAACTTGCAACATATCAATGCAAATGACTCATACATGTGCACGGAAGAACATTTTTTTTCAAAGCATTTAGTTTGTAACTCAAAAGAAAGAAATAGTTGAAAGAAAACATTCACACAGCTCTTAAGTATATGCTTGCTTTGTGACTGTATAATCTTTTGTTGGGTTTCCTTCTTGTCCTCATTCCCCTGCTTGCCAGCCTGCCCACTCTCCATTGTTGCCTTCTCTTCATCTCCTCAGACTCCAGAATCTTTTCCCCCTCTTCTTAGATTTGATTGAAAAAGAAAATTGGATAGGTTAGTCTCCTAAAACCAAATTTCCATCCATTATCAGTGATAAGTCCTTGAGTCCACCTCTGCCCATTGCTCATTATTATATCTATAAATTAACACCTTAAACCTTTGCCTGTCTATTTATTTTAGTCAGCACATCGAGTTTTCTTCTGCCGATCATTATGACCATGTGGAAGCACGTGTTTCTCCAGACAATTCAGTTTACTTCCCTTCAACCCTGCAAAACTTGCACATTAAATTAAAGGACAATTCTGAATGGACCGTTTGAACATGTGCATGGATAATGGTCACTGTTATGTTTTTGCATTGCCCTGTGATAGAATGGGGACCTAACCAAGAGTTATCCTGTTTGATGTGCGACAGCTTCAAGAAAGAAAAATACATAAACTTCTCGCTCTGCCCTACATGTATTTTATTTACTTTTTGATACAAAAACTAGCCCAAGTTTACAGTATTTGTTATACTTTGTAAGGCTGCATAAAACATCAGTCACTTGGGCAGCAACGATACACATTTTATTATTTTAAGCACCACAATGAGCATGAAAATAAAGTGTTTGGTTAAGACAATGAATAGCAAAATGTTCTGAACCATTGAGTCATGAGTACTAGGGTTAAACTATCCTCTTTTTTTTGGTTGTAAATTATTGTCATCTCCCATTGTAAAAGTTTCCAAAAAGATGTCAATGATAGTATGTAAAAAGGGAAAAAAATAAACTTTTTGGATTGAAACAGGCATCGAAAGAAAAACTTCAAAGTAAACTGAACTTTGACCATCTCCAGAAGAAACACATTTTATTTTTCATCAGTTTGGAAGTAACATTCAAAAAATACAACAGTAACTGAAGAAACACTGAGGTTATTTATGCTTCATAAAGCACTTCCTGATGTACATTTACTAATGTACTTTTACAGTCTAAAACGAGGATGTTTACTAAAGTACAGTATCTGACTACATCCTCCTACACTGTATTTAGCATAAAAGTGGCCATTCACTTAATTCTGGGTACAATTTTCAGCACTGTATCAATCCACCTCATTTATTTAAAGCCCACAGTGATAAATCTGATTTATAGTGTAGTGTGGGCATGTGTGCCCAGCAGTTATATCCTCAAATGTGATTGGACTGTGAATGTAGCCATGCTCCTCACTTTCCAACCAAATGGAGGCTATAAATACACCAGTAAACATGTCAATTATATGATAATCCGATTTATGTCGGGTGTCTTGAAAAATCAACTTCCTCCCACGGCCACTACCAGTGGCCAATCACAGCGCACCAGTCTGCTGTAAGTCTCTGCCACTTCCTGTGGGAATAGACCTGAAGCAAATTAACATAAAAAAACGTATCTTTGTGGTGTCAAAGTGACAACCAAAATGGTTTATTTTCCCAGTTATTTTGAGGGAATGTTCAACATTCACTATCAGACTGTTTTTAGGATTTCCTGGATTAGAGGAACTGTACTCGAAGGTGCCCAACCCTGGTACACTTCAGTCATTTCTTTGCTTATGTTGCATAGATTTTTCTGTCATGCATTGTGTGTTTTACTCAAGCTGCGAAGTATCTGAGTGTTGACTCACAGTCTTCTTTTGCACACATGTTCAGAGTACAGACTGCCAAGAGGCCCTCCTACGCAACGTGTATCAAATTAATCTGTCTGTTGTTTGGTATTTTATCATTGATCCCAGTCGGGACATTTGTGTGTGTGTGTGCATGTTTGTGTGTGTATGAGTAGAAATTCAGTGAACTCATATCTAATAGAGGCATGGTGTCACTTTATTACACAGTTACATTTAGTTAAAAACACGGTTTCTAACGCTGTACAATAACATTAAGGGATAGTCTAGTAATTTTTGAATGGATGTTCTTGTCAAATTATCAACTTATCAGTCATTGAGCACAGAGTATGGAAAAAAGGACAGAAGTCCTTGTTCAGGCTTTTTGTGTTTCCAGCCTCATGTCCTTCATCCAAGGGATGCGAAGGTTTGAATAAAGCTCAGTGTCTTTTTGGCCCCAACTCATATGGGTTCTTTATCCATCCCCACGTGCCATAAACCATAAAAAGAGATTTTACAGAAAATAAAGTAAACTCAACCCATCTTTCCAAGACTAAAAATGTTTTGTTTGCTTTAGCTTTTTTTTTTCAATTAAATGAATAAATAAAGTTTTTAGGACATTTTGTTTATGGGGAGCTTGTTTGCTGTATTGAAAGCTTGTGCAATTGTGCATGCTGCCAGAGAATATGTTGAGAAAACCTTAGACACATGTCTAAGTATGAGACAGCTAATACATTTCATACACACAGAATAACTACAACAATTTTTTGCACACTTACTAAAGCTCCTGTCATAGATTTGTTTTTATGTCTTTTTTTCCCCCAGTCTTTCCACTTCAAGTTGAATTTTTTTTGAGTGGAACCTTTAAAGAAACATGTCTTTTTCTCTTTTTCAAATATGCTTCCATCAGGACTCGTAGTATTCAAAGTGTCTTATGCACTAAAATTTTGTCAGGCAAACCTATAATCAGCTCCTGCAGATAGTCTTTGTTCAGAAGTTAAGACTCCAACTACTGTATAATGCACTAGAACTGCTGAGGCTGTTGGTGTCTGTGTGGACTAATGCTTTAAATATAATCTAAATAATCTACACACCATAGACTAAAATTAAGAATTAGATAAAATAGGTTATGATCTTAAACAGATAGACTATGTTTTTTTTAAATGTCAGCCTGTGCTAAACCTGCTCTGCAGCTAGTCTGTCATATTAAATGTACATCTTCCACACAGTTGCCAGGACCAGTACAGATGCTTGTTCTCTGCACAAATACCACAATTACCTTCGTTCTGCCTTTTGAGAGGAGTGAAAGAAAACAGCCGTTTGAAGAGATTGAGGATAATAGGCTGCCTTCAGCATCCAGCTGCCGTGGCACGCAGCATATGAAATGACAAGTAAATAGCTTGACCTATAAAGAACAGTGCTTGCTTTGATTTAATTCATTGCCAGCAATTGTCTGCCACCTTTTCTTTATTAAATGCAATGCCATTGTCTTGCTGAAGGACATTAAGTAGAAGGCTTTTATGCTAAATAACAGTACACAAAGCATCGTTATCGTGCAGGAAAACCATTAGGTGTCTCAAAGCCTTTATGTGTAGGTTAATATGTGAGTGATCTAATCATATCTAACAAATTATAACGTCAACTGCAGTAGCTTTGGTAATCAATTTACCTGATGGTTTAATGCTTCAAACTTACAGATAAAAAATAATTTTGACTATGAATAGAGTAACTTCTTGACAAAGGAGAACAATTGGAGTTATGTGACTGTTGACATGAAAAAAGCTGCCAGCTTTCTCTTGTCTTGAGGGAGACTGAAGATTGTTTTACACCCACCATATTTAAATTGATGTACTTCACTTTGAGCTACTTATTTTGTGTCCAGACTACATATTGTATATTGTGAGAACCAGATTTTTTTACTTTGAATAAGTAATGTTTGATCTATAGCCAACTAGTGTTTTTTGAAGTAAATAGCAAGTGACGAGAAAGTTAATTATTGTTATTAGAAAACACTTTAATTTGGAGAGGAAACATGATCAAGTGAAGAAACCAGTCCTGTAGAAGTTTGTTCCATTGTATTTGTAAACAAAAATACAATAAATCATATTCTAAAACATGAACTTTTCTGTAAAATTCAGAGTAAAATAATATATATATATATTTAACATGCAATGCTTTCTGCAACCAGACTTTATCTTAAATCTTGTTATTCCATAATTTCCTAAATTAGCTCTTTACTCTCAGACTGCAGGTTTACTTGTGTTTCCTAGAGGCAGACTTTAAGTTCTCAGGCTTTTTCCTTGTGGAATCAATGGAGGCTGATACTCTGTCTACTTTAAAGTCCAAACCTAAGACTTTTCTTATTGATAAATCCTATAGTTAGGCTTATGTTTTGTGAGTTATTTCTTAGTTCTGCTGCTATAGGTTGTGACTGCATGCTTGAAAACAAACTGACCACATTTCCTCGCTCTGCTGTCCATGTTTGTATTCGTAATTATTTTTATTTACACATGATTTTGGTGTTTTTTACCACAGGAACTACACTTTGACTGTGAGGTTTTGTGTTTTTGCTTTATTTTTCTAAGTGTCTTCCTGTTCCTCTGTGTTTCTCTTTCCTGCTGTCTGGT
>JARVJO010000394.1:22692691-22704925 GCA_031762555.1 Cynodonichthys magdalenae | reverse complement strand
AAAGGAATGTGGCAGCTGTAATCTCTATCTCCGCATACTCAGACATGGGCAGGAATGTTACAGAGAACATGAGCATGTATGAGAAGCAAGGACGGATTACTCAAACATTAATGATGTAAGGCTGAAAATATAAAAACTCTAACAGTGTGGGTGGTTGTTTGTCAATGAACACGTTTCATATACAGGTCGGAGTTTTCTTTGCTGTGAATAAACCATTTTTGCAAGTTGTGAACAGGATGGTTTGTCTGTGTTAAAGCAAGACATCTTGTCTGTGATGTGAATAAAATGTCTTCTCACTTTTCAACCAGGTTTAGACACATTTACCTGTAAGATGTTTTATACATTTTGAGACATTTTTTTTTACATTGCAAGCAAGATGTCTTTCTATGCTATGAATAGGTCAACTTTAAACACTACATTTTAAAAAAATATGGTCAATGCATTTATCATTTATGCTCATACTGTTCACGTCACACCTCAACCACGCCTGTTATCACCTGATAGTCGACTGACCCTTCTGGTACAGTTTTTCAACACCCACTCACCCTTTCATTCCTCTCAATAATTCTTACTTATCCCTTCACTTCATATCTCCTTTTCAACTTCAATTCTTTCATTCAACTGAACTCCTTTTAGGTCATTCCACCTTCAAAGATATTCCAGAGGGCTATATGGACTGGGTTCAGTCTAGTCCAGTATTCCATATGTTCTTATCCCATATGTTCTTACAGCCTTCATCACAGCTAACATCCATTCATCCATCTTCAGTTGAAGTTGGCCGGGGTGTTCGCTAAATGAGACCAAACCCACACTCTTTCTAAAGCTACCAACCATGAGATTCCTCAGTTAAGTTTCAATTTTTAGATCAGGGGTGTCAAACTCATTTTTACTGAGGGTCATGTGAGCCTTATGGTGGCTCTCAAAGGGCCAGTTGTAATTAGCTTTGATGTTTCATGTTTCATGTTTAACTTTAACTAGACATGAAACATCACATTCCTTGTCTCATTGCTACGGCTAAGCATTGCTAACAAACAGTAACTGAGCTCTAGGTGGTATTTCATGCATAAAAACAGCGTTCAACACCTATAAACACTGAAAAGTACTATGTGTAACTAAAACCCCATCTCCACGAGCTCGGTTCGACACTGTTCACTTCGGGTCGGGTCGGTTCTGCTCACTGTGCGTGTGTCTCCACTGCAGTGTGTCCCTCACTCTGTGGGTGTGATTATGGGCGGACCGTCCACAGTGGCTTCAACTGTTGTGCTAAAAAAAAAGCCGTTGTGGTCTTACCGTTCGGACTTTACTTTTTATTTATTTATTTATTTGTTGCAGTGCTGTTTATAAGTGCTTGCGTAACCGTGGGCGGACAGTTTGTTTGAAACCTCCCGGTTATCTGCTCAGCTTCGTCTCCTTCACCTCTCTCCAGGACGTGTTTACAAGTTCTGCCTTCCTCAAGATCGCCACAGAGGTTAGGTGGTTTTATCACTGCTTCACCATGTCATTGTCTGATAGACAATAAAAAGAAAATTTCAAAACAATTAAATTCCAAAAACAAAAGCTTCTCTCTTTAGGAGGAAGTTTGCACAAGTAACACCTTTCCTCTGTCAATCAATCCCAGAGCTAGTCCACTGGCAGAATTCTGCTGATGTCAAAATCGGAAGCGTGATGTACTCGCTTCTACCCGCTTGGAACCACTGGCAAGGAGGTTCTGAAACAGTGCGGCTGTGCACGGTTGAGTGTGCTGGGAACCTAACGGAGACGCATTCGGCTGAGCCAAACTGCGTATACGTGTCCGTGGAGATGGGGCTTAAATGCGAAACAAATAATACAAAAAATACTATTAAAATTAAAAGTAAGACAGATTCACTCACTGTTGGGTTAAGCAGCTTCGGTCTTGAATTTTGGACTCTCTGGCTTTCCAACAGGAAACTGGGCTGCAGCAAAAGTAGCCATTGAAATTGTAGAGAAATGGAGATTTTAATGGTTAATTTCACCAGCTACTAACTAATGGCTACTGGCAACTTTTGAACCCTGTGCACCTTCAACTAGTGGTAGGCAGCCATCAATTTGCAGGTAAAATAATCAACATGCATTATGGGAGAGGTAGTCAGAGTTGTCTTTAAAGCAGCATATGCTGATTTTAGACATCAATACATCTTTGAAGCTCATGCTGGCTGTATGTATCTCATTTTGACTACCTTAACTTTGAACAAACCTGGATGGAAACTCACTTTGTAGCAGTGTGGTTCCCTGCTGGTGAAGTAATGGATTACTAAGAACAAAATAATGTAGGTGTAAGATTTAGGTTTTTATTTCTAGGATAGGCTCTGTAATGCTAGTTAAAGCCAATTAATGAGTGTGAAGGAGCAACATGTTTAATGACACCAGTTAAAAGAAGGACAATATACACATCAACTCTGTGGTGTTCCACAATCGTAAAACAAATCAGAATGCATCTTAATGGAAGAAATTGTTTATGTTGATTATTAAAGTTATACAATATATTTCACTGTATGCATTTTTGTGGCAGGCATCTATCATGCATATCATAATTATGAAGCATTGTTGTAATAAAATAGTGCTCAAAATACATCAGTAATTGTCTGCTCCTGTCTGTCTCAAATCTTGTTTAAAATTTTTTTTTATAATGGGTTAGCAGGTAGTTAAACTCTGTTTATCTGTACGTTTGTGAAAGTTCTTTGCTTTCATCTCCTCTGAGTCTCTCGACAACAGATGCAGCCTCGTTACATGAGCAGCAGCTCACTGAAGAGGTCATCACCGTTTAGTGGAATGACATGACCAATCCAAAATATTTAGACATGTTTGGATTACATCATAAAGAGATGCTTCAGGATCAAGTGTGTTTTGTGAGTCGGGTTTCGTATTAATTGTTGTTCCAACTCAGAGTTGACCAGCTCTGTAAAGAAGCAGTTCAGTGTAATTCAATAAGAAAAGATCAAGCCTTTTGGCCTCTTCTTAAGCATTAAAGTCTTGTTATTTTTTCTCTTTGACTGACTTTAGTGTCAAGTGAGCTAAAACTAAAGTACTTGTACAAGTTGCACAGCACTTGAGTTATATAAAGTGAGCTAAAAATAAAGTTCTCTACCTCTTGTGTTATTATTGCAAACATTCTCAATATGTTTGAATATGTTTGATTAAACAACAACTCAAGTGATTTATATGATTTACCTTTTGCAAAAACATATAGTTTAAGGTTAAAGTAGTGCTTTATCACCCTGCAGATGGTTAAAAGGGGAAGAAAACAGAGCTAAACTATTTTTTCTCCAATCAAATAAGAGTCCAAAAACCTTCAGCTTGGGTACTCGCAAATACAGAGTACAGATACTGAGTACCATTACCAAGTACTAACAGAGGTAGAACTTGAACATTACTTAGTAACATTAATTTAAAAACACGTATTTTTTTTTACAACAAGGTGGCTCTCCTTCCTTATAGGCCTACAGCCCGTCTGACAGTATCATACAACATAAAGCATGATATATACTGACTGTTGCAACATTTAAAGATTTTCTTTCAACTTGCAAAACCTTTGTAACATGGCAGCTGATAAACTTCTCACTTTAAATGTAAACTATAATACACTGAATGGGGTATTGATACCACTATTGATATTGGTATTAGTGTCGGCTCCAGGTATGCTGGTATCAGGACACCACAGTAGTTTAGGCTGTTATAAAATACTCCCATCACACACACACACGTTTGTTCTTCTATCCACATGGGGACTTT
The DNA here is from genome assembly GCA_031762555.1 of Cynodonichthys magdalenae. Classification (NCBI taxonomy): domain Eukaryota; kingdom Metazoa; phylum Chordata; class Actinopteri; order Cyprinodontiformes; family Rivulidae; genus Cynodonichthys; species Cynodonichthys magdalenae. The sequence continues at coordinate 22,701,175 of JARVJO010000394.1, read as the reverse complement.
GCAAGGGCTTCCATTCATTTACTGGTCATTTCTACAGCCTAACCCTAAACCTAACCTCACAGGTACATACCTGACCCTAAACCCAAGCTAAACTCAATTCATACCTTATTAGAACCTTAAAACCCAATGATATTTCCCTCGATGGGGACTGGGATTTTGTCCATGTAAGGGACAGTGGGTCCTCACCAGGCTGTGTGTACTGAGGAAATGGTCAAAAATCCTCTCCACCAGGCAACAAAAACACGCACACACACACACACACACACACACACACACACACACACAAACACAAATAACTCAGTGATGAGTAGCACAGTTATAATTTACAAGAAACAAAGCACAAACAATTTAAATTATTTAAAGTTATTTCTATGAGAGTGTGTAACATTCATCATATGCTAATATTTATAGCATACTGTATTATTTCATTGCTGTTTTTGTTGGTGTGAGGTTTTGTCATTGCTTTCATTATTGCTGCAGGTAGGTAACTTTCATTGCTGCAGTGCATCTGTAGTGTTTGGTAACACTGAGCCATAACCACTGAATTTTCTATAAACATTTAATTATGGTCTCACCTGCTAAGGGATGGCTGTGGTGCAGTGGTATACAGTTGTCTTGGGACCAGAAAGTCACAGGTTCGATCCCCTGCCACGCCCACGTCGTGGTGTCCTTGAGCTGCCTGCTGCTCCACTTGGGTGTATTTTACGTGTGATGGGTCAAATCCAGAGCACAGATTTCATCATTGATGACAATAGATAGCACATTATCATTATTTTCTAGGTCTTCTTACTCGTTCTCTTTGTTGCCCTTCTCTGGCAGAGCTTACTGTGAAAATTTGTTTTCTGTTTCCCTCATCTTTGAGCCCAAAACAAACCCACAACTTGTGCTTATATTTCTTCTAGGTTCATGTTTGTGCAATGAATGAGAAGTGAAAAATGTTGGCCACATAAAGGTAAACATCATGTGATCAGACAGCATGCAGTGGGTACAGAAACAAACACTTCCTGGACATTGTTGGTACTCTTACAACAACACAATATGTGTGCAGCAGTAAGCACGACACTGTGAACAGTTCTGTAATATAAGATACATCTGCTCAGAAAAGAACACAAAATAATGTGTCTCTGATACTCAGCTCTAACAATACAGATAAGAGCATCAACACTTTTTGTGCATTAAAACATCACAAGTACACCTACCATCATCCCCAGTAATGTTCTGTCTTCATTGGTAATTCTCGATATTATTTTGATAAAGTGTTTACATACCAAGGGTTCGATCTCAGATAATTTAATCAGTATAGACAGATGGTTTATGCTACAAAAAAACAAAAAAGCAGAAAATAAATTTGATAAAAAAAAAAGTGCTGATGTTTTGTTTTTTGTGTTATCTAATAAAATATCGTTAAATAAACTTCATTTTTCTTTGTGGTTACAGCAGATTATGTGGTGGAGACAAGTCAGTGATTCAAAACCTTTGAACAGGAAAAGATTAGATCAAACCTCAGGGTTGCTGACCCTGAGAGGATTTCTGAGGGTCTGACAGTGGTGACGTCTTGTTTAATAACAACTTGAGAGAGACACGTTGGCTGACAGCTGATGCTCAGTACGTTGTTGTCTTTCTCCCTTAGTCTTCTTTTGTTGTCATTGTTGTTTACCAAGATACTTATTTTTGTAAAATAAAGTGAGTGTAAAACAAACTTAAAAAATAGTTTACCTTTTGAACTTTAAGAGAGAAGTTTAGACCTGCCCTGACACCATCACCCTAACCCTCCAGGCCGACCATTTGCACAACCTCAACTGGTTTTTGGTTGTCCCCAGATAAGGTCCTCCCTAATCCAGCTGTACCAACCTTCTCTTTTATTATCTGGTTGTAAGAAAAGTGGTATTATGGCTGGTTATGTTGTAAGCTGGGCAGAATGGTGGCTCAGTTGATAGAGCTGCTGCCTCTCCAACATGTTGTCACTCCCTATTTGTCACATGTTGGTCAGGTTACCCCCCATGTCCTGTTTTGACAGATCCAGTACCCACCCCTCACGTTAGCTATTGACATGCCGGATAGGGTCTTTGGGTTTGGGTCTTTGGTTAAGTTTAGGGATCAGGGTCACTGGTTTAGGTATTAAGGTCAGGGATTGGTTGCTTAGGGCTAACAGAAGTTAAGTTTAGGGTTTGGGTTAGTTGGGTTAGGTTAGGGTTAGGCTCCATCCATTTAATATGACAGTCTGCCAGAGTCATGTATTTTCCAGCCAAAAAGATTCAAGGATTGAATAAAACCTCCTTCAAGGACAAACTGAACAACAGCCATCCTCACTATCAGACAATAAAAGCATCAGAAAGAAAACAATGTGGCGCTGTTTTGTCAAAAGAATTAAGACTGGCTTAATAAACCGTGTTGTGTAATGTAAATTAGAGTCCACACAGAAACTTTGACTTTTAATGAAAAATTTTTCAGAAGGCATAATGTGAACTCGTGTGGCTGTTGGTATCTGTGCTTCAGGAAGAAGAGCTATCGTTAACATTGTGAAAGCAAAGTCATGTTTGTTTTCTTGGATTTAGCCAGATGAAGTTAAAGACGCCTTAAAACTTAGAAAATTTAACTTAAAATGCTACTTGATAATGTCACTTGCGGAAAACAAAACTAACATTCATTAATAGGAAAAAAAGTGATTCTCACTTTAGAGAAATGTGCTACAACCTTGATGTTTCACTACGAACTGACCACTGGTACTGAGCAAATGCTAAACTGGATGAATAACGCAACTGCATGAAAAAAAATAACACCTCTCTGTTTGAACACCCTCAGATTTCACACTTCAAAAGTAGCACAAAAATCTCACAGTTTGCTTTCTGGTATGTGTGTGAAATGTTGCTCTCTTTCAGGTCCTGCATTACAGCCCTGGCTGTCAAATTAGACAATGAGACATGATGGGAACACAGTTATTAAGAAAAGTAACTTCATATAAAAAAAACTGAGCTTCTCTTCAATTTAGAAAACAAGGTCAGTAAGATATTAATTATTCATATTATGTGAGATAAACATCATTTAGTTACAATTTCAATGTAATCACAAACTCTTAAAGTGGTACCATTCCTTTAAAGGACACATATCAATTTACTTTTTCTTCACTGAGTTTTATTCTTAGGTTGAACGATTTATAGTAAAGGTGAAACCTTCGAAATATCTTTATGCTTTATCTCGTGTAATTTGTTATCACTCAAAATATGTTTGTTAAAATCCATTCACGTGATATTTTACTAACAGGCACACGCAAAGGCAAAGACATTATGGCCTGATTTTCTTGACATGGCACAGTTTTTGTACAGGTGATCCTTTATTTTACAGAATGCAACAGCAAATACAGTGGGGTGAAACAGCTTTGAGTCATTTTACAGCAACACCGTTGCGGCATCGCTCAAAACACGAGCAGTAATTGATTTTTCAATGATGCAGCTCCTCTACAATAATTTATTTTAGGTGGACCTAACATTTACAGTAATTCTCAAGTCTAGCTCTGTTTCTCACTGCTAGCCTTACTGCAAAGTACAAGCCAAAAAGACAAAAGAAAACTAGCATGGCATCACTAAAAGAAAATTTAAATTGCTAGAGAAATAAAATTCTTCAGGTGGATGCCGTAAACTTTTAACAACATGCATGTTTTGTGTACAAGAAGTAAAGTGGACAAAAAGTCGAGGAAGCACCTACAGCCAACCAGTGAATGATATCTCAGGTTAACAGAGTGGGTTTGCAGCCAGTAATGTTGTCTCAGAGACGTGACAGAGAGGAGGAATTTGTCAGCTACCCTTCTTCAGGTTTATAAAAACCACCATTTGTTTTGTTGACAGTATGCTGACAGGAAGTGACAAACAGACACTTGCTGCGGGGTGAAGCTGTGCACAAGTGGTCAAATCAATTTGTTTCATACAGTATAGGACATTCTGAGCAACACTATGAAATTCTAACAAGAAACTGTAAAGATTAACAGGAACTGCAAATCCACCAAAACTAAAAGCCAGAACAGAATTCAAGAAATGAAATGATGCTGTTGTAAAATGGCAGTTTGAAAACCATGGCAATATAAGAGTTAAGGATTTGCCAACAGATGTAGATTAGTTTATTTTACAAGTAATTTTACTGATTATACTTCATAGATCAGAAACAAATTGGAATTTCTTAGTAATCCAGTTTTAAAGGGTTTGGCGTCTTTATATACACAAGAAATATCATAAATTGTCTTTACATTAATCTTTTTGTCCTCTTCCCTAAAAAACGTCAAATGTGCATCTTTAAGGGATACATTGAACAAAACATTTGTGATCACATCTTCGAAATATTTTTAGAAGAATTGTATTTACTTGTTGCTGTGTACTCTTGTGAATAAAAACTGGTTATTATAAACACCTAACACTGGGAATAAAAAAAACTAATAAAATACAATTACATAACATATACATTTACTGTAGCATTATCCCAAACTATTCCTTCATTTGCTTTTTCATGCTACAGTTTCAATAATGATTTATTCACCTGTTCCTGCGATCTTTGGTAAATACATTGAGAAAATCATTAATATTTATAATTTTAGTCCTTCTTGACTTTTCTCACCCCTAAACGGCTCAGTGGCTTAACTGTGAAATACATAAAGTCACCTTTAAGTAAATGCAGGTCATAGTGCAGGATAATATTAAGCCCTTCTTTATCTGCTTAAATTCTTATGACACTTTAGACTAAGTCATGTAGACTTGAACTTGTTTTTGCTCAAAACAAATGACCTTAAAACAAACATTTGTTTGAGACACATTTTGTACTAATGAATCTAAGATGCATGTTTTTGGTTCCTTGAGAGGAAACTGGAGAAAACCCACTCCTGCATGAGGAGAACATGTAAACACCACCGGGAAAGATCCCACGCTGAAACATTTCTGGGTTTATTTATATTTTTAACTCCTATTTTTTCAAAAACAATGTTTGTTTTTATATTGATAAGGTCTTACTAATCTTGAATAGCTAGAAATAAAAATGAGCCCAAATCAAAATGTTGGGACTGAAAAGTTTAAGCCTATAAAAGAAACAATTTCTATTTTACCTCGATCGTGTCTCTTGTTAAACACATACATTAATGAACATTAACCTTCAAAGTGGACATGCAATAAAACTTTCCTTTCTACAAACAAGCCCTCTCAGACGAAGATGTAAAAGTGAATCAATATCGTCGTCATTTTGTAAGACTTTTATGCAAAGCGGGGTATAATTACTGTTACTCCACAAGAAGAGAAGCTGTAATCACAATCAGTGGAAGCCCTTATTAAAAGATGACACCAGAAACAGTTTGTTTAGCAGTCGTGACAGCTTGTTTGCTTCAGTAGATGATAGAGGTTTCATGTCAAAGCAGGATCACGTATGAAAACAATACCTTCATTTTCAGACAGGGAGAGTTTTTCCCCCTGAAATAGTTCATTTATTTATTAATATTTTTATTTGATAAAGGGTTAAAACGTCTGAGTAGGAAGTTTCTCTAATGTTCCCTTACAATGAGTAAATTCCACCACAACCCCTTAAATCCCAAAGCTTAAAAATAAAAAACCCAACATAACTGAGGTGTTCGTACAAGATTGTAGCAGTAAATAGGATAAGATTCTCAGTTCCAGCCTGTAATCACAGCCGGAAGCTGCATTTCAATGTGTCAGGTATCAACTGCTGCTGGCAGAGCGTTTCAAAGGATGTGCACCCAATCTAGTGAGGGTTCAGTTTTCATTTAATGAAACACACATTTTGATGTACGACATTAATGACCACTGTATGTCGCTTAAACTTTGCTGATTTGTATTTCGAACGCAAACTCAGATCATGACAGCTGGGAGAGTATTTTCTTATCAAAGTTAGCTTCCTTTTCATTCTTTTGTCAACTAACTAAAATCTGGAGATTAGAAAAACAATTCCTGGAAAGAGCATGAATATCACCTGGTAAGATAAGCTATACAGGCTATTATCGTTGTGCCTGAATCACAAAGTACGTTGTGATAACACATTCTGTTGCATAGATTATGATTTCTGTCAGACCCATTTTTATGCCATACAACTCACACCTTCAGAGTCATCTGTATTATGATGCAATTTTTATGTTTTCTTCTCAAGAAACATTGAGAAGCAATAAGAAAACCAGAACATTACACCTACTAAATGCTGAAAATTGTGAATTATTACTGTATGTCTCATTCGACATTCAAAATTCAGTTTTTTTTTGGCACAATATGTTTTATATTTTGGAAAATATTTTTCAACACATTGTGAGATACATGATCTTGGTTTTAGTATCAGCTGCTGTGTTTTGCTTATCTGAACTAAGGGGAATTTGATGATGAAATACAACTAAAAACTCAAAGTCTCATGAAAAATTGTAAATTTTAAACTTAAATACTAGAGAAAAAATATGTGATTTAAGTATTATTTGAATGAATTTGTTGTTAGTCACCTATAACAACCAAAACTTAGCTCAGTAGTGTTAATATGGACTGAATTTTAGGCATTTTGTGTTTGTAAAGTCAGTTAGCTGTAGCAGCCATCTCCAACAAGGTTGATTCCAATTCCATCCATGACATATTTTGCAGACAAAGAAGGTCATTTCTGATAGTTAGGTTACAAAAACCAGATCTTTAATTATCTGATGTTGCGACATTTCTCCACAAGTTTTGGTGAAAGGATGAGTACAGAAACCTCTGATTTCATAATTTATGTCAGTGAGCGTTGAGGCAAAACAGTGTTGCTTATTTGATTCTATAATGTTTATTTTTCATATACATTCACTACAAAACAAGAAAGATTTTGAAAAATGAAACCAGAACAATTTAATTCAAATCTGACAACAAAATACATTAACAATGATGAAAACCAGGTGATGTCAGCTCAGCAGACAAAGGTTTGGTGAAGTAAAATCTAAGTCCAGCAACGAGTAACACCATCAGCAAAGTAAAAGGTAGGAACAGCAGCAGAAGACAGAAACTTAGAGGTAAGAAGAGGAAATGAGGCTGGAGAGTTCATTGCAGACCTGCAGAGGGATGACTGAATCCAGAGGACTAAAGGGTGTAGGTAATAATAAATAAGAAACAGCTGTGTGTCTGTATCTCTTTTTTGTTAAATATTTAGGACCTTTTCTGGTATAAATACCTAACTTGTCAGGATCAGTAGTCCTTTTGGGGACTAAAGACCGGTCCCAATATGGTGGAACATCATTGGTGGGTTGGGGGGTTAGGTTTAGAAATAAGGTGTGAATTCAGGGGTAGTTAGGGTCAAAATTAGGCAACAAAAATGAATGGAAGTCAATGCATGGCCAAAGATAGAAATATAAATCTGTGTGTGTGAGGAAACAGTACAAAGGCTGGAAGTACAAGAGTTCATTACTTGTAACTTTCACAGACAGGATGTGGGATCAGCGGAGCTGTGAGAGCAAACTAAAGCTAACATCCTATTAAAGAGCATTTGCAAAACAAGTATGGTAAAGGTGATGCAGAGTGAGCTACCTGCTTCTGACCATAAGGAAAAATAAGTCGAGAGCAGAGTGAGTCAGGTTTCTGTAGAGGGAATTTTTACTTTTGTGAGGGGATTACTCTGACAACAGCAACAACTAAATCTCGAAGCAATGAATAACAAAAAAGCAGAACCATGCATCACATCTTACCATAGAATATTTCGTACATACGGTATATTAGATTAAACAAGATTTTGTGTTTCCTAAGGTCATTTTTCTGTAGTGGTCATCTTAAATAGGATTGACTATGCTTTGCTATGACAGTCAAACACAGGCACACACAGACATGAGCAAAACATTATTAGCCTTTTGCTATTAACAGATTTAGTATATTTTTACCTCAGCTAGAAGTCATTCAAGCAATAAGAGTCAACCTTATATTGTGACTGTGTGGACATAATGTATGTTTAACTGTAGGCAGGATCTGGATTAAAGTGCAGTTTGTAGCAGACATCTCATGTTTCCCCAGTTCAGTAAATGGTTGTTTATTCATGTAAAGAATCCTGCTGAATCAAACGGTTTGGCCCACTTTCAAATAGACCTGCTTGGATAAATCCATGCAGTTAGATAAGGCCAATCCACCACTAAGAAACCAATTAGATTAGTTCTTATCATGGTTTCTGTAAAGCACATGATTAAACAAGTAAAGATTGTCCACATGGTAGCTGGAAACTGAACAAGAGGAACAGTTTATAGCTGAAAGTTACCCGCTGCAGCCTCAGGAAATGGTTGTATTTGTTGTAGATAAAGAGAGTAGGTATGTATGATACCAGGAACACTTATTGGAGCAGAATTAGAAGCTTTCTTTGCTTGTTGGCCATTATATTCTACCATCGCAGAAGGCAGAATGGTAGTAGCTACGTTTACATCGACATAAGTAATCGAATTAAACGGCCATTTGGAATAAAAATGCGTCATGTAAACACCTCATTCAGATTATTCTGATCCGATTCAGCTCGATC
>JARVJO010000394.1:22670649-22685474 GCA_031762555.1 Cynodonichthys magdalenae | reverse complement strand
ACGTTTGTTTACGTTCATCACAGAAGTAGAACTTCTTCTTCTGTGTTTTTTTAGGGAAAGTTAACAACTCTGCGCATATCAGTGTTTTTATTCTGAATAAAAGCCCGGTGCATGTAAACACTTGTCATGATCGGATTGTGCTCATGTAAACGATGCATTCAGATTATTTAATGGGAATACATTTTAATCCAATCAAAGAATTTTGCTCATGTAAACATAGCTTATGTTTTTGTTTGTCTGTACCTTGTTTGCATGCGGACTTGAACAAGTGGTGTTTATTCTTGGCATTTACCTTGGTGCAGTATTCTTCGAAAGGACATGTGGCAGAACACACTCTTGAAGGACAAACTATTTGAATGGAGCGCAGAGTTACAAAAACCTGAAGGTGTCACTGTGTGGGGATGCCACGATTGCACCCTCGTGCCGTGTTCAATGTGTCAACTATTAACCTAGCTTAAAGAGAATGAAGATGATGCAAGTGTGTGGTATGTTGTCTGTCACTGCAAAAGCAGTTTGTTGTTTGTTTTACTTAGGAATCAGAAGTTCAACTCTGGCTGTGTCCAAATTCAGACCTGTCTAGGTGGACTGGGTCCTTGGTTGACCAGAAAAAAGTGTCTGTGGATTTGGACGGTCTAGCCTCTCAGGGCATACGTCCTGTCGTCTAGCAACCGTGGCAACGCTAAACAGAAGCAAAATTAGATCTAAAAGCAGAAAAAATATAAATATACTAGTAATAATAATGTCAGAAAACAATGAAATTAATTTAAAGACAATATTTGAAGAACTAATGGACCTGCCATAGGTGCATGTTTATTTTGTTATACCAGCTTGTTTTATTTCTGACAAAAATAATATTTAAAAACATGTCTACAAATTACAAAAGTATTAACAACACAAACGCTTGAAACTTTAAATTTAAATACCACCAGATTTTTATTTAAAACGTATTCCTTTCTCTCGCTTCGTCCACCATTGCTAGCAGAAGAAAATCTCCAGTCGGCCCGCAATGCATTGTGGGATATGGTGGGCCGGGAATGATCCATCGGACCAGTCCTTCGAATCGGGGCAAAATATGGAAGCATTTGTCATCCGCATCGGAGGAGTCTTTGGCTATGGACAGCCTTGGGCACGGCGCTTTGACGTAAGCGGCCGACGAATTCGGCCTTCAGAGGACCCGGCCTCTGAATTTGGACACAGCCTCTATGCTGGTGCAGAAAACATTCCTGGATGTACAACTTTGTGCCAATGATATAGCAATGACTAGTTACTGCAGACAAAAAAACTTTGCACCTCTTTCTATCAAGGATTCCAGCCTATTAGTGCTGTGCTCCCCACCTCCCCAAAACAAACTCCATTGCTTCTGGTGTAAACACAGCAATCGGCTGGTGAAGATGAAGGTCTGTTTAGTGCGCTTTCCTGATGCTTCTCGGACTGAGCTCAAAAGGGTGCCTTGCTTCCTTGTTTTGTGTCACTTCCTCCACCTTTTAACACCTAGCTGGTACCTGTGGACCTGCTGGACACTTTTAATGCCAACTCATTGAGTCTGGTTGAACTGGATTGGATAAACTTTTGGAATCAACCCAATTCAAGACAGACACCTTTGCCAATACATTAGCCAACACAAAAAAGGCTATATATCAATGTATTTCACAGATAATAAGCTAAAATGTGGTGTCATAGTAGCTGACAGTTCTTCAAGGACTAACAGATGTGCAAGATATTGCAACTTTTCCTGCAATCTTAAAATAATCATAGTCTAAAGGGCCCAGTGTGCCCCATCTGAAGCCAGTCAACTAGTGGACACGTGGTTGCTTGATGTTCGTTTTTGCGCACACACGGCATCAAGCTCCTGGGAACCTCCTCTTGCTGTGGTACCCTTCACTGCACGGGGTTTCCTCCCACTGGAGTCCCTACTCCTAAAAACAAGTCTCCACTCTGATATCTGCTATTATGTTGGCCACAAAACTGTCACAGTTAAAGTCCCACACTCTTCAGCAGACATTTTTCTATGTGCACGTCTGTGTTCTCTCCATCCATAAGTTTTCAGCCATAGGTGTCTGCTTCCAGGTACAGGAGTCAGATTCTGGAAGACTTTTTGAAGCAAAATACACCATCTGAGCGCTTTCTGCATTAATAAACACTTCTACAAGTTTCTGAACAGTCTCATAACCATTTTGTATGCAGAGTGGGGGGAAATATTCTGCCAGGAGGTTCTGAAAAGAAAGGGAGGAAGATTAGAAGCTGAGAAATAACTGCAACAATGAGAGCAGATTTTGCAGGTTCAGATCGATCATGCAGAGGCTTTACAATTCTGACACAAAAGGCAGTGAGATGAAATGCTACAACTCAAAGTTTTTGTTTTATAAATATGGAAAATGACATGGAAAATGCAAAATATGCACTTCATTTACCAGCATGGCTTCATTGAAAATGGAGGGGCAGCTTGCAGTTCTACAGTTAGAAGCTGAGCAATTCAATCACACGTTTAATTTCTTTTCATGGAAATAAACTTGCGCTCACCTAGGCTTCCAGGAAGTGGCTTTTATTCAAAAGGTCTTCTCAGCAGTGGTATGACCCCGCACCCACAACTCACTCCAAGGGGCCTTGCCTAAGCCTTTATCTTTGCAGCCAGCCCCGCTCTCAGCACACTTTACTGTACAAACAAGCACCGGTGCGATCACACACATACGCTCTCGGGGATGTAATTACTGTCAGGCTGTGCCGAGGGAAAAAAACAGCTGCAGACAATTTTTTGCTAAAACACCTTCTGGTTGGCTCAGCATGCAGATTTACTTTATTACCACAATTCTGAGAACGACAGGACTCTGGTCAGAGTGGCTGTATGGTAATTTAAGAACAACCTGTTGTGACTTTAATGCCCCCATTTATTTCATGCCCTTTCGTTTCTTATTATTTACAGCTGTTGTTTTCTGAAAGCTATATTATTATTAAATAGCAGCAATAAAACCATTTATTTTCACTTTGTGCTAAAAGTCTGCAAAGTGGAAAAATGTCTGCTTTTTCTTAAAAAAAAAATCTCTGTTGACATGGAATAAAGCCCAACTGTTCTCTACTTTTGCTGTTGTCCTCAGGTTCTTTTAATTTTTCAAGGATTAGAGATGGATGTTGAATGGCACAGTCAAACTCTTCAATCAGGCTGCTCCCACTGAAAAAAGAAAATAACTTTAACATGCAGTGTGGAAATTATTTTTTGCTAAATTGGTGCTCTGAGCCTTGTCACTAGGACTCTCAACAATTAAATGCTACATTTTTGTACCTTCATCTTACAAATAAAACTCATGGTCTCATTTACTCTGCACATCTAATGTCCTGTGTCCTTTTTAAAATCAGGGACAATGGGCCTCATGCAAGAAGCATTCGTATGAACTGATTTGTTCTTAAATTGTGCGTACGAGTGATTTAGGAGAACTTTTGGTATTCACCAATTTTCCAAGATTTTTTTCAGATACGAACAAAATTCATGTGTGGTCCAGACCTGTCGTATATTTTATGTGCAGTCAGTCTGCTGTTATCCAGACAGATTTTCTTCACTAGTAACTTTGTATTTCGTTAGTGCACATGCACGAGCACCTGAATATGCATTCATCATGTTTATGCTGCTCATTTACACACTTTTCCTGAAGATGGAAATGTTTGCTGAATCTGACGTGGCATGTTCAAACGAACCCTTCGTACGAACAAACGTGAGAGAAATTTAGTACAAGAATATGAAAATGTTCTTGCATGAGGCCCACTGTCTTTAACACATTCTGAGTGCTTGCCACAAGGAATCACGTCCATTCCTCCAGGATATTATTATTGCAACAATGAACACCATTTTAACCAGAAAATTTGATTGAAATTTGCAATTTTGACAAGTCACTGCAACCTTTATGTTAATTTGACTGATCATTTTAACTTTGTGCTTAGTTTCACTTCCTAAAGAATGAAAACTTGCCAGAAGTTCACATTTTCCAACAAATATACAACTGTTTGCTTTCAAAACACTTTTCTATACAAACCAGACAATGGCTGGGTGAGTTATTCTTTAGACAGCTAGAACTTGACCTGGCTACAGGCAGTGACAAGTGGCAAGCGTGGACTTTCTTTTTGAAATGGAGGAAAATTGTTTGCCACCTGGAAGAAAGTAAACCCTTAAATGTCTGACAGAGACTAAAAAGAAAAAAACTCAGTTGGCGGTGTACACTGAGCCTGTAACAGATCAGATTTACCATCATATTCGTGTCATTTGGGATTTGGCATCAAAACTAGGTGTCACCTCTGGGTCTGAGCAGGACATCTGACTAATGACCTGAAGCACTGCTTTAAATAGAGCAAATAGAGCACAAACTCCACTGATATGACTAGCCACTTGATCAGCTGCTGGGGTGCAAAGAGTGTTCAGCCTCTGAAAAAGGACGACCATAAATACAATTGTATTTATTGGCCAAGTGTGTAAAAATCACACAGGGAATTTGTCTCTGGCTGGTGTTGTTTCTCAGGTAGTAAAGAACAATACAAAACATGCTGATACAATTAGGCACAGGACAGATTGTTCAGTAGACAAGCAGTGTATTCAGGATGAGTTCATTAAATGCAAATAACATGAAGTATGAGTCATTTAGTTTTACATAAAGGGAGATGTAGAATATAAAAACAGGGATGATGGGCTGTGGAGAAAAAAAGACTTAAAATGACTTCTCCTGTCAGATGGGAAGAGAATAAAAAGACAGTGTCCAGGATTTCAGGGGTCTGTTTTCTGGTTCTTGAGGTGTACAAGTTCTGGCTAGAGGGGAGGGGAGTTCCAATGAGTTTGTACCTGCTCCTGTCTCGTGTCGTGGCTGTCCTGAGCTACAATGTGTTGGAGGAGCGTAGGTCTGACTCAGCGACTGCTGTTTAAAACTGGATCAGCAGCTCCTGAGGCTTTCCAAACTTCCTCCGTTGACTCAGGAAGTGCATCCTTTGCTGGAGGATGGGGGTGATGTTACACACCACGTTTTTAGAGAAAGTGGTTCCCAAGAACCAAAGCACCAGCAATAACACTAACAGAAGCTGCTGCATGCAGATATGACACAAGAGCTGAAAAGAACAAAGTAAGTTTCATTCAAATGAACATGTATGGAAAATGTTAAAGAAGCCTAAATATAAAATTAGAAAGATGTGCTTGTCTGTGTGAGACAATATGACGCAAATAAATGCAAATAAAATGTTAAAGTCTGTCCCATTACAGCACTGCAGGAGAAACACAAATGAGCTGACACATTGTTAGGTTAGAGAAACACGGGTCCTGTTGCAGTTTTCTTGTCAGATTAATTCTTCTTACACCTTTTAGTGGAATTTAATGAAACTCGTGGGAAAGTATTATCATGATGAGTGGCTGCGATTATTGTCTGCACTTTGTGACACAACCTTTCTCACTGGAGTTTTGGCCTTTTTGCTAAATTACATGTAGAAAGTTCTTGTCAGCTCAATATAGAGCATACATTATTGGTTTTAAGAAGCCTTTTTTCTTTAAAATAAAATCCAGACTTCATTTAGATAAAAACAACACAGATTTCTGATGATTTATTCATTACATGTTGAAAAAACAAACAATTGATTAAATGTAATTGGGTTTTAGACAAATGTATTTTTATCTTTTTCAATTCAAAATTCAAATTCAAAAATACTTTATTGATCCCAGAGGGAAATTAAAATTCCCTTTGCAATTATTTAAAAATGTGTATTTTGCTCCATCCTGCTGTGTTTTTGTTATTTCTATTAGGAGGTTATGGCATCTGTTTTTTTAAATTCCATTATTACCAATTTGAAGAACACAAAATAAAGCATCAAAACTTTACAACTTTGATTATCACTTTTTAAAAAACCTGTTGCAAAATCTGACATTCTGGGCAACATTTAGTATAAAATGTTTGTTGTAACTTTTTGTCAGGGACTCTCACCATGTCAATATTTCCCTTTGCGTGTGAGGGATAATTTGATTCACTACTGAAATAACAAAGTCCTAAACAAAAGCCCAAATATTTGGGTCAGTAAATGTGCAGAAAAAGAATGTCCTTTATCTGTAGGCAGTCAACTGGCCTAAATTAGGTCTGTCAGCCTCTGCCTGCTGTCATTTTTTGCTGTTAAATTTTGAGATGTTTTTTTGATACCTTTTTGTCATATAAAGTACCAGAGAATTAGAAAAACCTTTTTCACAGTAAAGAAAACTCTGATCTGTCATCACGCCTGAACTATGAAGAAACGTTAAAACAGTTGTATGTACAATTTATTATCAATCATAACTTCTCACATAGGGTTTAGATGCTTAGTCAGGTTGAGAAAGAAAGACGAAAACAAAGCTGTAAAAGTTGTTGTAACATATGTTCTCTGCATCCACCCATAATGGGAGATACACACATAGACAGTGGGTAGCTATTTAGAGACTAGGTGTCTTGCTCAACAGCTCTATGACATATAGGCATGATAAGAAATCGAACCTGCAACATTTTGATCACAAGATAGCAACCCCACCGCTGCTCTACAGCTGTCCCCAGTGTCTCACTTAAACACATTCAGTGTCTTATTGACAGAAGTCAACCCAACAGAAGTCCATCAAACCTAAACAAAAGCCCTCTAAAAATCTTAACATTTAGATTCAAAATTTGGCACAATTTAAGACCAGTGAGCTAAATAATAAAATGTTAGTTGAATCTTTTTTTTACTAGGATTTTACACTCAGAAAGTAAACAAAATAATGAAAATGTGTTAGTGACATTTAACATTTTATTTTACACTTGGCATCCCATAGTACAACTGAACTGACAAAATAAAGTCAGTTTACAGTTTTTTATTATCATTTCTTTCTCAGCACGTTAATAGGCATGCCAGCTGCTGTAAGCTTCAGTGTTGTATCATCATTGTAATAATAAATCGTGCTGTCATAAATAAGATAAAGATAAAAAAACACCCTACTGGTTAAAAGCTTTATTATCCCCATCCTACTAGATTAAGACCCCTCTACACTCTTCACGACTTACATGACATATTAGAACATGTCAAGATTGCACCAAATTTAGAAAACCTTGTAGCCTTAAGGATCTTACTACATACGGTCACACCGGCACTTTGATCTGGGCCTCACTGTGTCATGAAAAAGGCCTTGTATGCAGCTCTGTGCAAGAAGATTGTGCTAGGCTAGCACAACACTGATCATGTGATCAGGTCATAACCGAAGTTGCCTCTGCAACACATTCAAGGAAATTGAGAACTCTAACAAACATTTGGAGACATTTTAAAGAGCCCATTTCAAATGCTGTTTGCAAAAAAATCACTAACAGTTGCAGCCCAATGTGATACTGGCTTTTGTTTTAAAATTAATTGTTAATATACAATATAACTTGAAATTGATGAGGCAAAGCTATTCACCAATGTCTCGACTTTGACGAAGGGGTTAACCAACCACTGATCTTCTCTCCAAACTCCTGTGTCAGCAGCAGGAGCTTCAAGGTACCCAGGTTTATATTTCCCATGATGTGTTGGGTGTGGAGCATGCTTGGAAATTCCTCCGAGTGGCTGGTGACAGCGTGTCCATGGGGCACACGGAGCTCAATGAGCAAATACCCTCACTGTGGTCTAGCAGTAATGATCAAACAAAAAAATGGAAATGTGCCAAATAGTGACTGACTGCAGTGCAACAGGATTTACAGTAATGAACAAAGCATTCCCTGACAGCTAAGTGAAGCTACAGAACAATAGATTAAACAAATCAAATTAATGCCAAGAAAGATGCTTGAGAGATGGAAGTTAAGATACAGAAAAACAGTTTCGCAGATGAACAGAAGATCCAGGGCCGCTGGCTGTTTGTACCTTCGTCAGATGACCAAGCATGGCAGCAGCAGCCTCCACTGAGTCACAATGGTTAAAATAACGTCCCAAAACTCCCAGGATCATAACAAAATCATCTGCAACTCAATCGTGGCAGAGTCAAGGTGGAGTAGTACTCACAGGTCATGAAGACATGATTTGTTGAAATACACTTCAGGTAAACAACTGTTCTTTTTCTTAAAACCTGCATTTCCTTCTTCATTGTCGAGCATGGCACATTAGGCTCTGAACAAAAGCTGTCAGAAAGCTTTGAAGTCCTAACAACATAAACCACTGGAAGAACTGGCTATGAAGTATTATTTCAACTGTCGTTTGATGTTTTTTCTTGTCGACAGTGTGGGAAAGTTGTAAGAGCAAGCTTATACGAGGGAGATGAGCAGCCACCAGCGGTAAGTGACAGGATCTCTGTTCACGGCTGATCCTGGCAATCGTTGCACCACCACTGGCAGTACAGCTGGCTCGAATCAGCCGTCAAACAGCATGCAGTGTCATTGCTGTGGGCGGTGTGAATGTTGTCACTAGGTAGTCAAGGGCTGGATTCTTTTTTCTTCATGACAGCAGACTCTCCTCTCCTCTTCCATCAGCCATAGCTTGTATCGATCCTACTTAGTTGCAAAAAAAAAATAAACAGCTGTCACCACTGCTGAGACCTAAAAATCAGGGTTATGCTCCTGGTGCTGACCTCCCACAGAGGAAAACTGATGACAGACTGAACCAGGATGTTGTATGTTTCCTTACATGGATCCAAAAAAACAGCTGCAAGTCTGTGGGAAGTGTCAGGCTTGTATGTAAAGATGTTGCATAAATATGTCATCTATTTTCAACAATGATATAACATATGTTCAGGCTTGTAAAACTTGTAAACAAAAAGAAGCTGACCCTGATGCAAAGCAGAAACCAGACCAGCCTGCAGCAGTAGATGCTGTGGGAGGCTGTCAGTGGAACCTCCAGGTAAAGTGTAACTTAAACATCAGACACGCCCCCACAGACCAATAATGTTCAGCAGGTGCACTGATGACCACGTGATTTTAAAATGGCAGCCTGCCAATGTTCACTAGAAAGCAGAGTTTAGGTGTTTGTTAGAATGGTTAACACAATCAGGAGAGAAAGCCAAGATGATGATCATAAAATATATTCAGCTCTTCCTTGAAGAATCATGTCAATCAACTTTCAGGCCAAAGTTTTAAATCAGGATCATCCTATGTTGAGAAATGACAAAATTATAGACAACTTGGTTAACGTTTCAAAATGAACTTAAGTGCAAGTTTTTGTCATCCTACATGATCTGTTAGTATCACTACCATTTTAATGTGAGTAAACATTGATTAGCCGTGGTGGTCACCTTGAACGGAGGTGACTCAAAAAGTTCATCCGTAGGTGTACATCCAGTCACTACTTTTCACCCGATTAGCCACTTCAGGTGCCACCCCCAAATGGTTGACAAGTGGGGTGGGGATTGCATGTGGCATTTCAAAGATGGGCATTAACCCTCTGGGTTCAGTGTTTATGTTCATTTTTTACTAATTTTGACTTTACCTTTTATATCCCCCCCCCAAAAAAAATAACATTAATATTATCTAATGTGGTATAATTTTCTTTTTCCAGCACAGCATGAACTGTGTGAATTTAAACTTTGTTTTTCCATTTGAAAATACTTTTATTGTATATTAGTCCTTTATTCACAAAAAATGAATAAATAAAAACAACAAATAAAATAAAAAAATCTAATTGGGCAAAGTTATTTGTGAAACCCACAAACATTTATGATTTTTATCTTTTAGAGTACCAATGCACGATGTAAATTTCTAAAACTTATGTTAAAACATTTTAAGCAACACAGTTTTATGAAATTATTAGCTACTGAGCACTGCTTGGACCTAGTTCACGCATGATAATGGCTTTATTTATTTAACAGCTAAATGCATTGTTTTAAAAGTTAGCTGGAGAATGAACTCCGTAACATTGTTTAGAGGACGCTTTTTATTAATAGACACAAGAAAATATTAAATTAGGCCCATATTTTAGAGAGTTATCAGATATGACTGTGTTTGTAACAAACACAGTGTAATAACTTGTCAAAACAATTGCATTTTTAACATTTTTTAATAATTTATTTACTTTTTCTTTCCATTTTATTTTCTTCTTTTTTAAATATGAAACAGGGTTCTGCGTCTTTAATAAAGTTGGAATTGAATTGAACATGATTTATATAGCCTAAGTGAAATTATATTTGTTGGTGAGGTGTGTGCAAAACATGTGCAGAACTTATATTTATACTTCCCGTCCTCTATGAACTGTGTCTGCTGCTTAATTTTCTTTGAGATAGGGTGAGAAGCTCTGTCATCCGGGAGGGACTCAGAGTAGAGCAGCTGCTCCTCCACATCGAGAGGAGTCAGTTGAGGTGGCTCCAGCAGAATTGGTGCATTATCGCCATCTACTGGTATTGAGCATAACTACACAACTTTATTTTATTTTTTTTCCTCACTGCCTGCGCCGGCCCAGTTATGCACCAGCCCATTGGGAAATGTACCAATACTCCCAATGGCCAGTCTGCCCCTGCTGTGAAGCAGCGGAGCAACTATTTAGAAAAGTTCTTTGAGAAACATTAACCTTGAATTTACACTGCATCGCTGTCATTTGTTTCCACCCTAATTTACACTGCTCCACTCATCTGTGAAGCACAGAAGTGCTCTGAGAAGCATGTGCAAGAAATACAAAATCATGCAATAAATCCAGTGATAAATGTGGAAATCAGACAAAAACAATTCATTATGGAGAAGATGTACTCCAAACAACAGTTGAAACTGCATCACCCTTGTCTTTTTTGCATTCATAATTTTGAATAAACTCTACACCTTTTGTGTGCATGCTTCGTGTTGCCATCTGCTCCCCAAATAAAGTAATGAAATTTAACAGCATGTATGTATAAATATACCCAAATATTTATTAATAGGATTTTGACAAAACGTAGTCTGTCTTTGGTAAATTATTTTGAAAATACAGATGCTGTGCTCGTTCCTTTTCCTGGTGCGTTTTGATCTTTGTGGATTGCAGTTGTCTGGCAAAAACAGAATTTAATCCAATTTTGGCAGATGACTGTGAGCATTAATTATAATGAATGTGGAGGTCATGCCACAGCAGAGTGGCATGCATGCAGTGTAAATTGGGGTAACGAGTACTGCCATGTGGCCACTATTTTAAATTTACAACTTGACCGTATACGGGGATCACAGCTCCGACCACACCTAATTTCAGCTCAATAGGCCATGCCTAAAAACACTTGAGTTACATACATTTGAATTTGCATTTGCTGTCAGAATTTGCTGAAGATTATTGTTGGCTACTATTAGCTATACCAGTTATTGACTGTACGCATCTAAAATTGGCTGAATTATCTCTTTCTCTAATTAGCATTAGCCAACAGCTTTATTGACATTAATTTTCTGAATGTAATGGAGATTGCTCTTGGCTACCATCACAGCAAATTTCAGCTCAGTGTTTCTGATAATAGCTAAGTTGTAGCTATTTGAAATTAGCTTTAGTGGCCATCTTGGATTTTGAATTTTAATTCAGATTTACCTAAAGATTGATCTTGGCTACTACTAAACTAATTTTCTGTTGTGTATGTTTAAAAATGGTCAAAATATTGCCCTTTGTAAAATTAGGATTAGCATTAGAGTTAGCGGTTTGTATGTGTTTGGGGTCATTTTTAGCTACACCATGAGTTTCAGCTCAATAAGTCTAAAAATAGCTGAAAATATACCCCTTTATAATGAGTTGAGGTGGCCATCTTGAATTTTGCTGAAGATTGTTTTTGGCTACTACTAAATTAATTTTCAGTTTTGTTTGTCCAAAAATGGCTGCAGTATAGCTCTTTGTCAAATGAACATTAGTAGTTAGTATTGTGACATATTGTATCATTCTTAGCTACGATCACAAAATAATCAGCTCAGTATCTTTTAAAACAACTGATTAGAGGCATCAGAAGTTAGCTGTGGTGCGCATGTTGAATTTTAAAATCCATAGCTATTTGTATGTGCCCCATAAATTACCCTATAAATGACCACCCATTGCAAAAAAGTCAAGAAACGTTTTTTTTGGTTTTGCTTTGTTTTTGTAGTTTATCTGTCAAACTCCTGCATTTAATGTACCTCAAAATGTTTTACTGCTTAGCTTCCTAAATCCTCAAATAAGCACTTGAAAGGATGAGAGTAATTATTCCACAGACAGGAAATTAATTGCGAGGGTGTTATGCTCGTTGCTCGTCACACTCATGGAATCCAAAATGTGAGCGCTGCTTGGCCCAAATCTGTTCAGGAAAAGCTTCTGGTTTTCATATGCTTTTGGAGCCATCAGCTTGGCGTTTGACAAAGTGCCTTCTCAGCACGGAGCATCATTATTCCAATATGGCTTGAAGAATTACAGTCTTTCCTGCAATGTGAATATATTACATCAAAGAATGGCTTTCCATTAGTAAGGCAAAGTGTGAACAATTTTGCATGGAACAGAGGCAACCTTTAAATCTCACTGCTACTTTTAAAAGCCTCCAAAAGTGGTTCATAGATTGTACAATGCATGCTGAGGCTTTTAAAATGTGTCTGCTGAAAATGTTTTTGGCAAAAAAATTAAAAAAAGAACACTTCCCTGCATCGTCAACATTTTATCTTCGAGGGGCTATTTTGGTTTTGGCTTTAGTCATATTTATTGCACATTGTTTTCAAAATTTTACCACAATATGCTAACTGAATGTGCAAACCATTTCTAAAACATGGAACAATGAGTGGACTTTGTGGAGTTTGTGGTCTCATCTAACACTTTAATTTTTTTAAGCAAAAGCATTTATATAGAAGCACCTTTCAAAAGTCACAAAGAACTGCACCAATAGAATGTATAGAGACGTACAATATGTAAAACAGAAATACAAAAGTTTTTTCACATTATGTTTTATAACTGATATAATATAATTGGCCACAATGCCCCAAATGAATATGAATATAGTATAGCAAGAAAAAAAAGGAAAGCTACAAGCCATTCTTCAGTTCTAGACAGGCATATTTAAGCTGCCAACATGTTCAGATTCTCATTATAAAAGAAGAAGCACAGTTCTGTTGGTGTTGGTACGTATAGCAACAGAAAACACTCTACTTTAATGAACCCTAAACACAGATATTTACCCATTAGCAATAATGGGCAATTGTTGTTCTAACCCCGACTGTCTCTGTTTCTGTTCTCACATTTAAACCCAACATGACCTCCTTTAAAAACTCCGACACATCATGTCTGTTTCTGTGTTTACGTAGTCGTGTAATAGTGAACATTTGCCAAGTGCACATATTTAGCAACCCGTGTCATAAACAGCTGGAGCTCCTTTAACAACCCCTTCCTCTAAAATAAAAAAAACCCTTTCAAGTGCCTTCTTGAATATTCATTAACCTTCGTACTTGAAGACGTTTCAGAAATCCCCTCCTTGATGCAGCACAGTTGTACTCGTCTGATTAAATAACTGCATACAAGTGTAATCGGCTGTGTGTTTTTTTTTTAAAGTGAATGCTGAAGACCTGAGAAATTGTAAACAGCTTTGATATTCATGATAGGATTTATAGCCCCCTCCTTGTCTCATTTTAATGTTCTGGACACAAAGCCTTGTTTACAAAAAACTGCCAGAGAACTCAGCTTGCTGTAATTAAAGCTTTTGTTATAATTCATCTTTCAGACTCTCACCACACAGTCAAAACGTTAATGACCAGTCCTGTTATCTCTAATTTTCTGTTTCTATTGTTGGTTTCATTCTTGCTATTTTACTGGTGAAGGTATGGATCACAGCTAACCGAAGAGCCTGTCAAAATGTCAGCAGTTATGAAAGCAACTCACAGCAGTC
Organism: Cynodonichthys magdalenae; assembly: GCA_031762555.1. Lineage (NCBI taxonomy): Eukaryota > Metazoa > Chordata > Actinopteri > Cyprinodontiformes > Rivulidae > Cynodonichthys > Cynodonichthys magdalenae. The sequence goes on along the minus strand of JARVJO010000394.1, from coordinate 22,671,730 downwards.
AAATGTCAGCCTACCATGGGTGGCCAACTGGGAGTCAAGAGTGAAAAAGGAAAGGTAATTACAGCTCTGTGCACTGGAAGATTAAAAGTGTTGTATGTTCGCAGCGAAGCTCAGATCTGATGCAATTTCGCGCCACAAAAATATGCAGACATAATTTCAACGCATTAGTTTTACCTTAAAAAAAACTTTACAAAAAAAAATCTAAAGAACTCATTTTTATTACTAAATTTATAACTAATTTTTATAACTAAATCTGGATCTAAAATCCAATTAACCGCAATTTGTTCTAGAAATCTCAAACAAGGAAAGTCAAATTAGACTTCCAGACACCAGAGTGACACTGGACAAACCTTGAGTCAATAAAGGTCACACAGGTTGAGTGACAAAAATGCAAAATTGTTTAAAATTAAATAAAAATGTAATTAAAAAGTATTTTAATAAAAGGGATTTTTCTAGTGGATTCTAATGATTGTCACATGGACAACATATTTAGACCCTGCAGTAACTCATACTGTAGGCTGGGGATGTTTCTAAACCTCATCTGTTTAGTTTTCATTATCTTAGTTATTTAGAAGCAGACATGACAGCTGAAGGATGGGTTTGACCAAAGATTTATACATTTTGTGTTCATATAATGGGGACATTTTAAACAAAAAGTTACTGCGGCCGACAGGTGTAAGCACATGAACGATGAAAAACACACAAACATAAAAAAAACAAACAAATAAAAAAATGTATTAAAAAACATGAAAAATGCTAAGATAGAAAAATTCTGTAATCACAACAAAGTGGCAGGAAGCAAAAACCTACAACCAACAAAACAAATGCAAAAAAAAAAAGCTGCAAATACCAACCGCAAGAAAGAAAATGCTGTACTCTTTCCACAAAACAGTGCAGCAGACCACTAGGGGACTTGACAACAGGTCACATGAGACCAGACACCCTGTAAAGACATTAAAGTTTCTTTTCTTTTTTCTTTTCTTTTCTCCAATTATATGCACACATGCACACACACACACACACACACACATATATATATATATATATATATATATATATATATATATATATATATATATAT
>JARVJO010000394.1:22643419-22657896 GCA_031762555.1 Cynodonichthys magdalenae | reverse complement strand
CAATGGAATATTTAATAGTGACTGTGGAGGACCACAGACCCGACCCCCAAGGCCTGAGGCAGACATGATGAAGACCAAAGCCAAGACCCCCAGAGGGACCCCAAGCACGGAGCCCCCAGAGGCACCAGCACAGGAACAACCGCTTACCAACCCACCAGAGCAGACCAGAGGAGAGCCAGGAGAGCCTCCCCAGTGACCCCACGCAGTAATCCCCCGGCGCCAGCAGTGACAAGCTCATAGGCCCCATCGGGACCCGCTGCCCAAGAATGTCCCACCGTGGACACAGAGACCCGGGCCCCCAGGGCCCACCACCCCACGGCCAAGGCCCGACCGGGCTGGAGGACCCAAACCCCGCCAGGCAGTCCCCGGGCCGAGCCGGCCCACACCCGAGTACCCAGCCCCAGACATCGAGAGCCACCAGAGCACCGGCGGGCAAAGGCATAACCACTGCTGGTAGTGGGCCCCAGATGAGCCAGAAGAGTGGGGCAGCCCAAGTCCCAGCCTGACAAATATCCAAGCATGCATGCTTGGATCTTGGAGGAAAATTAATGCAACACTGGATGGAAATAAATTTTTGTGACATCACAGAAGCTTTTGTCACGACAGGAAATGTTAGTTTATCTGACCTCTTTGTTACAAGATCTGGGTAATCCAACCACAAATGACTAAAGTAGGATGATTGAATGTTTGATCTTTATTTAATTTCATTTTTAAAAAGATGTCATTTTAGGAGATAAAAATAGAACCTGGTGATAGACATTGAATTTCCATCAATCTCCTGATACCATCAGCTGAAATCAGACCTGTCAGAACTCTTCTGGCATTCATTACATCTGAAAGGAGTTTAAATTAGTTCTTTTATGTCAGTAAAAACACTGCTTTATTTTTAACAGTGTTTTACATTAGATACTTTGGTTGTCATGACTGCCTTTTTTTTTATTTTCATTCTGTGTTTGGCTAAACTCCCTCTTTCATTGTCTGCATTAAGCTGATGCTCCACATAATGCAAACACACAAACAGAAATCATAGTATAAATCCGTTTTAGGAATTACTCTTTAACATGACACAAGTACATTTTGAAGGGAAAAAAAGTTTCAAAGCAATTCCCTTATTATGAGTCAAAACTATTTAACTTCAACGAAATATGTTAGCCTTGAGCTGTGCATACAGAACCAAGCTAAGATTCTGACATGCTTTGAAAGAATGAACACTGCTGCACCTTTCAGGTTTACTGAGCTCATTTTATGTTGAGAAATGGCCAGGTTATAGCAGTTTTGTGTCAAACCTTGAAAATAATGTAACATTGTAAGCTGTCATGCTCAAATGTGTTGCGAAAGACCCTCTGCTCCAACTTCACTAAATTTTAGTACATTTGTAAATTCGACTGAGTCATATACAGAATTGTTCACCTTTGCCTCTCAGCAGAGGGTGAAAATCAGGGCTGGTAGTGAATTATGAGGTTTTACACCAGCCAAGTCATCCATAGACCCCTGTTGTTAGTGTGGGTAAGTAATTATGAAGCTCTTGAATTGTAGTTACCTCCTTCAAGCTTTTATCAAATCCTGTTTGATTAAAGCTTGAACAGTCGGCCCATTAAAGACTGATTCACTGTGACCTCATCGTAGACGGCAACCAGAAATAACTTAAAATCCTGAATAAATGTTTACTTTTATTCTAATAATTGTTACTTTAATTTGAAAACACTGAATTATTTAAAGCATTTTTATTGCTTCTACTTTATTCTGATGCGTGGGTATTTTTAAGTCATTCGAAAACTTGGCCAGACATTCATTAAAACCCTCCATTTAAAATGTTTTGGCTGTTGGCAAGTTTTAAGATGTGGCATTATTAGACGTGCAAGTTTTCGTTTTGTTAGAAAGCAGCCACAACGCTGCAGCAAACACCAGCTGAATGCAGTAGGAGCTGATTAGGGCCAACGAAAGCCACTAATACGTCCCTCAAGGGTGCAGAACTGCAGTAGTTGTAGATTTTACAAACAGTTTATGATGATTCAGATTTCTAAAAGAAGCCTGCTCCCACATTCAGAAAAAAATTTCAATCATGCTAAATACATAGAAAATGTATTGCCATTTTAAAATCACACTGGTTTTAATTTATTTTGTTCCAAGATACATTTTTATGCCAATCATACTGTATATTTGGCCAATCTGATGACTCTCACAAAGCAAAATGAATTCAATGTTAATAAAAATTGACAATGTGATATTTCACAATATTGCTATCTAAAGTTCATCTAACATTGTTAAACAAAACCCAAACTTCATTTATTTAAAAAAATAAATTAAACACAGATAAAAAACATCAGGGTTGGGGGGCACGGTGTCACATCCCTCTGAAATTACTCGAGTTTCTTGCAGTGGATTCTTTTTTGTGTTCCTCTAATCTTTTTTTTTTTTAATAACAATCAGTTATATTTAACCTGTTAACCTGCAGGCCTAACCCAAATTAAATGAGGTACTTTTTCTTGAACCCTTTGGAGTAAATTCACAAGCCTAGCCTTGATTGGCTACACAGCTGTGGTGTCAGAATGAAGCTCAGAGCTGATTGGCCGATTCTAGTCAATCAATCACGTAAACCACGGACAGGTGGGATGAGGGGCTTGCCACACATTTTGTGCTCTGGAGAGTGTACAGATAAACCAGTTGGTCAAAAGGCGTGCCAATCAAAAGAAGACAATTAATCGAATTGTTTGAACAACCTATTATGCAAATTTAAAGCCCCTGATCTAAAAAGAGGGAGGAAGTAACCACAAACTGGGAATGTACTATGGGCATTGATGGTTAAGGGGTTAAAACAATTAAGTTTTGTTTAGTGACTTGGCTATATTTTCACGTTTTAGCTGCTAATAAGGAAAAGAGACAAACCACAGAGACACATTTGACAACATTGTTGGTTTTCAGTAAAGTATGGTAATTTGAATTTCAGACACAGCTGTAACAATGTGTCTCAGTAGCTGCTTTAAATGTAACACAAGGTTAACTTGATGGATTAAAATAGTTAAAGGTTTTGCAGTCCCTGAAAGAATGCAAATAACCCACCAAAGTTTTATTATAATTTGACAAACAGACCAACAGGTTGCTCAAATTTTAGGAAAAGGTTGTCATGCATTGGAGTAGCTGTTGGAGTATTCCCACATAGCCAAATTTATCTGGCCCAGTTCTGACCCACACAGTGCACTAAATGGTGGCCCAGATGTGGTTTGCCAGAGGTAGTCTTTACATGGTCCAGCAACAGATGAATCAAAACACAACCGGGCCACATCCAAACCACTTGGCATGCCAGCAGTCAGCCAGCTTGACCCCAGATCTGTCTATGTGTTGTGAAAGACTCAGCAACAAACGCACCACATTTTAGCTCAGTATCTGTAAAACTGACTGAATTAGAGCAGATTTTGTCTAGCAGGGATGTGGCGACCATCTTGAATTGAGTTCAGTCAAAATACTAAAACAGTTATAGAGATTCAGACAATCATCAACCAGTGGTTCATGTAATATTTTGCTAATAAACAAAGTTGACTCAAATAGTTATTGAGAAAATTAGGGCAAAATCTCATGCAATTTGTTGGAGCTCACAATATGATTTAGGGATAACTCTCAACTGCTACAGCGCCGAATTCCAGGTCAACATCTGTAAAACAGACAGTTATAGACATTTTTCTCTGTTTAGGGTCATTTAGCTGTGGCAGCCATCTTACTCCAAAGGTTAGTCAGTTGTTGTGTTGGGTCATGAGTTGCAGTGTTTTAACTCAGGCTATTTCTTCCTACAAGCAAATTCAGAGCTAAAGAGCAAAGAAAAAAATACAACTAATTGCAAAGAGATGCACTTTGTTTGATGTAGTTTAATAAATAGAGTTTACAGTACATTTGTATTTCTACACATTCAATACATTTTTTATATTAAAACTTAACTGTAAAAAAAAAAGGGAGCATGGTCCATAGCAGGATGTGCTGCACAAAGAGGAAGTACTTGATTGGAGAGAAAAAAGATGTTACCATTTTCCAAGAAAGATAAGCTGAAACGCAGCACTGGTGTAAACATGGAAATGTTCTGACCTTTACCTGATGTACTCTGATCAAGAGTAACACAGGCTTAAACATCACCAGATAAACCAATAAAGAAAAAGAACCAGTATGAATGTTCTCATCTTTTACTATAATGCAATAAAAAGGGTTTAAGTAAAAGCAACCCGTAAGAACGGCCTCATCGTTGAAGCTACAGCGCCACCATGTGGGTGAATCATGCACATGTCTCAGCTGAGGTAAAAATGTCTGGATGACATCCACAAAGAATCCCTTCGCTCAAGTGCTAAAAATATGGAAACAATGAGGCTTATTTTACAAAGAGACTTTTTAAAAAAAATGTCAACGTCCAACTGACACCGGATCAAAAAGCACATGGATTTAAAAGCCATGCTTTCCTAAAAGAGACATCAAAATTAGATGATCTGATACGTAAGATCAGCAGCTGCCACTTTTTAAACTGAAACACAGAACAACTTAAGTCAGTAAGTAAAACAAATAAATATTTCAATAATGACCAAATATAATACATGAGCAAGGAATTCCCTTTAACTGTTTCTCATGACTCAAATCAATATTTCTCCTCAAGTCTTCAAGTAACTCTTTCTGTTTTATTATATCACTAAAGTTAAATGAACAAAGGCTGCACTGCAACACAATCCCTACACCCTCTACAACGAACTTATATTATTAAATGTTTCATTTTACTCCTGGATGAAAAAAAAATGTATGCATCATTACCTGATGTCAAATAACACACATTATCTTTTATACATTGCCAGTTTAAAGAAATATTAAGAATTAACACCTTTTAGGAGGAGCAATTCAACATTTTGAGTACTGTGTGCAGGTTGACAAAAACACATTAGATAAATTTAGATTTTATCCTACTTTAAAAAAAACATTGAAACCAATCAAAAAAAATACCATACAACTGAATAGCTCCGGATAAAGTTTGGGGAAAGAAAATAAAGGGCTATGAAATGGTGAAAGTTAATTTACAAATATCAAATTTAAAAGTTATTTACTGGATATGTTAGAGAAAGTCTGAAAACCCAAAGTCCTCACATAAAAAAACTGTTGTGAGTCAGCTGTTGTGTTGCAGACAAAACATTATCGTAGTTAGTATTTTTACAGCAAACAGAATGTTTTTGATCATTGGTTTTTCCTCCTCCAGACAAATACAGTACTGACAGTCCTCAGGCAGAGGTCAGATTATAAAATGATGTACCTGTACACATGACAAGAAGCTGTGCTGTAAATGAGCATGCTCAGAACTAAAGAACAGTGTAGGTATTTGTTGGCTTCTTTTTTCTTTTATTTTCTCAACAGCACCTCTTAATTTGTGAGTCTCTGCTAGCCATGCGGTGACCAGGAGGGTGAAGAAAGCGTTTCCAGCCTGTGGAGCACACACGGCCTTTAGTCCAGAGGAACCTCTGCTACGCTGGGTAACATGGAGGCTGTGGCCTGCTTCGATTCCTTCATCTTGTCCAGGCCGAAGAGGAGGTCCAACTGGGTGACCGGCCGCAACCGCTCCTCGTTCACAGGCCTGAAGTAAAGGACATAAAGGGTCAGGGAATTTGTATTTATTAGTGGACACAAATCAAATTGTGACATTAAAGGTATTTAAATCTAAACCCAGTGTTGTTTATTTTCAGCTCTAAAAATATCCTTTATAAAGTTGCACTACTTTGCATAAAAACCTTTTGCTTCTAAATTATATTATTTTTGACTACTGCAGAGGTGTAACAGTACATGTGCACAACAGATTAGTGATCACTGCTCATCTAGAAGAGAGCGCAGAGTTTTAGTAAAAGCTACAACAGAGAAGCAGTGGGAGATACTATCTGAACACTCCACAACCAAACAAACACGATCGACTGCTTCAGAATAACGCAGAGGTTTAAAAAGAATTTAATTTTTTAAATAAAATTATACTTAATTAAGTTTAACTTTTTAATGTTTTCTTCCACCGTAATATCACTAAAATTAGAAATATTTTGTCCAAAAACTCTTTCAGGAGACTTCAGTTGATCCAAAATGCTGCTGCTAGAGTTCTAATGAGAGTTGGAAGAAGAGATCATATTTCTCCAGTTTTAGCTTCTCTCCACTGACTTCCTGTCAATTCAGAATATAATTTAAAATCTTAATTCTAAGGGTGAATTCACACCAGCTCTGTTTAGTCTGGTCCGGTTGGTTTGGGGAGGTGTAAACGCATAATCAAACTCTGATGAGGACAAAAAAACGAAGTCTGGTCGGTCTAAAAACCTAGGTCTCAGTTCAGTTAAAGTGAACTCTGGTGTGGTTTTAATGCATCCTTTCTCATTAGTACAGTTTTTTGTATTTAGTGTAAATCTAGCAAAAGTATGAGCTTTAGATGACAAACCAAGCATTTAAAACACTGATATAATTCTAAATTTCAAAGGCCACATATTATTCTGGTATTTTGAAAACACCCATAATGTATGCAACACGTCACACAAGTCAGATTTAGTCAAAACTAAGCCCATTTTTTAGATTCCCTTCTTTTTAGCTCCATTTTGATACTTAATCATCCTGATATCATGAGCTTTTCAACAGATATGGCTGGATTTATCTTGCTAATCAAGAATACTTCTGAGGAATCATTCAGAATCCTAATTTTTGAGCATCTAAATTAAATCGCCTCATGTGTTGATATAAGGATTTCTCAGCTGGTAATGAAAGCAGTTTGCAGGGAAAGTAGTGAAAATGTAGTGTTTATCTGCCCAAAATCTTTAGTCGTTGACACTGTTCTTATTTCAACATTCCCTTAAAAAGTGACCCATAGATAAAGTATTTATTCATGATATTTTTGACAACATCCAATCATTATTAATTTTTCAACCAATGTCATAAATCCACCTGTTTTCTTAAAACACTACTCACGACTTAATCCTAGGTTCAACATGACGGGTCACACATTACGTCCAAATTTATTCAGACTTTTATTTTAGGTTAAGTTCTGTGTTGCAGTCCACAACCCAGAAAAAATACCACCTTTGTTTAGTTTATACTTGTACGTACCTTATGGATAAAAATATAGAACTGTATTTGAGTAGAATAATTGCTGTATTTAGGTTTTTACATGGTTGGGATCCAAACTGTAATTTTGTTGTTTAAAACATGGTTCATCCATTCGTTGTGTCCAGACTCTAAAGTTATTAACTAGTGTTTATCTTTTTAAAGAGTTTCAAACTGTTTTAATAAATATAGTTTGAACTGCTTTTGTGCAAGACATGCATGTGTTATAGTCATGTTTTATTTGTGTAAGACTGAATATTTGTGCAAAAACAGAGAGAAATGAAACGTGAAGTAAAAATATAACAAAATTCAATAATCGTGTGTTTGAAGTTGTCTTACCTTTCCTCCTCCTGGCAGTCCTGTAGCTGCTGCACAATCTGCCTCATCTGCTCCTTGCGGACGTAGTCCCGGACCCGGTACATGGCAGCGTCACGGCAAAGCTCTCGGAGGTCACTGCCAGAGTAAGTTTCTGTTCTCTCAGCAATCTCCTTCAGGTTAATAGCATTACTCAGCTGTGAAGAAAATGCAGACATGAGTGGCAAACTATTGCAGATTTTGTTGTCACCACTTGTTGGTGGTGTTGGCTGCCAATAAAGAGCCAACAGCTGATGAGTGATGACAGAACGAGTCAACAGAGCAGAAAACTGAGTAGTGTCTAGCTGACAAGGGTGAGAGAAAGTCACAGCTTACATTTTCTCCTGCTAAAATCAACCTCAGGATGTCTTCTCGTTGCCTTGTGTTCTGTAAAGACAGCAGCACAAACATGACTATTAGAGTTCTAAAGTCTGACTATTTAACAACAGAAGAATTCAAAACAGTCAATTAAGTGGCAACAAATTGCCAACAGGTTTTGATTAAACATCATCAAACTGCTTTTATGTAACATTACTGAGGTAAAGTCTTTTCACTAATCTGTAAAGAGCTTTTTTCAACAACCAAAATATTATTTAATACAACCTCAAATCCAATGAAGTTGGGACGTTGAGCAAAACATAAATAAAAACAGAATACAATAATTAGGATCATGACACTCACCTGTTTCCAGTTCACTCTTTGGAATTCTTCAAACAGGTGTTTTGTAAACATTCCTCAACTTCCCCAGTTTTTTTTTGTTCCCCCTGTCCCAGCTTTTATGGAACATGTTGCAGACATCAAATTCAAAATGAGAGGATATTTGCAAATAAACAATAAAGTTAAACTGTTTGAACATTAAATATCTTGTCTTTGTAGTGCATTCAATTGAATATAGGTTGAAAAGGATTTGCAAATGATCGTATTGTTTTTATTTTGGTTTTACACAACGTCCCAGCATCCTTGGAATTGGAGTTGTCTAATAATACATTTTAACTAATATTTGTAATCTTTTACACTGAACGTATTCAGCTGGTATATGTGTACACAGCTTACTGGCAGGCCAACGTGAAATGTGGCCGGCATCCTGCGCAGGATTGCTGGATCCATGTCCTGCGGCCTGTTGGTAGCTCCCATCACCATCACCTAAAATTAAAAATATCACCACGTGATCAATAACAAATGGGTTTGTTCTGGTAGGTGCTTCACTCTCTGGGAAACAGCTCTGTGTATATATTACCTGGGTGGTTGCAGAGGTGTCCAGTCCGTCCCACAGACTCATGAACTGGGCCTTCATCATGGCCGTGGCTTCGTGGTCCAGGCTTGATCGATTTCTTAAAAATGACTCTGAGACATAGACACGAGAGACTCAAATCCAACATCTTCCAACTCTGAACACTCCTGTCCAACACAGAAATGCCTGAGCAGATAGAAAGGTTAGCTGTCTGTAACAAGGTAACTAAAATCCTCACTTATTAATCTGTAATTTAAAACAATATTTTGGATTTGATGGTGCTTTGAAAACTATTACTCAATTTCATTACATGTATTAATAAAATCCAATATAAGTTGTAATCAACTAAAATCTAACAAGACTCCCTTTTGTGGTGCATCATGTCAGTGAAACTCACCGATCTCATCAATGAAGATGATACAAGGTTGAATTTTGACAGCTAAAGAGAAGACCGCAGCAGTCAGTTTCTGGGATTCACCGTACCACATGTCTGTCAGCGTGGAGGCCTGGAGGTTGATAAACTTGCATCCCGAGGCTTTAGCTGTTGCCTTGGCGATCATAGTCTTCCCACATCCTGGAGGACCAAACAACAAAACACCTGTAGAGACAAAGGATGAAATCAGGATCAACACTTTTCTTCTCATATTGACTGTTACTTGTTTATGATCGTCTTCTACAATGAAAAGGCAGAAAATCTAATCCAGCCTAAATGATCAAAGAAAAAAAATTTAAAACTATGGTTACAACAATATCAGAAGTCTGGGAACTGGTTTCTCTAAGCAACTAATCAAGGAGGCTGAGTCATCCAGAGGCTTAGACTAAAGTCATGTGAGAAAACAGTAAAAACTCTCTACAGACAGTAAAACATGCGTCTGATTCTCTGCTGTTACTCTGTCCAGTGGATAAATCTTCTCAAATGTTTCTGATACTTGTTCTGGAAGTAAGCACAATGAACTCTATGGCTAGGAAAAAAAAAACTTTAGAGTTTGCTAATTTCCATTTTGAATCAACTCAAGTTATTCCTGTTCACAATGAAAACAAAGTCAGATGTTGCAATGAAGACAAACGGCTGTAAAAGCCTGATTTGTGTAATGTTTAGGGTGTAAAAAGCTGCTGGTACATGCTGAAAAAAAAAAGAGTAAATCAGAAAATTTAGTTTTTAATAATTCCCCTCTTAAACTGATAGATTTTAAGGCTCAAAACATTGAAATAAAACTTACAGGAAGTTGCTAGAATCTATACTGAATCTAAAGAGAACAAGCTGCTGTTACTTGACAGTTACTGAGAGTCGAAAGTGGGATTGATAAATTGCAATATTGTATGTATGTATTGGGTAAACAACAGATAATAATGACAACAAACCACTGCTGTGTCCCAGACGACCTAGAAGTAAACCCAATGCCACATGTGCACAGAGACTAAATTCCACACATTAATCAGGAAGTTACAGGACTTCACTGCTTAAACTTTACATATTAAATAGTTACAGATATTAGATATTTAACCCTATTAGGTTTGGTTGCAAGTACTTAACTTTGTGTTATTTATTGTTTATACCATAGAACAAAGCTGTAATAGCACAACCCATTCTTGTTGTTTTTTTCCCCACAATAACTACCAGAAAGCTGATCATATTTGGTAGGTTACAAGCTGTGGTACCTTTAGGAGGCTGAAAGAGTTTGGATTCAGGTAAAAGGTGTCTTTTCTGGAAGGGTAGTATAACTGTGTCTTGCAGTTCATTGATGGTTTCATCCAGACCTGCAATATCTCTCCAGGACACCTGAAAGAAGATACAATCAATAAGCTAAATCTTTAAAACCAAATCAAACAAACAAAAAAACACAGTTTCACTGATGTAGGATTACAGGTACCTTTATAGTCTGTGGATCAACTAGGTGGGATGCAATGTTCATCTCATACTCTGTCAGCTTGACCCCCTCCACACCTATCCTCTTCATCAGCTGCTCTGCCTGGAGAGTTGATACACATGACGGCACAATATGATTATAAACTCAACGGTGTGCAGACCAGCCTCCGCCTTTTTAGTATTTAACAAGATGCTTACATACTTTGATTCTACTAACCCTTTTCTTAGCTTGACTCTTTTGTTTAGAAGTGGGGTCCATTGCCTCTACCACCCATTTGATGCTGTAGTATGTGGCTGCCCCAAAGATGGTCAGCCTCACTAACATGCCAAACACTTCATTCCTGGACAAAGGCCGCATCAGGGCTTCACGGGGAAAATCTTTGAGCAGCATTTCTGCTGGCTGATGTCAGTCCATTGGCTAGATGAGAAGGTAGGAAGCAGAATTATGAGACAAGCAATCAGAAAGAGATCGTAAAACTCTGTCCTTAATAAATGTTTGTGTTTAATATGTTTATTTAATTTAGAGACATTCATGTGTAGGTTCTTATTCAAATACAAAATAATACCAGTCAAGGGTAAACAAGTAATTATATCACAATTTAATTAAATATTATTGTACGTAAGCTGCATTGCAAGAACTAAAGAGGCTAATAAATGTGTATCACGTCCAAAATTTAGCATACATGAAGCAGTTTTTTAATTTTTTTTTGTAATATGCTGCATAGCGTAATTCTCCAACTCAAACGCTATTTACCACTAAAACATTTATTTGTTAATTATTACCTGCGGCGGGGTATCACCCTCACCCTGTCCATCACTGCAACATCGAATGCTAGCTAAGCTAAAGCTATCTCAAGATAACTGAAAAGTAACAAACTGTCACTAAATGTCGTGAACTGCAGCTATTTTCAGACATTTTGGTTCTTATGTGACACAAATGTCTGTCTTATAACTCATTTTGTGAGAATAAAAACGTATACTTACTAAAACAAATGAAAGCGCTTTCTCAGTGCAACACGTTTTGTAACTCGGCTAGGAACAAACATTTTTGTTCCGGTGGTGCGTTTTGGTTCTTTTTTATTTTAGGTGTTAATTCATTCAAATAAACGTGCAGAGGGTTGCATGAAACCCACATGCGAGAATATGCGTTTGAATCTTGAAGAAATGCTAACATTTAATTAAGTTATAAACCAAGTTGTTGCCCTTGTTCCTACGTCTTTTATAAACATTGTTTTAAAAAATCACATGAATATTTACCAGAACATTACTTAGTTTATATATTTATTTATTAAATATATTTATTCATGCAAAATGTAAATCTCATGAAAAAAAATCTAATAATTATCAATTGAATCTGAAGCAGACGGCTCACAATCAATATTTTAATGGAAAAATGTCATCATTATTATTGATTACAGATATTCTGTGTTACAATAAAAAAGGAATAAATGAAAAAAGGCATATATTACTCTAACCTTTTATGCTAAGATCATCATGTGACCAGAAGAGAAAGAGTTATAGTTGTTTTGGTCAGATTCATAATTTTTGGTCAAACCAGGTAAATGGTGTAATCAGAATCAACAAGGATCTCAGCTACTATTGCCAGATCTTGTGAGATCTGTTAGAGCTTAAAGTATGCACTGAAGATGACTCTCAGTTACCACTTCAAAGTTTTCTAAGTGTCTGTAAAACTGACTAAGTTTGAGCCTTTTTGTATCGGCCAATGTCGATTATCTGAGCAGATCTCTTGAATTGGATCAACTCCAAAAGTTAAGGAATTGTAGATGTACACACAATGAGTCTTTTCTAAGAGTTTCACTAAAACATATTCTGTGGTTTATGATTTTTTTTTTGCTAACAGAACAGACAAATGAACGCACAGATACAGGCAGCAACATTATTGTCAGTGTTTGATAAAAAAACAAGTTTTGTCATATCCGTTTCAAAATATGTTACCAATATTTTTTAAAACGATCTGCATTATAAAGCTTAAAAAGATATGATCATTTTCTGTTTCCACACATTTTTCATGTTTTTTTCTGTTGACAGATGGCTGTGTCAGTTCTGGAACCATGGAGTTGGATGTTGGCCCCACAGCCGTGCAGAGGAGCTCTCTGCCTGTTGCTGCACACATGCTTCAACAATATGTCGCTCATCTGCTGCTGCCAGACCTGTTGGGGACGGAGGGAGTGCAGGTGGTGGTGTGTGGGGGGTCTATCAGGTATAAGCTTTTATTTTTGTGTCATTTTTTTAGGTCATGAAAAATACAGCAGTACAATTTTGTAAGTAGAACATAAACCAGTATTTTTAACCATTTTAACTCAGGTTATCACCAGTTATTTTCTGCCTGCTGCTGAAAGTTCAGTCAATTTTACAGATACTGTGCTAAAAATTAGTTTAGTTGTAGCCGAGAATTATTCACACTGCTTACTTTGAGCTCTACAAATTGTGTAAAATATTTATTTATTTTTTTTTTTAATCTTTGGCATTAACTGAGTCAACCCTGTTTGGTTTTTAGCAAAATATCATGAGCCACCAAATGGATTTTTATGAAACTTTCAGAAAGTAATGATTGGATATAAATGATTAACTATTTTGAATAGTCAAAGATGGTTGCCACATGTAATCTACATTAGCCAAAAAGCCCAACAACTTCACAGAGATTAATCTAAATTTTGATTTGGTAGTAGCTGAGAGAAAGTCATTCAGCATGACCTCTTATGATATTTCATGAAATTGAGTACAATATTATACAAGGTTTCACTAAAACATCTCTGTCGTTACACATAATGAAATTTTAGGTCTTTAACAATGGATTGGTTGCGAAATTTGATTTAAATTTGTTTTGATGCTTTTATGTTTTTCAAAGTTAAATCTCTAAACACACGTGACTGTGAATATAACATGTAGCAAATTGATAAATTGAGATGTAGAAAATAATGTGATGTTCAAAAATGGCATGTCTGAATAATAGCAGGAATCCACTTGGATTTATTCTCAAAATTTTATTCTCCATCTGCTCCAATCAGTCTTAGACAACAGAACCCAGCCACACACAATGTGTCCCTGGCCTGTATCAGAAAAACACAACAGTCCCTCTCAACAGCTCAGCTGTCCCAAGCTGATCTAACACAGACTGCAAAACACTTCTACTTCTAAAAACACTTCTTTCCTCCCCTCTAGTAATAATGAATTGACCTTATAATGTACACCTCTTCCTGGTTACACCCAGAGAACACAGGATAAGACACACACCAACCCATTCTGGTTTTGGCTGCAATGATCAGAAAGTATAAAAATACAAAACCGCATCAAACATTCAGGTAATCAATTACAAAATTTCCTTCAGAGGCATAAATAATGTATTTCAGTCTGAAATGCACACATTTAGTGAGCAAACCAGCTGAATTCTGCTTCACTCACGGCCTGAACCTCCAGGAATTCTGCACACTACCTGGAATTGGCCTGCTGGTGCTGTCATTTTTGCTGCAAATTACTTTGGCAAAAAATCATTTCACTGATAAGGAAAGTACTTAAATTAAATTCATAAAACTTACGTTTCCACAAAGTCTAATAAATGAAGTGTTGAATTTACTGAAACTGGTTCCACTAAAATGAGTTGAATAAACTGAGCAATGAACAAATGTTCTGGTCATATTTAAATGTGTGTAACTAGGTGTTCAGTTTTAAAGTAAAGAAGTAAAAGTACATTTTTTATGTTTTGAATGTAACAAAATAAAAGTAAAAATTATGAATTAAAAGACTTCTTAAAATGACAAATCCCTAAAAAACTTACTTAAATACTGTAAAAAAGTAAAGGTATTTACCATACACCTCTGACAAACACACACACACACACACACATGTTTGTTTCTGAACACCGTGGGGACCTTCCATTGACTTCCATTCATGTTTTTTAGACTTTATAGCCTAACCCTGACC
>JARVJO010000394.1:22624873-22636205 GCA_031762555.1 Cynodonichthys magdalenae | reverse complement strand
TGTAATGCTGTTTTTATTGTATTCAGTTGTTTAATAAATACACTGGTGTGATACAACTTAGTACATGTTTGATTACTTTTTGAGATATGTCTACTTTTAAAGTTGTAGCCCCCCTGGAGAAAAATCCATCAGCCGCCACTGGGTGGGACCTCAGTGACCTACATCAAGTCAAGGGACACTGAGCTCCTGAATTTAGTTTTATTTGCTTGTTTTAATTTTATTAGAGTTGACTATCCTGAGTGTAACTTGTTACCAGTAAGTGGCAGAAATTCGCTTGTTTGATAACTACCAAAGAATACCACCAGAAGATGAAGAAGACACCACATGGAGATATTTCAAAATGAATGACTTGACAAAATAAAGCAGACTGCAAAGTTGTCAACAGGAGATAGTAACTTAAGTACTTTCAACCATGGAATTCAATAAAACATCTAAAAATCTAACACAACCCAAACTTCAAAGACAAAGTTTTTTGAAATCCAACAAGGGAAAAAAGCCACTGAGCAGAAAAAACTCTGGGCATGTATGGAGCAGGATCTTCCTGACACTCACTGATCACCAATGGCCAATTTTGGAAAAGACTATTGCTGACCTTGATCCATTTGTGAATTTAACACAAAACGTAAGCTCCTCTGACTTTATGACATATTTTAAAAGTAATTTTAAGAAGTAAAATGGCTTTTATTTGTAATTAAATACATATTAGTACTCAAAAATTAGTTATTGGACTTAAAAAAAGTGGTATAGGTGCATCAGTAACAGTGGGAAGTTTATATTCCTAGTTTTATTGGATGTTCTGCTTCTAATGCTGTTGAAAACAGCTCCAATTATAAATTAACCAGGTTACCTGATTTGGTTAAGCTGTTGATGATCCTCTGGAATAATTAATTTTCATGGCTCAATATCGTGCTTGTTAGTCTAACAGACCTTATTGTGCATGTGTGTGCACTTATGTTGTTACCTCTTCAGGACTTTTTTCTTTTGTATAATCACCCACCTTCTCAGGACAAGCAGTCATGAGGATCAAAAGCCTGTCCTGGAATGTCATTGGGAAGTTAGGTTTAGGGTTGTGATCAGTGGTTAGGTTACAGAAATGCAGGGAAGTCAATACAATGTACTCCTCTTTCATGACAATATAGATACAAATGCATGTGTGTGGCAGGTGAGTATAAAGTTTCAGAGTTTTCCTCTGTGCAGGCAGCGAAGAAGAGGTGTTGCTGTGAAACAACCTTGTGGATTGCTTTAGGCAGCATGCAGGAGCATAAATCATCACAGATTTCTGAAGCAGTCCTTTAGCATCAAAAGACGATTTAATTTACCGGGTGCTACAATAAATCCTTTCTTTATCAGGAGATGTAAGGTCATTCTAAGCTCCAGGAAAACTGTAAAATAAAGACAAATCTGTTTCTTATTCAACAACACAAATTAAACATCTAAAACAGGTTAACCTGCTTAACAGGGTGAGATGTTACATCACTCCAATGATTTAATGATGTAAAATCTTTTTTCAGTGAATGATGTGTATATTGTGAACAGCACTGTGGTGCATCTGGCTACCCTTCTCCCCTCAAACCAAGAAGATCCCAGGTTTAAAACTAAACTAGTATATTTCTGTTTGAACTTTCTGTTTCTTCCTGAGTGTTTTGGTTTTCTCCTGGTAATCTGGTTTCCTCAAACACAGTCCAAAATAAAGCATTTTAGAATAACTAGTGATTTTAAATTGGAAGAGATAAAAAAAGAGATTGCACACTGACCCAGGGTCATGGTAGCTCAGTGGTCAGTGCTGTGGTCCTCTCTGACCCCTAATTTACACTAGATGCGGTTCCGCTCCGTTCCGCTGCGGTGTGCAGTTTGCAACCCAGTTTATAAGTGTGTGCAGGAAATGCAAGATCGTGTGATAAATCCAGTGATAAATGTATAAGTCAGAGCAAAATAATTTATTCTGTAGAAGACAGACACAGTGAAACTGCATCGCTGTTGTGATTTCAAAATAAAATCCACATATATTGTGTGTACACATATGCTGCAAGCTACCTGTTGCCATTTGCTTCCCAAACAGAGTTATTCATTTTGACAGCATTTGTGTATAAATGTATCCAAATATTTATTAATATAGCTGGGATTTCGACAAAATTAGTCTGCCTTTTTTTTAATTATATTGAAACTAAGGATGTTGTGCTTGTTCCTTTTCCTGTTGGTGCGATGTGATCTTTGTAGATTGACTCCGGTGCAGCTCCAGCGTCTGGCAAAAATAGGATCAAATCTAATTTTGACAGATCGCCATCTGTTCACCGCCGCCGTACGCCACAGTGCAGAACCAGTCTAAATAATCTCATTGAATATAATGGTTGCTTATTTGCTGCGGAGGTCGGACCGGACCGGACTGGAGTGGAACAGCATCTAGTGTAAATTAGGAGTGAGGCTACAAGTTTGAGGCTAGTCTGAATCAAGATGGGAATCTAGCAAAAAAACAATATCCAGATTTTTCACATTTCAAGTTTTTTACTGACAACCCCTGCAGAAGGGATAAGGGACAAAAAAATAAGAACAAATAAACAGTAAAAGTTAGAAATAATCCTGTTCAAATATGTTCTTATTTCAGGTTAGTTTTTTTATAAGATTGTTCCACATATTAAGATTTGTTGCAGATGTTTTTATTTGTCTTGCTAAATATAACCAAACAGAGCATTATATATCTTCATATTTCTGACACCAAACCATAATGAGCGAGAAAGTATCTGGAGATCCGACCGTCAGGAGGTTCTTCTCTCTACCGCAGTTGTATCTGTACAAATTTCAGCTTCCTTATAGTGTTAGCAGGCATAACTTTGAACTTTAGATTGAGCCAAAAATATGCTTCTCCCAGTCTAAATGCCTAAATGTGTTTTGTTGCTACAATGTGATTACACCGTGCACACAGCTGTATTTCTAGTATCTGTTGTTTTCTCTTCTTCTCAGAAGAAGAAGAAGAAAGCAAGTTAGTTTTGCAAAATAACTTCTCCTCATACTCTTTCCATTTTTACTGGTTGTCCTTCTAAGTAGTTTGTTTGTATATTTTCTGCATTCTGCATTAAACAGAAAATACAGTGAGTTTAATGTGACAAATGCTCCCTGCTATGTGACCCCAGAGTTAAGTAGGAATTGGCTGCATTGTATAAAAACTAATAAAGAGTTGAATTACTGTAAAGAAAAAATATATCTCATCTTAAGAAGGTCTCATAAACTGTATGACATTAATCTGTGCAGAAATGACCCTGTGACAGTTATCATAAAGTCTGGCTGTTATCCAGACTGCGAGGAAATACAGATTTCTTTTTTACTTTTCAATAAATCTCAGAGGTTCAAGAAGTCAAAGTCAAAAAGTTATTTAAATATAATATATTTTGTAAGGTGGGATTATTAAAGGGTGAGCGATGGAGCAGTGGCAGGTGCAGTCACCACACAACCACAAAGTTGCGGCCTGGAGCCTTTCTGTGTGTGTGCATGTTCTCCATGTCCACGTGTTGGTTTCCATCCAGTACTCTGGTTTTCTCCCTCAAACTGGCCTGGCCTTTTTCTACCCCAGTCCTGGTTGTGTTTGCACTGAGCAGAGCAGGATCAAAATATTAAACACGTGTGAATATTATTTAGTTTTATGTGCGAAAATTGAACATGAGCATCCACCATTATGCCTAATGCAACGTTTACACCGAATGCGTTTTCAGCGTCAAAAACGCGTCCAACGTTTCAAGTTGGACGCTTGTGTATTGTCTGTTTGGTCAGATGCTTGTTTTTGCTCTAGACACGCGCAAAAAGTGCCTCTTTGGTTGTTTTTCTCGGCTGATCTCTGTACAATGGCAGATGAAATTAAGTGGCTTTGATTTATTTAATGTGCAAGAGCAAGTAGCGCTCAATTCATAATTAATTCACCAGATAATTAAAAATGCATTCAGTCTGAACCTAGCATAAGATGAGAGGGCAGGACGACAGAGAACGATATGGTAGCTAATGTTAGCTTCTTGTTTGATAGCTTTCATCTGTTTTTGTGTAGTTGAACTCATGAAAAAAAAAGTTAGTTGCTGAAAACTATTCATGTCAATTTACTCTCATCTAAGTGAATTAACCCCATAGCCACAAGGGCTAATGCAAACACGCTGAACCCAGGTTTGAAGCCAGGCAGGTCCAGGCCGACCTGGGCTAAGCCTTGCAGCGCAAAATACCTTATGTGGCCCTGTGATGGACTTGCAACCTGTCCATACTGTACCTACTTCTTGTACAATTACAGCTGGAGATAGGCAGCAGTTTGCTAATAATTTTTCTTAGAATAAATCTATCAGCTATTTTTAGAAAGGTGTATAGATAGAAAAAAGATTATCTGATTGCTCTGACTATTTATAAATGCAAGCAGTTCCTTGACAATCCATAAAAAACGTATTGGGTTTGTTTTAACAATGGAAACACTGCCTTCTGCAGCGTTCCTGTCTGACTCTGCTAAAAGGAAACCCATCGGCCCCTGCAACACAACAGAAGTGACCTCTCCCTCTTGGCTGCAGCCCAGGCACAAAAAAAGAGTCATCAGCATCACCAGTATGAGACTGGAGCTCAGGAAATGATTGCTACTGTAAAGTTATACTAGTGACAAGACTATTCTAGCTGTGCATATCATTCTCTAACTGTAACCCATTCATTTGGACTATATGAAGCCGAGTTGCAGAAGCAGCAGGTCAAAAAGACAAGTCCAGACATTTCTCTTCCAAACAACCAACATCAGCTCCTCCTGAAGCCCCAAAGTGTTTCCAGGCCAGAAGGGATAAAGTACTTTTAGCGGGTTTTGGGTGTTCTCTCAGTAGGATGCACTCCAAAAACCTTTAAAGCGATCACCCTAATCAGATTCTTGTACCACCTGAGCTGACTCCTGTGATTGTGAAGAAACAGCACCTTGACTTGAAGCTTCTGGATGATTGAGCTCCTCGCTCTGCAAGCCTGAACATGGTGACTCTATAAAGAAAGTTCATTTCAGCTACTTGCCTCAGAAACCTTATTTATCCAGTTATGATTTATATCTGCTGACCTAAGTGAAGGCTGGAATAAAGATAAACCAGTAAATCAAAATCAGTTTTTTTATTTTTTGTATTTTACTCAGCTCTTCCTTCACTGCCACAAACCACAGCAGTACACTTTTAGCTGAAGATAAAGCCATGATCTGTCCATCTTTCACTCAGTCTACCCTTGAACATGACACTGACATACTTGAACTCCCAACTCTTCTTTAACAGCTGGTTAGAAACCTTGCCCTCTGGAGTTGACTTCTATCGGCATTTTATGCTCAGAAAACTTCTCCTGTGCACACTCAGGGTCCTGTTGTGAAGATGCTAATGGAGCTACATCATTTGCAAAAAACAAAAATGTGACCATAGGTTCCCAAACCAGAAATTGCAGACCCAGATTCTGCCCACACTGTATATGATTCAACTTTGTGCCAAAAATGTGAACGCAGCTCTTAGATTTGTTCTACTCTGGCTCAGAGCTGCAGAGATGTGAATCTCTTGTTTGCTGGGAAGAACTCCAACACAGAGAGGCGTCCAAGTTGTTATCACTCACTTCACACACCAGCTCTGGCTCCTCTCTTGCCAGGGATGTAACTTTGTACATGAGCTCAGACGTATAGGTGCCCACAGGGGCGTAGCAACTATGAGAGTATTCGGGAAGATTCTCAAACGGCCAGTCAGTTCAGTTCCAGACTGAATCGGCCGATACATTATTTTTTTTGACTACATAAAATGCTGATGGTCACAGACCCCCTCAGCAGCTGCCGCCCTCACAGCCACAGCTGGTGGAAAAATCGAACATCAAATGGGAGCGACATGAGGAGCAACTCTTCCCAAGTAAAAAAAAAGGAAGAATGATGAGCGGGTAAAGTTAGCAAATATGTTAAAAAAAAGGACAAAGTGATGGGTGGAACAAAGAAACTAAAGGGGGAAAAAAAGAGTAAGTCAGTGCAGGATGCAGAAAAATGGTCCCATCATCCCAGACTTGGTTTATATGCATTTGTGTTTCTGGATGTGTTCAGAACATTAAACTCAGCCTATCAGGAATGTTACATCATTTGTGCATAAATCCATAATCTCTATAATCTATAATGTGTCTCTCTTTGGAATTTGGTTATTGTTCCTTAATATTTGATTTGATTTATATGAAAAGCTGCTTGTTTAATAGGTTTTTATAAATGTATTTCTACTTTTCATTTGTATCATTGAACAGACACATTTACACAGTAGTTTTGATTCTTAAAAATACAACAAACAATGTATTTGTGTTAAAATCATGGTTCCACTTGCATCCGTCGTGTAATCAAATAAAAGGCCTCCAAACCAAACTCTTGGGCTGAATTTCAACCCCAGCCCACCTGGGTTCCCACCTTCACCTGCTAGCTGGCTCACTCCACAACCTGCTGATGTTTGGTCCAAGAGGGGGTGGTGAACTGTGGTGTTTTCTGGCCTGGCTAAAAACCAGTGCTTTATAAAGCTGTCCAGCAAGATCCCAATCAGGCTTAGCTTCCTTATTCTGGATGAGTCAACCTGTTTGCTCCATTAAAATCACAGATGTGGGATACCCTCCCAAATTTATGAAACACCCCTTTAGGTTAATTTCACCTCATTAAAATTGTGATGCCATCAAATGGGGCTAACTTTAATTCATAGTACAAATTTGAAGAAATAATCTGCCCAAAATGTTTTTTCTTGAATCTTAAACATGTCACTCACCGCTGCCCTTAATCCCCTTGCAATTTTTTCATAATTTACTCTAATTCTGTTTTTGTAGATTAGTTTATCTAGCTGTACAGTGTAGTGTTTTTGTAAAACAGTCACAATACTGCAACGTTTGATTTTGAAGGTACATCACACTCACATCACCATAGTACATATCTACCCAGTGAATGAACTACATGATCCAGTCACTGCAGCAGAGGCTGTGCCCTGCTGAATACATTCATTCTGTCAAGTGTGATAACATTATTTTGCAGGTGTTGAGTCTGGGGAAATGCATACTGTTGGAATAATTTCTTGGTCCACGCATTTCCTGACAAAGAGGCTGTGAGACATTGGCCTGGCAGTGTGTTTGTAAACCTTGTCGGAGACCAGAGTAAGATATTACCTTGGGAGGACTGGAGCGGTCTTTGTTTAGAGGACACACAGATGATGCATTGCTTATGTGATATGATTAGAGCCAAAGAAGCATGACGCAGTGGCAAGTGGAGGCAATCTCTCAGGGTCAACCAACTGGAAACCAAATTAAAATGGGCCTTTGAAACATGGAGGTTGGAAAGCATGGCTAACTCAGGTAAAAAAAAACTTTTCACTTTCCTTTGTAGCCTAAATTTTACTGCATAACTATGCTGGAGCATAGTGAAGAAGGCTGGGCATGCAGTGTGAACGTTACAAATATGTTCTGTGATCAAGATAAACAAAACTTGTATTAAATGTATGTGTTTAATTTTAAAGGTATAGGTTAAAAGATATTGTAGTTGTCTTGTTTTAAATATTTTTTCTCTCTCTTTTTTTCTCCCCAAAAGCTAGACTGACAATATTCAGAGATTCTACTGAAGGCATGTCAAAACTCCTAAAGTTGCACATGCTGACATTTAATCAGGATTTGACTTGAGGCTTAATTCAGCCAGAATATCTGAAAAATCCCAGTTTAATCCCCTATCCTGGTTTTGTGAATCAGCCCTCAGGTCCTCTGGTAGTAAAAACAGTTGCTTTTGGCCAACTCAAAGCACCACTGTGGCCAACTGCAGCTTCACTGCACCTTTAAACACCAACAATGTTTTAATATGTTATAACTTGACAGTGCCTTGCATCTAAAACAAACAAAAAAAGTCAAACTTTGAGCTGCAGTTGATTGGTATTGAAACAGTTTTAATCACATTTCACAAGTATATTTTTTGTACCCTTTAAACATTTAGCAACTGTTTATTGTTGCTGTCAAGGTGCAGCTGATCACAGGCCCAGGAACTTTTTATAATGTTTGAAAGAGTCCTCATGACAGGTGAGATTGTCTTGTCTCCTGAAGCTTTTTTGGCAAACATGACATCTGTAAGGCTTCTCTCCAGAGTGAATACAATTATGACGTTTCAGAGAACCTAACAGACTGAAACTCATCCCACACTCGTCACAGCTGTGAGGTTTTACTCCAGTGTGGGTAAGTTGATGACGTTTCAGGTTATATAATTGACTGAAACTCCTCCCACACTCAACACAACTGTGAGGTCTTTCTCCTGTGTGGGTAAGTTGATGACGTTTCAAAAGGCAGGCCCATCTGAAACTCTTCCTGCACTCATCACAGCAGTAAGTTTTCTTCCCAGTGCTGGCAGGTTTATCTAGAAGTTCAACACTTGACCCCGCCTCTTCTTTATTATCAGGTCCATCTGGTTTTTCGTGGGTGGGATTCTGTGACTCATAAACAAATAGAGATTTTTTTTTCAGATATAGATACTAAAGGCTGATAAGTAATGTGATGCTTCCCAAAAATCAAAACTAAAACAACAACTGTACTCAGTCCCACAATCCTTTGTTGTGCAACATACTGTAAATTTGAAAATGACAGAAGGGGACAACTCTGTATTTATTAGTACAGAAAATGTTTCATTTTGTGATTAAAACTTTATAATTAAAAGATTAAAGAACTACAAATGAATAACATTTTGGAGGCACCTTAATTCAAGATGGCTGCCACAGCTAACTCAGCTGAGAGTCATTTCAACACACTCATTGTTGCACACTGAGCATTGAACAACATTAACTGTGAAGTCGACACTGTCTGTTTACACATCACTTCTACATGTACACTGCTACACATAAACAACAAATTACCTCCTGTGACTCCATCCTGTCACTGGTTTTAAGTTCTTCTTCCTCCATCTTCAGCTCAGTCCATTCAGCCTCCTTTGACATTTTGACCTGTGGCATCAAATAAAGACATTAAGTTAAACATTTAGGATTTATCATCATCACACAGGGTAACACAAATGAGTCAAACTATAAACACAGTTTGTGCATTATTTAAAAAGCTTCAACATGAAATTGGTGTAAATGTGTCACTTTATCATTTTATACTGTTTAAAACTTGGTACACTGATTTAGAAATCATTACTTTCAAATAAAATAGTTAAATAAGCCTTTTGTTTCTACCGTTTGTATGAAGGATGCTCCTTTATGTTCCTGAAGTCAACAGCTTCCTTGAACTGATCAGAACAACAAAACTCCAAACGATGCTAGGATGATTTCCATGGCAACCAAACAGGAAACCAGTTCAAAAGTTCACATTTCCAAAACAAACTGATTTAAAAGATGCAGCTTTCTATAACCTGCTTCAATAATATTTCACCATGGGCATGTCTCTGCAGAACACATATATTTTATTTCTGTTTTTGGCAGAAATATAATTTCTGGTTGTAGATAAAACAAAATGAAAAGTTCAAATTTACTAATGATACACAGACATTGGTTTGAAGTTACCATGGTAACCCTAATGCGCCACCGTCAGCAGCTTTTTTTTTTTTTTAATCAAAAAATAGCTGTCATGCTCCCAAATGTGGTACATTTTTGGCAACACCTCTGGGGGAAAAAAAAGAGTAACTTAAGAGGATTTGTGCTTTTTTTAATACAGTCCTTGAAAAAAAAACCCACCTGTGCTTTTTGAAGACCATCTTTTTTTTCCAGTGGCTGAGTGAGAGCAATTAGAGTGCACAAGGCCAGAAAGCTGATGGAGGTTTGAGCGGTTTTAAAGAGAAGCCACATCAAAACACAAGCTGTACTGTTGTTCCTAGCAGCTGGCCTTGCAGGTGTACAAAACAAAATTCATGTTTTTAAAAAGCACACAAAGAATAGCAGTGGCACAAGAACTGACAAAAAACTTAGCTGAACCAAAAATACCATAAAATCAAGACACACATTTGATAAAAAGGATTTTAATATCCTAATTGTTATCAGAGGACAGATAAGTTTTCACTTTTTTACAATATATTATCAGTAAATGATTTTGTACATTTTATTTTGTTTACAATTTTATTCTCCAAGAAAAAAAAAAAAAGAAAATGTACATGCTTTTTTGGGGCTGACATTCCCTGGTCAGATGGAGCAGAAAAAAAATAAAAAAGGCACATGATTGCTCTTGTCCACAGTGAGCAATAGAGTCTGGAGAAACGAAGAAGTGTAGTGGTTTGTGTGAGTGCAGGTGAAATTCCTTTTGACTGGAGGATGGCCAGCCCCTTAAAAGCCTATTACACGTCTGTCCTGGGCGGTGCATTATGTCGACAGCCATTTCCTCAAATTACCTTTCAAAAGAATCAACTTTGTGTAGCCGATGACAACAGTTATCTCTTCTAATTTACTCCATCGAGCTCTGACAAAAGTCAATAGAGACATATAGGCGCACACACGCACCTTCTTTCCCCCCACACGGTTTGAGATTTTTTACAGTGGAAACCCTCCCGTAGGATATAGAAGCAGTGTTGGGAGACTGCGCAGAGGTGATGTGTTCTATACATATGGCTGAAGGTCAGAAAAGTGGGCTGTTTCAAACACCACAGCTGGCCTTAATGTTTAGTTTGAACACTGAGCTCAGAATTGATGATATTCTTTAAGACTCAGTGTAAGAAAAGCTCCGTGAGCTGAGGAAAGATCAGTGTATTGTGGAGTCAGTCATGTGAAAAACCACACAGCTCCTGCTCCTCCCTGAGCTGTCCACATTCAAAAACCAACTTTGACTGTAATCACTGCCCAAATTGTTCAGAATTGTAGTTTTTTCTCTTTTAAATCAGTGCCTAGGATGTTTAATCCAGTTTCGAATGATCCACTTCTGACCGGAGCATCTCTGGACCACCAGACGTAAGCCAAAGTTGGCATCTTTAGACATTTCGACTTCCAAACACCGACCAGTGTCTCTGTTAATAATCGGACCGTTCTGGAGAGAGAGAAAAAAAGCAAGGGTAGGGGAGAACCAGATGTACCATTACAGTAAAACT
The DNA here is from genome assembly GCA_031762555.1 of Cynodonichthys magdalenae. Lineage (NCBI taxonomy): Eukaryota > Metazoa > Chordata > Actinopteri > Cyprinodontiformes > Rivulidae > Cynodonichthys > Cynodonichthys magdalenae. The sequence continues at coordinate 22,625,200 of JARVJO010000394.1, read as the reverse complement.
GAGTCATTATTATATTTTTATGACTGCTGTAGCAAAGACTTAGGCTGTGTCTTAATTCATGGGATGCAGCCAAAGTTGGCCGCATTTTTTACTAAAAAGTTGCTGTTTTGTGTAATTTTTAATATTCTCTCGGTAAAATCTGTAGATTTAATCCTCCACCGCTCCCTGGCTCTCGTATTACGACGCAGAGCCAGTGATCGTATAAAAAAAAAAAAAGTATGAAATCAGCTCATTATAGTGAACCTGTGGTGTAATATTTTTAAACTAACTACAAAGTTGCTGTTCTGTCATTTCTCCAGCCGCACTTACGTCTTCCTTGTATAAAGC
>JARVJO010000394.1:22591151-22624773 GCA_031762555.1 Cynodonichthys magdalenae | reverse complement strand
GTTGCTGTTCTGTCATTTTTAATATTCCGTCGGTAATAAATCTGTTTGTTGGTTAGATCCTGCGGTCGCTCACTGATGTCATCAGCTCATCATCCTTTTGTCAGCGCGGATCCGCGGGTTGATTTTTCACAAGACATGGACCCGTGCGCAAACCCGCCTCTGATACTACCTCCACTTGCAGATCAGGGGCGCATCAGAGGTGGGCTAATTTTACTCGCCTCTCCGCCTTGGTGTTTTTTCTGAAAGCTCACAGGAGGACAGAACACGCATCAGACCCGGACTGAGCTGTTTTATGAAAGGGGCTATCAATGGATGGATAGATGGATAGATGCTCCTCGTTATTTCATGATAACAACATATGTCGTTATCACGAGAAAACTATAGCAAAATAATTATAGCGGAAAACGGCCGCTCTCGGCTTCCGTAGAGCAGAGAAATTACGAAGGAAAAAGGAAAAATTTTGTGCAAGATGCAAATGAGTTAAACAGATATTTTCTGTGATGAAGGGGCCGAAGTCAGGCTGAAGCCAGAGACAGAGACCCAGCAGGACCATGTTAGCAGCTCTGTCTACATGCACCAGCGTCGCAGAATTAAGTTTTATGTGTTTGTGTTTCTGAATGTGTTCAGGGCTCACAGAACATTAAACACAGCTGATCAGAAATGTTACACCTGCAGAAATCTGTTTAAATAACTAATTAAAATAAATTCATACTGACTGACTAGAAAAATATTTTCTTTAAAATAAAATCTATATAAAGTAATAATCTCTTTTCGTCTTCTGTTGCTACATTAATGTATTGCTAGTTTTACCAGCTCAAGAAAAATACATTTCACCGAGTAGTTCATCTACTGTGTGTGTGTAGAGCTTTCGTTATGTATTTGTTTTATAACACGGAATTCTTTGCAAAAGTGCTATAAATGCATGATTGTTTCTGTTATTAGCAGATGAAAACACCAGAGTCAGTCATGGAGTTTGATTCCAGTCATCAAAGTGAAGAGGAGGAAGGGACAGATGAGGAGGGAGAGGAAGATGAGATGTAAGAGTAGAGAAGGAGAATGAGGAAGAGCAGAGGGAGCAGGACCCACAAAAAAACAGTGCCAGCTACTTTGGAGGTTGGTTTACATTTCTTAACATTTGCTTTATTTTTTATGAAAAGCTGCTTGTTTAATAATCTTTTATAAACTGATTTGTATTTGTATTTGTATCCTAGGCTACACACAGTGGTGAAAAAACAGTGTTTTTATACTGCAAGTCAAGTAATCGTGTTAAAAATCAGGTATTCATGTAAAAATTATGGTTCCACTTGCATCCGTCATGCAATCAGATTAAAGGCCTCCAAGCAAAGCTCTCCACCTGAATTTAAACCTCAGCCCTCACCTGACCTTGAGTGAAAAATGTCTGACTTACCTCGTAACATTTTTGACTGAACATAAATCATAAAATGCTTTTCATAGAATTCAACAGTTACTCTAAACATAACATCTGATCAAGAAGATGTTTAATACTGACATATTCAACCTTTAAATCTGACACAGGCCTATAAAGTAGTCATTAAAGTCATTTTCTAATGTAGGATGTAGCCACTGTTACTGTCCACTGTTAAATTCCATTTTGTTCAGGAAGCTATCATCCGTAAAGTGGCTCGCACTATGGCCCACATAGACTGTGGTCAACGTCGGCCGCAACCCATGAGTTGAGACACAGCCAAAGAGTATGTGGTTTTAATGTTCACCTGTGTGAAGTCCCAAAGCCTTTGAGAAACCCTCGAGACGACCTCACACTTTTTCAGACTTGGAGTACGTCCTCTGCCGTCATCGATGAGACATTTTGTGTCGGGCAGGAAGGTCGTCGACCCCAGTGGTCCAAGCTGGAGAAGGCCTTCTGAAGAGTAGCGGGCAAGCTGCAACATCCAGTTAAACACTGTTACAGTACAGGCTCAAGCACTATGGTAACAATCATGCTTTTCAACTATACGAAAGGGGAAACATATAATTTTTCTTTGGTGCATCTCTGAAAATTAGATGGTTTGTACAGTATGTGCTTTATTGAGAAAATGTGGCTGAATGTGATATATAGTGATGCATTTAAGCAAAAACATTGAGGAAAAAAGACATTAAAAACAGTAACCTTCTTTTTGTGCATTTGTTTGCCTTGTTTATCCAGAGTCCTTTAAATCAACACTACACACCATCTGTCACAAATCAAATTTGACCAGTTTCTTATTTTGGATACCAAATGCTTGTCCCTAACAAAAGTGGTTAAGTACACAACAAATTCTGATGATTAAACAAATAATCTGAGATGTGAGGTGAAACATCTTCAAGAATCCAGATGAAAATCCATCTGCCTTTTCTAGCTGATGTTGTTTCCTGGTTGAGAATCCACACCAGCCAAGCAGAAGCGAACAATAAAAAGGTTCATATTAAGAACCGTGGATGCTCAAACCAGACGAACAACCATCATTTGTTATGTTTGTATGCAAAAACTACCAGAGGAGTCAAAGACCAAAGGAAAACATGAATAAAACTATTTGATCTTTGACACTCTGAAATCATCATCTTAACTGTTTCATTTCAGCATTCTGATAATAATTTGCTTCTTATTCAGCATGAAGACAAACAAGCACCAAGATTAAAACTGGCGCTACTTTTTCTTTGTTTAACCTAAATTTTGTACAAATATTTTCACAATCCTTTTGTATATTTCGCTTTATGTCTTGACAATTTCATGATGTTTCTGAGATGACAAAAAGCCCCATCGATGCAGCCTCGCTTAACTCTTCTTTTGAAACAAATGTCATGTATCATGCTGTATCCTAGTTCCATATTTTGTTCAACTGTTTAGTGTACAGTACTACATGGAAACCACAGCTCATTAAGCCAAGAACAACTCTGCAAACCAAAACTTGATCCCTCACTGTTCAATGTTGCACATGAAGGGCTTTGTGCTGATACGTATCTGTTACGTAAGGATACAGTCGAGACAAAGGAGTGATCCTCTCTGGAAAATGAGATATCAATGATAGGACGGTTTTCAGTTTGACGGCAGCTTGTCTATTAAAATGCTGATTCAAACACACATATATGCACACACACACACACAAACAGTATGAGCTGTAGCTATGCTATTACTTTCACAATGCTGCAAACTGCAGTCATTTTTTGAAAGGTCTTGCTATATAGACAGAACATAGAAAACTTCATTGTATCTTTTTTATTTTACATAGTCTCATTTTTAGGGGTGCACTTTTTTTTGTAATGTACAGGTATCAGCAGCTCTGAAGACAAACTATCTCACCCTAATGTATTGTTGCAAACTGGTCTTTAATGAATCAGTTGGTTGTTTTTATTTTACTTGTTTATTTTTGTCTGCATGCATAAAATCTCATTTAAATGAGGGCAAACCACTTCAGCGCAGGGGTTTTGCCATTTCCTCGGCAATTCAGATTGAACCATGTTTCAGTTTTTTTGCATTAGATGGATGCAATATCTCTGGTTGTTTTTGTTTTACAACTGCAAGAAAAAAAAAAAGAAAAAAAATCAGGTTCTCCGTATACCCACGGTTAGTTTGCAGAAACTTTCATAAAGTCAAAGCTGAAAGAGAAAATGCCTGATTTCTCAATAAAACATAATTCTGAGTTAATATTTTTTCACTATCTACATATAAGTGTGACAAATTTTCCTTACGGTTGAATTTACTTCAGATTCAGGGCAACTTTAGAAACTGCAACTAAAAATTTGCCTATTTTCTCCTAATTACAATCATAAATTCCAAAGGTTGCAGTTTGATATTGGCTTTTGGAGAACGAGCAAGTAAAGTAAGCAGTGGGATTTTTAGATCAATACTTAAACCAGGTAAGCAGTACAAAAAGTGGGGGGAGGTACTTCAATTCAGTTCAATAAAAAAACTTGATTTGTCCCCAAGGTGCAATTAAAGCACATTTTACATGTACAAAGTGTCATGTGAAGAAAACTGCAAATAATTATAATGAAAAAAATAATTAAAGTAAAAAGTAGTGTTGAAGAAGTATAATTATTGGCACACAATGTAAGTGAAATTAATACTGTAAGGTCAAATATTGAATAAATAATCAAAAAGTTTAATTGCTGAACAATGGTTCCTGTATGTCCATCTCTGTGTGTGTGTGTGTGTGTGTGTGTGTGTGTGTACTGGGGGAGAGGGCACAAGGACTGTGTGTAAGACAGGTGAGTTGGTTATGGGGAAAGTGGTGCCGGGGGGCAGGATTTGGGTCTGTTTCCATCACTAAGAAGTGTAGCCACAGCACTTCTGGGAATAATAGTGGGAGCACAGACTTATTACTGATCATAGTTCATCCCAGTAGTCCAGGGAGAGTTAATAGAAGCCATTTCAGAAGTCAGCTGTTGAAAAAATGAGGTTGTATTAGATGTTATTTGTCATTACTTGTACACCAAAGTATACTCGGCTTAAAGTTAGTAATGCAGCTCATATTCTTGATATAGTTCATGAAAATTAGCTGAGCTAAAAGAAGCGGTACGTTACTCAGAGTTAAAAAAAAAAGAGATAAAATTGAAAAGTACAAGACTAATAAAAGAAGAGTTAAGACATGGCTGCCTCATCACGTCCCAAACTGATGTTAGATAATACTGTAAATGGATTGACTTCTGTTTGAGTTTTTACCAAAGAAAAGCTTTTTGTTGTTGGAATTTCTTTGATTTCCCAATGACTTAATCTTTATTATTAATATTAATAATAATTCTATTTTAGCTTATTGTGGCAGGCCACACCCTTTTTTGTAGAACAAGGTAAATGAATGAACATGAAGAACTTTAAACAGGAAACATTTGAGCTGTGATTCACGTCTGCTCTCTGACCGTATGTTATTATTTTTTATTGCTCCCATCAACCTCTGTTATGTATAACACAATCCTATTTGTGTGCCAGCTTGAAATTATCCTTTTTTAATTGTAAAATGACATGTTTTAAGAAACCAGTAAGTCTAAAGTGGTGGCCTCTTTTTTGTTTGACAAACAGCTGGACATTTTCTTAAGTTAATACGTACAAAAGTACAATTTAATTTGCAGTACGAAGCTGATTGTTTGAAAAGATCAAGCATTTACATTTTCATATTTTAAACGTGGTTCACCTTTGTGTGTGTAGCATTTGTCATGCAGATATGTTATAATGAGACAGAAGGGGACCTCATGGAGACTTGACAAAGCTTTTTTGTGTTGGGTGAAAATGGCTTTATAATCAAAGACGCAGGTTTTCACTGCACTTAACGACTAAACTGACTTGTGATTTAGATTTCTAAAGAAAGTGCTGGCAGAGTGACTCATTGCTCAGAGCACAGTAGGATTGATTTAGGCCAATTTTATTTTTCACAAGTAAAGGAAGCGAATGCAAAGTCACACTGCCCACAAAATTGAATTTTGTCGACTCACGGTAATGCCAATCATCAATGTAATCTAATGATACAAAGATGCAAAGTTCACCTCCATTTGTTCACTTCCCCCTGGGATCAGGATTAAAATGACCCAGAGAGCTCTGGAAAGGAGGCAGGTGAGCCGCTGGCGTCCTCATAATACTCCATCAGATAACAGATAATGAACATGTCGCTAGCAAAGGAGAGTGGTGAATAGGCAAGATGGGAATATGAGACAAATACACCTGAATAACATTTGCATGTTTGTCTTCCAGTCTTGCCTTTTGTTTCTCAACAATAAAACAAAACAGGACAAAAGCCTCTCATTCTGTCATTTGTTCTGGTATCTCCTCAAGCTAAGATTGCTCTCAACACACATTATTTTATCCCTTCAGTTTCCTACAGGAAGTTTCTCATTTCATGCTAGCCTGGTAAAAACCAGCCCCTTGTTCTTCGCTTTGCTTCGTACAGAGGGTCTGGACACTGGAGAAGCGATTGCTTGTTGGAGGCGTGGCCTCTGTTGAAGTTTAAAACGATTGGATCGGTTGAACGTAACGTATGTGTGCACCAGCTCCTCTGTGAAGGAGGAAACCGTAAACAAAGAAGAGAAAAAGGAGAAAAGTGAAGGAGGCTAAGCTAAGAAGCTAACCAGAAATTGCATGCTCTGTAAACAACCCTACTGAGAGGAGAGAAGTACGGAGCTGAATGAAATGGTTGTAAATGATGCTGCAGGCTTTGTCAGACAAATTTAATTTAATTTGGAAGCCTTATCAACACGAACTGGCTTCATTCACTTCCTGCACTGCCACTGCTAAACTACAAGCAGACACTGAGCAGAAAATCGACGTTGTCGTTCAAAACTCTTCCTTCTGTTTGCTGATTGGTAAAATTCTACTAAAGAAATCCTTGTCTGTGGGAGAAATCCCAGACGGCGCAGTGAAGGGAAACTAGAATTGAGAGGAACTGCATAGGAAGGCAAGGGCCAGGCTAATTTCATGCTATCTCAGAGTTTCTTTCATATCCTGACACTACAAAGATTGGGAGCCTCGTAGTTTACTTGATCTTACTTACAAAAGGGGAAAAAATAAAGCGATCGGCATCCAATAAGTATAGCTTGTTGCCTTTACAACACATTTTATACTTCCTGGATTAATTATTTAAACTAGTTTGGATCTCCACTTTGATCTCCACTGTAAAACGCAAAGCATTGTAGAATATTTATTTAAGCATTAAAACTTATAATAGGACCTCCCTAATAAATGTTTTAATAAACCTGGATATTCAGGCAGAGTTTCTGCAAGTTTCACCAATGCAAATTTATGACTTTTTAAGACTATTAAGAATGAAATTAAAGACCTATATCATGACATGCAGAAATCTACAAAAGAAATGCCTTCAACTCGGGTGGCATAGTGGCTCAGTTGGTAGATATATTGCCTCCCAGCAAGAAGGTTGCTGAATCAAATTCTGGCCAGGGACCTTTCTGAATAGAGTTGGCATGTTTTCTCTGTGCATGTGTGGGTTTTCTCTGGGTACTCCGGTTTCCTCCCAAGGCTAATTGGTAACTCTAAATTGTCCTTAGGTGTAGTGTTGTAGTACTTGAGACGGTACTTGGTCTTAAGACCACTTTTTGATGGTCTTGGCCTTGTCTCGGACTTGACCACATTTGTACTCTGTCTTATCTTGGTTTCGGACATTGAGGACTCGAAATTTTATTTCAAGACCAGTCAAGACCCCAACTGTGGAAATTAAACTGCCAAATTATTGCCAATTTACTTAACATCCTTACTTTCATTGAATGTAAAACATACTGATTCAAACCTGACTCATTGCTAATTATGCATTTGAGTACCAGCTGTCACCCATCTCCACCCCCTTTCACTCTAACGCAGCACTCCAAGAAAGTGAGCAGTGGTTGTCTGGGAGCGGGAGATGATGTCAGCAAAATTTTCAGTATTATGATTTGGCTACATTAATCATATAGAACATATTTGTAAAACAACATCCAGGAGAAAGCATACAGCGACTTCTAAATTCTGCAGTGCTTCACTTTCAGACAGTAGGGACTATGTCACACTTTTATTGTCACTAACAGTAGCAATCTGCCACTGTAGAAAAATTCTTTACTCAGCCCTCAGGCAAAGACAATTGTCAATTTTAGCTCTACATATTTACAGAATACTCTTTCTTTTAGGGAACTAGTTTTAGGTTTTTTTTTTTTTTTTCTGGTCTTTGTCTTGACTTAGTCTCCCCGACCCTTGATCTTGGTCTTGTCTTGGTCTCAATGCACTGTGGTCTTGGTCTTGACTTGGTCTCAGGTAAGGTGGTCTTGATTACAACACTAGGTGTGAGTTTGTTTGTCTTTATGTGTCCCTGTAATGGACTGGAGACTTGTCCAGGGTATACCCCACCCCTCGCACAGTGACTGCTGAATATGGGCACCAGTGACCCTGAAAGGAAGAAGTGGGTAAAAGGTGACGAACGAATGCCTTAAACTTATCTCTTGAAGCCAAGTGTTGTTAAATTTGCATTTTCCCATATTAGCAACAGCTCTTCTTCTTCTTCCGCTCCTATTTCCGGATCCAGTGATGTGAACCCACCAATAACACGAAAGCTGATTGGCAGCAATATAGGTTGCGCAGTTGTAGTTGTAACTATATTCAATCAATAAATAAGTGTTGCAGGAGCTTTTTTTTAGCATTTGAGGTAGTGTTATATGGGCATTATGACCTATTTAAATTATTTAAGACTTGGATACAATAATTTAGTGAATTTTAGTCGTTTTAAGACCTGGCAGAAAACCCTGTCAGGATATTTCCAGTTTGCTTCATTGTGCAGCACTAATAAAAAAAATGTTTTTTTTTTGTATTTCTTTAAGCCCTGTTCATGCACAAAGTGACAACAACAGCAAACGTACAGCCGAGTTATAAATAACCACACTCAGCAAGAAGTAAAACATAGAGACCCGTAACAGATGGGACGGCCCCCACTGAGCCCTGATCCGAACATTATGCCATCCATCTGGGATAACTTGAAGAGACAAAAGACACACAGACTTAATCCACACAAGAACTGTGGCAAGCTCTCAGAATTCCTGAGAGAACCTGCTTACCAAGTGCTGAGGAAAAACTGTAAGTAATTGTACTCAGAAGTATAAGTTCAGATATAAGAGCAGCAGCTTCCAGCTTTAAGTTACTGTTTGTGACGAAGGTGTGTTTACATATCAGTGTTAGACACATACATGTATTTAACGACATTCACACACATTCAACAAAACATCTTTCTTTTCAACTTTCTTGTGTTGTAAAATGGTGAGCAAGGTTATTATATCCTCTGAGGGGAGTCTTCTAGTGTAAAAATGCAAAATATTTAATCTATACAGTGGTGTGCAAAAGTTTTAAACCTCACAAGTCGTAACAAATAGTTTTAATTTCTAATAAATATATTTGTATTTACATGTGATGTGTCATATTTTAGAAGAGTTCTTTTCACTTTGAATGATGAATGTTGGTTTAACTCTAAAAGAAGTGAACACTGAATGCACAAACAGCAGATACAGAAAGTAAAATCTGACCTGGGAGGACATTCCATGGCAGGGGTAGAGAATGGCTTTATCATCGTCTTCAGATCCTTGATCGAGGCAGTATCCACTAGCTTTACTATTTCTCACCTAAAATACAACACACAAGTTATTTCAATGTTAATAATGCTGTAACTACATTACTACATTTTTATTAACAATTGTTTAAATAACTGAGTGTGAAATCACTTGCTCAAAATGGTCAACCTACTAAATAATGTCACAATTCCTCATTTTAGTTTGTGGACATCATCTTTGAGACAACTGTTTCTACTCATACCAATCTGAATGGTTTTGCAGTTTTTCTACAAAGACACCAAACCCATATTAAGCTTTCTGCTGCACCTTAATCAACACAACAAACTGTTCAAAATCCGTCAGAGTTAAATGTTCATTTCAGCAGAGGGAAAAAATAAAGTAGTCAGTTTGCCTCTGAAGCAGCACAAAAGCATAAATCCTAAAAAAAATGAAAAATAAACATTCTACCATGTTTGCTGGCTGGAAGTGGTTCTGGCAGAAGATGTAGGACAAAGTCTGGCACTCCAGACATCATTAGGAAGTTAAAAGTGGAGGGGAGCACACCTGGGATCCCAGGTGGAGACAATGAGCCCTTTGTAGGTCAAACGGGCTAATCATCAAAACACCTGTGTGGGAGTGTGCCCACATGGTGACTCTGTGACTCTGATGTAGCATTTTGAACTTTCTTTATCCCACAAACCGCCATCAGTTCACTCTTATTAGTTATTGTTAAATGTCAGATTTATTTTAAGAATTGTTACATCTTCTAATTGTACCTACAGCATCTTTATTTAATTAATCTAATCAGAATAGCTTGTATTCAACATTTATTTGATGTCATATTTATTGCAAATTATATTTTTAGTTATATTGTTAGTTTTATTTAAAAAAAACCCCAAGAGAAACAGGGGGTAAATGTGACCAAAGTTTTAACAAACACCACAGGATTTGCACCGGAAGGTCAGAGCAAATCCATTAATTTTGTTTGCCAACATTTTTGTGCAGAGTCGTGGAGAGCTGGTCTATCTCCAGCTTCATTGGGTGAAAGATGGGGTACACCCTGGACAGGTTGCAAATCCATCACAGGTCCACACAGAATTAAACAAAACATTCATGTTCTTGGTCGTATCCAGTGATTATTGAGAGTCATCTACTACATGGTCTGTGGGATGAATTACCATGAAGTGGTACATTAAAGGGACGTATTCTGGGTAAATGAATCATCTGTAACTCATGTCATGAGAAACCCAAAATAAAACTAACTTTTTGAAGTTTTAAATTAATCTTCTTTAAAAAGAAAATAAATGTAATTAAAATATCACATATTTTAGTCCTTGCTAAAACAAACAACCAATCCAAAGTAGTTCAGGTAATTTAGTCCCCTGTGTTTATTACTGAGCTGCTGAAGGCTCAAACAATGTCTCTACCCTGTCAGATCTGGCAACATTTCCCTTCTCCATATTGACTTTTTCTTTAAGTCTTCACGGAGTTTTAACTCAAAGTGACGGCTGGGCCATGATAAGACATCACCATGCAGTGACCAGCCTCAGTTCTTACTCTCCTTCCTCCCTGGGCCAGACTGATGGTGTGCGTTTAGCATGAGCTGCAGATCTCTGTGATTTGAATGTGTATGGCTTCATTTCCTGGTTGTGACATATCTATCATGCGCTGTTGTCAGGGAAGGTTCCACTTGGCCGATCTGGACAGCATGGCTGAGTGGAGAGCAGTGCTGATGCTCAGTGACAGATGAGACTCACTTCTGCTGCAGCAGCTGTGTGGCAACACAAGGTAACTGCTTCCCAGCTTGTCAACAGATCTGAAATAGTGCCACTTGAGTGGATGCCACTCTGAGGAATCCATTAGCTGGATACCAGACGGCAGAGGAAACAAAAGAGGAGGAAATTCAGAAAGCTCTGATGAATATAAAGGGTAATTCTGATGCCTGCTGGCATCCAGGGCATACTGATTTTCCATTTTTGAAATTGATATGAGGGAAAAAATGCAGCATTTCAGCAAGTCTCCAAATAGTGTCTGACTCAGGAGTGTTCTCAATCCTTCATCGTGCCGTAAGCCTGTTTGGTTCCCCCCACTGTGCTGAGTGTACAACCAAGCCCAAGGCAATCAAGTTGGAATAGAAAACTAATAAGTGTTTAATTAAAACTCATTAAAAGGAAATTGCATCTAATTTTATGTGGGGATGTTGCATTGCTATGGCAACAATATGAATTTACCTGAAACCGCCTGCAGCAGATTTTTTCATGTGCAAAGGTGTTTGAAGAGAGGGTCAGTGATCGTACCTGACTGTTTATCTGCACATATCAGCTATTGGTTGTTTTTTAAAAAATGGCTGTGGACAAACAAAAGCAAAAACCAACAAAGATCAGATGTTTTTCTTGAAGATTTTATTTTAAATGAGAGTAACACAAAGTTTTTATAATGTGCTACTTCTTCTCATAAAACTCATTTCTAGTGTTAATTGAATTTAATTAGCTGACTTGGCATCTGCATTGTCTTTAACACAGATTCATTCTATCTGTTACAGAGTTACAAATGATGTTATTAGTAAATCAGCATACCATTTATTACCAAGCATTTGTTTACCAGCTGCTTTTCTCACCTCGCCGTATGTGATGGTGTTGTTGTAGATACGCATCTCTGGGTAAACGTGCTCCAGGTACCAGCGGAAACTTCGACACTGCATCTTTTTCCTCAAGGCCAAGCGATCCGACACATCTCCGAAGTCAACGCCTGGGTTCTGTCAGCAAATGGTGCGAAACCAAAAACAACAAAGAGAAACACTTTTTAAAATATAAGAGAGTTAAGGCATTGATAGAGGACAAAATAAGGATAGAATTCGGTGACGGATGCACTTGTCGTGTAGGACCTTCATTATTCCTTCATTAGAAATGATCTGTGTTGAGCAAATTCTAATCAGCTGCTTAATTATGAGCCCTCACAGCCAGCTTGCATTATGGCCGACATTTCCAAGATTGATTGGGGCAATGCCCAATTGCTGAACTGCATAAGACCTACATCTGATAAACACACACATATACACACACACTGCTCTTATAAATCTGTGCAGGCATGAAACTGCTTTAATGTGTATTAGTATACAAAAAAACATTCTCTATGGTTACATAAAACACATAACATGCCATTTGAAGAGCATTAAGCCTCCTATAGAATAAAAACCCTCCCACCCACCACTGGACCCCCTCTCCCTTACTTAGGCACAAACACACATTTCATATGCTCGTGTCTAAGCAAAGTCCTTTATATCATCAACTGTGAAACCCCATTAATAACAAATTCTAGTTAGAAACAGCCACCTGTTTTCATGGATTATAGCAGAAAGCAACGCTAACAACCCCATTCGGTGTCACTGAGAGGCTGTGTGGCATTTGGACCCGGGGCAGCCCACTGTGGGGAATCGTAAAACCTTTCCAATTCAAAGTAATTGGACTCTCAGCAGGTACCTCACACAATAACAAGGATCAGTGAGTGTGTATGGGTCAGTTTGGAGGGGGTTCCATGGAATAATCGTAGCATTAGCTCCACACTGTACACAAAATAACTCTACTCCACAGGACAGCAGGGGTAATAACATGCCGTGCCACTGTGTTGGTAATAATACTCGTGGAGGGATGTGGCCTGATTGGTTAGTTTGTCACCTGCCACCTCCACAGCACTTCTCCATGTTGCACACATATCCTCCTGCTCTCAGTCGTTCTAACTTGCACTAACCCGAGTTTTTTGAGACTGTTGGGGCTGCATTAAAGGAAGGCATGTACTTTAGGTATCTCCAGCAAATACTTATTGTTTTGAAGACCAGCGTGAAGCATTCAGCAGCATTTCAACTCTTCTATTCCTTTGTCTTTCATTTAAAACCATCTCACACTGCATGCCCTGTGAGGCAATTACAATTCAATATTAAACCTCTTATTAATGAAAGCATCTGTTTACTGTTGTGCAGTTCATCTCAAAAGACCCTTGAAAGCAATTAAACTAAACTGACGTGTATGAAAATCATCATTAGATACGAGGCTTATCTCTTTCACTTGCCCACCGTACTCGTCTGTTGGAAGTGTGAAGGTCAAGCAGGATGAAATCTGAATTTTGAATTTTTATTGACTTGTGTCTCACCAAGGCTGCAATTCAACAGTGGAAAGAAAATATGTGAGGAGGGGCCTCGATTATTGAAAGGCAGCGAATGATTGAAGGCGAAGAAAGTCTTACGTTCATGGGAATGTTCCAGGCCATGTAGACGTGGGATTTGTATTCGTCCATCCACACTTCAGCGGCTCTTAGTGCGTTGCGTTTGGCGTAATAGTCGATGTCGTTGTTGTAGGGCTTTTTGGTGCGCTCGATGTGGGCCACTCTGGCACATGGCAGGACTTCCATGCTCCCTCCACATTGCCACACCTGGACAATGAGAAGAAGAGCTGGGTCTTTGTACTGAGGATTTTGTAATCACAGTAAAACCATGATGAAAATAACAGTGAAGTCATATCAGACCATACAGGGAATAATCCAGGTACAAAATCAGTTGTAGACTACAGTTTAGAAACTGCAACATTTGCCATTTTGCTATTTTGAAACTGGAAATCATTCATAAAAGATGTAACTCTCTGAAATAATCAGACAGTCGTGTATAAAGTGCCTTAAAGTGATACTTGAAGGTACAAGTATCTTACCATAAAATTACTTTGGTTAAAGTTTCAGTATTTCTAGTTAAAGTATTTTCTAGGAATATTACTTCAGTAAATTTTTTTTTTTTTGAGAAACGGACGTGTCCTGTCCGGCAATATGAAACTCAATATTGATGTCTGAGTGTCCAAATGAAGCCCAACAGTTTTAGTTTCACAAGTGCAGCACAATGGCATTTCACCATGATGCTCTACTTAAATAAAAATGTAAACCTTTATTATAAATTATTTTGGGATTAATTTGTTATAACGGACACGAAGATGGAAAAAGTAAACAAAGAAGAGAAAAAGGAGAAAAGTGATGGAGGCTAAGCTAAGAAGCTAACCAGAAATTGTGTGCGCTGTAAACAACCCTGCTGAGAGGAGGGAGCTGAATGAAATGGTTGTAAATGATGCTGCAGGCTTTGTCAGACAAATTTAATTTAATTTGGAAGCCTTATCAACACGGACTGGCTTCATTCACTTCCTGCACTGCCACTGCTAAACTACAAGCAGACACTGAGCAGAAAATTGATGTTGTCGTTCAAAACTCCTCCTTCTGTTTGCTGATTGGCCCAGGTAAAATTTTACCGAAGAAATCCTTGTCTGTGGGAGAAATCCCAGACGGAGCAGGGAAGGGAAACTAGAATTGAGAGGAACTGCATAGGAAGGCAAGGGCCAGGCTAATTTCATGCTATCTCTGAGTTTCTTTCACTTCCAGACTATATTTTAAAAGAGACACAACAAAGATTAGGAGCCTTGTAGTAAAAATCTTAAAGTAAAATTTTAAAATATCTGACACTTGCTGTATTTAAGTATCAAAAATAAAAGTATTGAGTAAAAGTGAGCTGTTACAATGTTGAATTCGGAGGTCACCTTTCTAGAAAAAAAGCACTTTTCTAAATGCAATAATGACTATCATTTTATAATGAAATGTTAATAAAACATTTGGGATGCACTAGGTTACCTGTTTCAGCTGCATATATGTATACTGTCTCTCTGCCACAATCATTTCCATATTAAGCTACCTCTTCTAGTATGTCCTGCTGGGGTGATATGATGTGATGATGACAATGGACTTCGTGCAAACAATTTGTCAGAATGGTAAATACTTCTCATCCAATCACAGTTAAATTCACTCAATCCCAGAGGTGCAATTTTTCTAAATAGGCTTTATTTATTTTAACATCTAGAGAAAAGATAAGCAGAAATTAAATAGAAATAAAGACCTTCTATAAGAATAAAATGTAAGGAGTAGAAAGTATAGATAATTGTAGAAGATTAAGTAGACGTAAAATGACGTCTGAAAAATAATTACTCAAGTAAAATATAGATAGTTTCTACTTACAGTAATGAAGTATTTGCACTTTGTTACTCTATGGCTCTGTAATCATAAACCAGGTGAACCTGTAAGTTACAACATTCTAACCCACATATAAGCCATCTCCAAACCAGGCCCTGCTTCTGTATTTTCACTTTATACTTGTTTTCTTTGTTGGAGATTTTTCCCCCCTTAAAATGATCATCACATTCAGTGATGCATTCACAACCTGTCCAGAGAACTGTATATAGCCCACCTCTGGGACACCTGAGACCCTGAACATGAGCTGGAAGGAAAATAAAGCAGAATGTATGTTGAACTTTGACATTTACTGAATGCATGTGAGAGCATTAGGATTTGAAAAGTAGTACAACAAAGCTGGAGGCAATGATATATAATTAAATTCTGAATCCTTCCCATCTTGCTTTTGAAAAGGGAGTTGGATTTAATAAATATCTTTTTGTTTGTTTATTTTCCCTTTGGGTTTAGCTCGCTCTTTATTTGAGTCAACATTATTTTTGTTAGTATTTTTTACCTTATTTTCATTTCTGTATTAGGATTGTAACAAATTGCCTGAAGACATTATTTATATTTTTGGTTAAAAAATGTTTTTCTGACTCTGATTTGTGATTCCTTTTGAATTTTATTTGGTTCTCTGACCTTTGTAGAATAAATCTAATAAACCACTGACTACAAGTAATACAATTAAATTTACAAATAAGAGAATAAAGCAGAAAATTGCAACAATACATTTTGATTTTTCAAAACCTTTTTCAGCTCATTAAAATTTGGTTATTTTTGAGAAAGAAGCATACACTTATATTTAGCAGTAGAATAATTAATGTAGTAATCTAACTGTTATTGATTCAGTTTAGTTGATAAATACAATAATTTGATGTATAATTGTATTTGGTAGACGGTTGTTTTACATTTAGGTTGAATTACTCTTCTTTAAGTTAATTCCTTAGCTGAGCTCAACTCATTTTATGTTTTGTATATAAAATTGGTTGATGTAAGGTAAGATAAATGGTAAGGTAAAATTTATTTATATAGCACTTTTCAGCAGCAAGGCGATACAAATTGATATCTAACTTTATATTTTGTAGTTTTTGGTGTTGTTGAAGTCTCTCTTTCAGACTTGAGAAACCAAACATTTACTTAAAGATATGTTCAGGAAATAGAGACTTTTTGCTTCATATTTGCTGAACTGAGAACAAAAACAAGATAAATAGATTATTAGGCCTTCAGCTCATAAATACAGTCTTCAGAGGGTTACCTATGACAACCAAAAAACCCTGATAACTCGTGTGTGTAGCTCAGGGAGTTATAAAAGAAAACAAGCACTGAATAAATGCCACTTTTAAAAGCATCAGTCACAGTGGAACGGAATAAGAAACTGTAGACTGAAGGCTGCTGTGACCCTCAACTACATCCTCAAGGTAAAGAGATATAAAAGAGTAATTTCTCAAATGATAGGGAAAAATGACTTGACAAAAATAGCATTCCCTTTTGCTTTACAGTCTTCATATCTGCAAATCAGTGCCATACTGTGTGAACGTGGTCTAGCAGCTACATACTGACTCAAAACCACCAGAATGCCACAGCATACGGTGGCGTCTTCACAGCCAAACAAACCGCCGCCGCCTACATCATCCACAGCCTCTTAATGACGATTGCCACGATGCGTGACAGACGCTGCTGTCCATTAACTTCTCCCTGACCCTGAAACAATGCCCACTGCACAGAGCTTAAAGATGATGATTTCAACGACCTGCAGAAAAGGAGCAAAGCTTGTTTTGAAGTGACTGTGTTTAATGATCTGGAGGAAAATCTAGCTGCTGGTTTGAGATGAATAAAAAACTTATCTGAAACTTATTTTACTTTGAAAAACCGGAACGGCGCTAATACACTTCAAAACAAACAAACCAACAAACAAAAGCATAATTTCTCAAGATCTTTTCTGGTTTGTTCCTGAATAACCCAACAAGTTTTTGTTAGTATTAATCAACTCTTAAATAATTTAAAGTCAGTGTAAAATGGAAAGCAGACAAACCTTTGAGTTTTATTACATTAATCAGAAATCGGCAACTTTTTTATGTTAAACCCCTTGTTGTGTAAAATTAAGGTACATTCTTTAAAATACAAGCTGTTCATTATATACTGGTTTGTTAGCAACACATTTTATCTTTGATTTAAAAAACAAATGCTCAGAGTTCTTACCATAGTTGTTAAGTGTAATATTGACTGAATAAAGAATATATACATATTTACTGTAGATCATAATCCTTTTGGTATTCCTATTATTATTTAGAATACAGATCAACAAATGTGGTCTCAAGTATAAACCACCATACAGAGGCCTTTTACTTTTTAACAAGAGAACGTGTCACCCAGCAACACAGAGCTCTCTAATGTGCTACTAGTTGTTACAACGAGGGTTTTATGGCAGAAACATGCGCCAGACTTTAGACTGACAAATATGCATATCAGGATCCAATCAGTTCAAACGGATACAATAATGAAATATAAGGTGAAACATCGATTAAAAAATAAAATGCAGGATTTGCAGTAATGTCACCTTGATGATGTTAGTGATAATATTTGATGCCAAAATCTTTGCATATCACTTGTGGCGTTTATAACTTGTGAGCTAACTTTATAAAAGGCAAGCTATAAAGTTAAGAGACATGATAAAATATTCTTATCATTCAGACATGAAGATCTATTGTTTCTAACAGAAGATGGACGACAGCTGTGAACAAAAAAACAGGGGCTAGGGGGCATTGATTACCCCTAATATGCAGCCAGCATTACATATCATATAATATTTTAATTTGCAAGCCTTCAGTGTGTAGCTACAACATCATATGTCTGCATTTGTTCATTGTCTGAAGTTGTTAGCCTGATGGCTACATAACAGTTTGTTTCACAATGTGCTCTCCATCAGAGTTAAACTTCATCAAAACATTGTGAGAACAAAACATCTGCAAATAGTAATGAAAATGGTTTCAAATTATAAAACCATACTATGTTTGAATTAATGAGCCACAATGTTACAGAATATAAGTAAGTTTTAACAGTTTTCACTTAAGTTTACATGTTTCTGCAGTATTCAAACAAACGTGTTGCTGTGTTAGATGTATTTGAGGCATCTTTCTGCAGACTTCTACTTCTTTATATCAATGGCTTAAAAAAACACAAAATAGAAACACATCTATTGACCAGCTAACTCCACATCTTCAATGATCAATCACACTGACCCTGGCCTAAAAAATCCATCAGAGCTCTAGAGTCATCTTTACATGCATTTTCTCCCCCAAAAGGCTTCACGACTGGAATTTTTTCGTAGACATAAGCGCAGTACTAATTTATTGGTTTTTAGTCCCTGTAGCTCCTATTCATCACCTTTGGAAGCAAGATCTTAATAAAGCACTCTCTTTGGTTTCTTCCTTTGTGTTTGAGGTGTAAAATCTATAGTGTGTGTGAAGGCATGAGTGTTAACTACTTATGGATATGTGCATGGAGCACTTGTGGATAATTGTAAATGAATGTGTGTGTAATCGCAGTAAGCAGCAGGCACTAAAAGCAAACTGCAGATCAATATTTCCTCAACCATTTCCAGCAGGTCAGAAACCCATCAGCTAACTAGGCTCATGAAACTGCAAATAGTTTTTTTGAATCACTTTAAAGCTACAAGCATACTGGATTAAAAAAAAATAAAAAAAGAGTTTGTTTTCTTATTTAGAAGAACCTTACACATAAGGCAAAACTATGATTTGATTTTTTTATGGCAGCAACTATAAATTTTCTCCCATATTGTCACTGTAGTGTACTGTGTAATATCAATAGCAAAATGTTTTACAATTCTATTTGCTAGGAAGTTGAAAGTTAACTAATATATGGTGCTAAATGTCAAAAACATTAAAAAAGATGCAAACAACCATTTTATTTTGCCTAATTTATCAATGTTCTCGGCTGACAGGATAAACAATCATGTTTTTGCCTGTCTGTGAGTCATTGCATTGCAGAATAAAGCTTTTGAGAGAAATCCAGTGGATTCCTGCAATTATTCAGACATACCATTTTGAACATCCCATTTTTTTATTCTACAAGATGTTTACAGCGCACACAATTTCCAGGTAGCTTCTTAGCTTAGCTTCCTTCATGATCGAGATGGTGCACTACATACGTCACGGCCAAATGTTAGCGGTTGGGTAAAATCAGATCCAATCATTTAAAACCTCAACAAAGTTCACGCCTCAAGCAAGCAACCGTTTCTCAATAACCGAGAGTCCAGACCCTCTGTGCAAAGCAAAGCGAAGATCATGGGGCTGTTTTTTTATCAGACTATGATTATACTAAATGAGTAAAAGGAAGGTCTGCTTTGATGTCTTTGTTCAGCATCAGTGTTCTTTAGCCTCCTTGATTCTCTAAACTATCAGGTTGAAATGGCGGCAGCAGTACAATAGTCATTTGTCTGAAGTTTGATGTTAATATGATGCTATTTGGTGTTTAATCAACAAGATTAATTGCAAAGCAGAAAAAAGTGAAGAATGGCGAGGCCCAATACTTCCTACATTTGCAGAACGTCACCTCTATTCATGATAATAATTAATGTCGTGACTTTTCTTTAAGCATGGAAAAGTCACAGCAGGACGAACTCAGCATATTGTTGGCTATGCTGTGCTCCATTTACCCTGGAAGTTCAAACTCAGATGTGGGAATGGTATCATCCCCAAGTTTACGATGCCCCAGTTGCAAGTTGGAAAACCACTCATTGAGCAGGCTGACTGTTATTAGCAATACAAGCTAATAATGTATTTCACTGTGGCAACATGTTCACTAACAGAGGTGATTTGTCATACTGTGTGAAACTCATTTATTGAGATACAAACCAGCAGAAGTGCAAATGAACAGTTTATTACAGCAGCTATCATTACTTTTCATGCATTAAGAAGTAATGTTAAATTTCAAAGTTGGGGCACTATGATAGTGTGCTACATTCCAGTTACTTATAGCTCTATTAAACAGGCCATAGTAAACCCTCATTTACATGGTTTTAGTCAAAGCATTTTCAGAAGTAAATCAGACTAAATTAAACTAATTTTTCTTTCAGTGTGAAAGAGTTAATGTAAATTGGTGTTTATAGTTCAAAACGTTCACATTGTTCTAAAAGCTGTTTGTTACAGGCCATTATGTTATGATGCATTTATTGTTTCATATTGGTTCAAGGGAAGTGGTAGTGCAGTTAGAGAAGATGAGCCTGTGATCAAGGAGTTGCAGGTTTGAATTCTTGGAAAGGTGAGGCACCCACACCTACCTCCACCTTTATTTTCCCACCTTGAGTAAGGCCCTTAACCTTCCAGCTGCTCCACATGTGTGATGAGTAAAATGCAGAGAATTAATTGCTCTATTAAGTTTTATTAACCAATAAAGTGTATTTATTTAAATATGTATTTAATCAGGTAGATCTCAATGAGATTAAAAATCTCTTTTTTAAGAGAGATCTGGCCAAGAATGTCAGCTGGACACAAACATTACCAAATCCTAAAACCACATCTACTGTAGACTATTTAATTTATTCAAGTTATTGAAAAAATATTTGGGTACAGTAATTATCCAAAATAGATGTTTGTCTTGTGTATACATAGTAAATTATTCTTACAGTGAAAACAGAGCTTCAAATGCTGGGCAACATGTTGGATACCAGTTTGTGTTTTTTTAATATTTTACTTTCATGAAAATATAGCAAATCTAAATACCAGATAAAATTGCTTTAATCTACCACCTTGTATGACATCCCACACACAGGTCCTCTGGACTGCATTTTTGTAAAGTCCATTTGGAGGTGACCCTTCATTAAATTGCAGCCTGCATCATTAAGTGGAAGCACTTAACACAGAGATCTTTGATGTCATGGTAATGTAATTGCTAATTTAATTTAATTGTCTATGTACACGCAGTTAGTTGATTGCAGCTGGACCATTTGCGTAATAAGCTCCTCGAGGCTACAGAAAACATCAGCATAAAAGCTATTAACGGCCGTAAACAGGGCTCCATCAGCGCTGCTTATATACAGCACAGTCAAACTGGGAAAACAAGCGTTTCATAGAGACATATGATGAGCTGATGGACAGGTACTTAATTTAACCACAGTACTTCTGTTAAATACATCATCACAACAAAATCTTCCCAAAAAGTTGAAACATGACATTGCACTGAAACTGTAAAAAAGAGGGGTTATCTTTGTGAACCCACTGGAATGATTTAAGGGCTTATTTAACTTTTACATAGTTAATCTTGCAAACCAATCAAAGTAAATAAAACCACATGCAGCTGCAATTATTTGACTTAAAACAGCTGAGCTTGTTTTGATCTTGGCAGGTTCTTTGCAAACAAACATACCACACGATTTGCAGGGCTTGCCAACCCTAATGTACTGTTCCATTAATTGAAGCCAGACCTAGATGTGGGGCTTTCTGGTGAGTGCCTGGTGGTCAACCTGGGGGTTGAGCCACGGAGGCCAAAAGACAACCAGAATGTCACTTCCATGTTGGTCAACCTCCTGCAAGGAGGACTATAAAGGTTGGGTGCTAAGCAAGTTGAGAAGGAGGGTCTCTGGCTCAGGCTGTGATGATTTCTGCTGGCATAAGCTAAATCTAGGGACATGGGATAACACCTGACTAGCAGGTAGGGCTTCAGAGCTTGTGTGTAAGGTTGAGCAATACCAAATAGATTTGCTTGGTTCTACCTCTACACACAGCTTGGACTCTGGAACCCAGCTGCTTGAGAGAGAGGCATCAGGCAGGTGTGAGGACACTCACACCTTCCCGTCTAAGTGCCTCTGTTGGAGTGAACGAGTGGAATTCCTCTCTGCAGCGTCAAGTTACGGGAGGGAAGGCTTTGATTGTTGTTTGTACTATGCACCAAACAGTGTGTACACTAGTCTTAACAAACCCCCTGTTTGTCCATACTTGGTACTAGTCCATGGGTCAATGATCAAGTTTCAAGTATTGCCTTACATTTACACAGTATTTATTCAACACTTTGGTGAAGAGAAGGGCAGAGCTGTCCACTGATCACCAGCTGGGGATGAGGTGGGGAAGCTTACTCTAGGGTGTTAAAATGAGTGGCTCTGACTGATTGTTGAACTTCATATTTAAGAGGAGCAGTGCAGTTTTTGTCCTGGTTGTGGAAATGTGGGCAAGAGCTTCATTCTTCCAGGGTTGCTAAGAGGTTCATGGGAGTTTGATTCTCCAGTCCATGTGTTTTGTGGACCTGGAGACTTATGACTGTCTCCTCTGAGACATTCTGTGGGGTTGAATGATAAGATGCCAGGGATGCATTTAAGAGCTGTACTGTCCCTGCATAACCAGAACAAGAGCTGTGTCTGCATTCTTGACTCAGAGCTGAGCTGGATCTTGGTGTATGTTGGCCTCTGCCAGGGCTGTATTTTGTCTCAGATTCTTTCGGTGGTGTTCACAAACAGGACCTTAAGGCGCAATCCTAGAAAGGATGGTGTCTGCTTTGGGAACCTCAGGGTCTTGTCCTTGATTTTTACAGATAATTGAACTTATTGAGGTTCTGTTCATGTCTTCAGACCGTGTTTTCACCATGCACTGGGTTGGTTCACAACATATTGTGAAGCAGTTTGGATGACATTACCTTCTCCTCTATGTCTGAGGCCACAATTCTCATCCAGATAAAAGGTGGAATGCTCCCTCTGAGTTTGGAATGAGTCTTTGCCTCAAGTGGAGGGTTTCAGTGAATATGCCTTGTAAATGAATGATGGTAGGATGGAGCAGTAGATGATTTGATGTATTGTGGCTTCGTTTTCAGTAATGAAGGCATTTTGATTGCATCTAAAGATGTGTCTTATGGCTAAGTTTCTACTCTACTGGTCCATCTATCCAACAATCCAACCCTCATCTAGAGTCATGAACAATGGATTATGACAAAATAAAGAGATCCTAGATATAAGAGGCTCAAATAAGCTTCTTTTTGTAGGGTAACTGGACTGAACTTTAGAGATAAGGTGAGGAGCTTCGTCATCCAGCGAAGCTCTGATTAGAGTTACTTTGTTTCCATATCAAAAATATTAAGATTCCTTGTGGACATCTCCCTTCAAAAGTTTTCCAGACATGCCCCGCTGGAAGGAAACCCCAGGGTTTGAACCATAACTTGATATGAAGTGGGCCACTGGTGTAGGTGGTGGGGTAGAGGGGGGCAGATTTCAAAAGCTGCTAAAACACTGAACTTTAACAAGCTCGGATGCCAATTGTTAAATGCTTCCGTCTCAGCAGAGCAGCCTTTTTGGAAACTGCAAGGATGTTACCAATTACCCATCTGAGTGTGTTCTCCATCAGTGGGCAAAATGAAAAGTAAAACATAGCTGAGGAGAGCAGATAAGAAGACAGACTGAGATGATAAAAGGTTGTGCTGAGATCATTCATGATTTATACTGTGTCCAACTGACATGTGACAGACAGGGAGGAAACTATCCTGAAGCTTTAGGTCTAAGTGTGTGTAGCTACAACGTGAAGGTCATTCAGCTTCCAGACACCCCTAACTGAACATTTAATTTAATATTATTTTATTTTAGTATGCATGACTTGCAAGTCATGCTGTGTCACATTTGTATATTTTGTTTTTAATTTAGATTGATATTGAAAAAAAAATCTTGCAAAAAAACTATTTTTAATAGGAACAAACATAATGATACTGCTTTTACTGCTACCACTGAAAAAATGTCACAAAACAATGCTGAAGAAGGTGAAGGCTAACTGGACTGTGGGTTCACAGCTCACTGTGACTCAATGAGAACCAAAGACATTCATTAAGGGGGTAAATTAGGAGACCATTTGATGTAAAACATTGTTCAATAAAAGACAACTTCTCTTAAAAGATATATGGAGTTAATTTGTTTTCTTTGTTTTGAAAATATTTCTGTACCTATCAATGTTTCTTTTATACATATTAGCTTTTAGATTTGAAAAGCTCTCAGTATTAGATCATAGCAAGATATCGCTAAAATAGATTTAAAGGAAGATGAATGTGTACAAGGAAAGCAGCAAAAGCACTTTTAACAGCCTGTTTTCACATCACGAAGCGAGCTGATCAAACATCTCTGATACTTTAGTTCATCATCAGCTTTTTATATGATAATTTTGGTGATTTTTGATTTTGATCATTGTTTGAGTGTGCATGACGTTACACTGAGAAATTTTGTCTTAGTTATATTTTATTTGTTTGCCTACAAGTAGTTTGTTCACTTATTCTGTTTTTATCTTGTGAAATTTTAGAGAGAAAACAATACTGTTACATTTACAATTAATTTTAATATTTATGGTGCTAGCTGTCATTAGCATCATAATGTGAATGCTGATCACTCACCGTTGTATCCCTGTTTTATTAGCTGAAGGCTGAGTATTGTGATTACTGAGATGCATCAGGACATGTATATTTTAACACACACACACACACATTCTCGTGGGGACCGTAGATTGACTTCCATACATTGTTTGGTCATTTTATAGCCTAACTCTGACCATTTACACCTAAAATTAACCTTTGAGGTACCTGCCTGACCCTAAAACTAACCTAAACTCAATTCACACCTTGGTCCTAAATTTAATCCCCCATCTGTAGGTTGCATTTGTACCCGGGCTTTGGTCCCCAACGATACATGTTCGGTCCCCACAAGGCTGCATTTTTCTGGAAAATGGTTCCCAGGATGTAGCAAAAACGTCCCCCCCCCTATACACACACACATACATTCATACATACATACATATATATATGACTTAGGCTATATTGAAAAACAATAAAAGACAACATTTTGGAACCTGTAGTCAGATGTTATTTAAAGATAATTTATTGCTGGGTTTGCATCTCACTAGTATGGTTTCAGTCTTTTCCTACCTCCAGAGCACAAGAGATCCAGATTCTTCAACTGTTTGCATGTGTTTTGCAGGTGCAAGTTTTGAACATCGATTTAATTCACATTTCCTGTTCAAGACATTAGCATCTTGAACTTTGCTTTCAACCAAATGCTTTCTCCATTTGCTGGCACAGTTTGCCCACATTTAAATGAGCTATTATCCATTCATTTAGAGGAAATTGCATCTGTGTTTATGTAAATAACTGCTTAGGCAAAACAGAAAGTCTAATTCTTGAAAGCCAGTGCTGTCTCCTGAAAGCTGGTGATTCCATCTCAGTAGGCGGGGTACACCATGGACTAGTTGGAAGACTATCATAGGGTCACACAGAAACAGCAGACAGAACAGAGGAAGTTTAATAATCTGCTTAAAAAATACCTTCACAAAAAGAGAGCAGGCAGGTCAGAAAAGTTATAATCTATCCTCTGTTTTAGTGATTAGTGTCAGACATTGTTGGATCTACAAAGAAATTGTTAGATCACAACTTTTGATGTTGTACATTCATAATATTACGCTTATTTAACATTTCAGCAGACATTTCTTCACAGTGAAGTTAAACTAATGGAACCCAACATTCTTCTTTTTTGGGGTAATAATTGCAAGAAATGCCTGCCCACACAATCAGACTGGCTTCCTTGGTTTGCAGCTGATCTAATGGTGATGAGAGGTCTGAACCGCCTAAAGGATATAGAGGGTCCACTTCATGGTTCACAAGGGTGAAAGGTCTTTTTTTAATTTAGGAAAAGGACAAAATGACAGATTTAGAAATTCTGAACATGATTTTACCCTGATACAACAAGATGTTTTACTTTCACGGCGCTCTGAGCTTCATTCAAGACCTTCAGCTCACTGTAAGAATTTTTTTTTCTTTCTGTCACTTAATGACCCTCTGTGTTTGTGACAGATGAACATTTTTATGTTGGACAGCGAGGAGAAATGTGTTCTGCTTAGTTTCAGTGAAAAAAATAGTGGAAATTGCTCAAACCTGCTGAACTCAATAGGTAGTCCGTGTTTGTTTCTACTGTCACTGGCTTTAAAATACTACTTATTTACTAAAAAACACCATTCTCGTAATAGATTTTGTTTTGACAATAATGCCAACACGATTGCCTCATCTTCTATTCTCTAAAATCTGTTGGAAAGATGAGTGTCTGGAACTCAAGAGCCCCTTCCTATGCTCCATCACTTCACATCAGCCGTTCTTTTCCTGCCTCTCCTGTTCGTACATCTATAGAACAGAGGGAGCTGATGGAGACGGTGATAGATACAGAGGCCCTTTTAACTGTGCCTGTCAAAAAGCTCATTCCACCTAGTCTCTGCGCTTCAACTTTGATATCCAAAGAAGTCTTCCAATCTGCTGCTGCAGTCAAATTGGTGCAGACTGGTACGCTTCAGATACTCTAGTGTTATCAGATCAGTTCAAGTTTTCTGTGAGAGTTATGGACATCTAGCAGAGGCGATGACGTGAACAGACTCACTAATGCTCCGGTAATAAATGGGGCGAGCTTGAGGGGTGTTCTTTTAAATCTTGCTGATGATAGCATTCACAGAGAGTGCATTTTAATGCTCCTTACATTGCAATTGTCTTTAATGATGGAGGGATGTGAGCTGAAGAAATTAAGGGAAAATGTTATTTATTGCCTTATGATAATGTATTTAAATTAGGCAGGGAATGCCTGCACTCACTCCTAAAAAGTGCTTTTAATGGTGCTTATGAATCACGCAGGAAACAGGTAAACTGACATAGCTTGTCTAATTACCAATTCTTCTGACCCTGAACACCTGTAGTAGGTTTCTAATTAGGGGCGGAGGGTGGGTGGGTGTCATTTTTCTCAATCCATTTCAGCCAGTGCAGTATGCTGCATGTCACTGTTCCACAGGAAGCATAAAGCATGCTTCCCAAACACAAACTGTTGTGTAAATCATAAATATCGCCTGGATCAGCAGAATCTGAAGAGACAACAAGACAATACGAGTTGTGAATTATGCATGTGGAGCACTTATTTATGCATGTTTTACAATGTTAATGGATAAAAACCAAACCCCCTAAGATAAATTCCATCACATCACAAAGCATATGCAGAGCAGCTCCGCTGTGCCATATGCTGGCTGTAAGTCCTTCAGTAGCTGCAATAATTCCTCAAACAATTCTTGATTTGAGACTTTTTACAGCTACATCTCATTTGTCTTGTCTCAACAACACGGATTCAAACAGAGGAATGAACTTTGGAGTGAGTAAAGCTGAGTCCATTAAGCACTAACAGGCTAGTTTGACCACTAAATAATGCAGAGACAAAAGCTTGACCAATTCTCTGAGCTATTGTTTTCAGTTATGTTACACTTTCCTGATGAGAAACAGAAGGCAAAAGACAGAACCAATACAGTAAAAAAGATGAGATGAGCAAACAAATGTTTATATTCATCTTTCAAATAATAATGTATTTCGCCCACCCCCTTTCATGCCAGTGTTTTAGATTAAGATAATCTTTAGTTTAAAACAAAGAGGTACAGTTTAACCTGGAAAATAACATTATGTGCTTTTTCACATTTCACATGATCTGTTAGTGCTTAGAGAACGTGTGGTAAATCACTACCAGCTAATGCCACACCACATTTTACTGCCAAATTCACTGAGGTAGGACCATTTTTGTGTAAACTGAGATAATTAAGTAGTGACAGTCATCTTGAGTTGGACTAACTCCAAAAGTGAATTAATTGTAGATATACAGCTGATACCTTTTTCTGAGATTTTTGTTGAAATCTACCTGTTGGTTCATGCAATATTTTGCTAATAGATAAACAGGGTTAACTCTAAAAGGTAATGCCAAATGTAAATATGTTGCACAATGTTGAGTATAGCCATTTTTGTGTTTTCAAAGTTCAGTTAGCTGTGGCAGTCATCTTGAATTGGGATGACTCCAAAAGCCAGTTATTTGTTGAAGTAAATTTAGTGATTACTTTCTGAAAGTTGAATTTTTGGGGTCGGGGTGGGTATGCATTATTTTTTTATCTTTATATCATGTTATAATGACATTCCTTCATCAAAAACATACTCAGAGTGTTGCTTTGACTCATTCATGCATGTTTGAGAACTCCTTGAATCTCCTGTGGTAGCCATGTGGAGCTGCTTAAACGTTTGCTTGTACAAAACACTGCCTATTTGCACAAAGCCCCTCCCGTCCCACAGAGCATCCCTTCCTTGAAGCATTGTTGTGTTGACGTGCTGAAGTGGGAGTGGGAGAAACGGTAAGAGGTTTTTAAAGAGACAGGGGCCAATTTCAAGGTGTTTAGTTAGACTATGATGCAAAGTCAAATGTATTTTTGATATATATATATATATATATATATATATATATATATATATATATACAGATTTTTAATAACTGAATGTAACATAAATACTTGATTGTAGTATAGAATTGAACTATGTTCCTGGAAAATACATACTGCCCGTTTAAAATCTACTCAATGGATGTATGGGATATTTAGCTAAAAATTTATATAGTGTATTCCAATAGTAATGGCAAAGTTTTGAACTCAGCTTTCTGGGATCAGTTTAATCTACTGACACACCAAATTTCAGCTCAATATTTGTAAAAATTATTGAGTTGTAGTCATTTCTGTGTTTGTTGGGTTGCTTTGCTGTGGCACCCATTTTTCATCAGACAAACTTCAATAGTTGATCAGTTGTAGATGAACACTCAATGATTTCTTTTTCTGAAAGTTTCACCAGAATTTGTTTGGAGATTAATGAGACATGTTGTTTATTGTACAGGAAAACAAATCCACAGGCATTAACATTATTGCTCTGCTTTTAGAGGACAATCGTAAGCTGAATGTAAGCTGAAATTTACACACTACAATCCACAAGTGTACCTTTAAAGAAAAAGGCTATGGAAGCAGCCGATTGATTGGTGTATTCTGTCTGTTGTATTAGTCCTCAGTGTGCCATTATCTAGTAATTCTTCGCATTTATCATGTTTCATTTTCTCAATTCTAAAAATCAAAGTTCCTCAGAGGTTTAGAACAGCCTCTTATCTTTGTAATGACTCAGTTTGTTGGAATGGGCTCACATATGGTGAGCGCCCACTGTCATTTGCAGTTTGATGGACATGGGCACACAGTTGATTTAGAAAGTGCCAGAATGGCTGCTGTCTCTACAGATGGCTGCCACTCATAACGATCTTCGTGTCCTTTCCAAGGTGACTGCTTTCACTGCGGCGGCTTGCAGTGTCATGGACAAGTCTAATTGAAACCTGACTGCAAGGTTTTTCCAAAGAACCTGATAAATCCAGCAGCCACTTGCTCATCAGTGGATAGAAAAAGATTTTGTTGAAGGGGAAAGTAAACAGATCACAGTAGAAATAGGCAGTTTTACCAACACATTTAATAAAAGTTTTAAAAATATGCTTTTTCTGAGACCACAGTATGATGGTCAGTCAGGTCTTATAATTCCAAGGCCATGTGTTCAACCCAGGTTACATAAGGAAGTGGATCTGGCAAAAAACAAATTGACCAATCTTTTATGTGAGTGACCCCTGCAGATAAGAGCAGACAAAATAAACAATAAAAACAAAACAAAAAAAGTCAAAATCACAACCAAAATCAGACTAAAACCCCCCAAAATAAAATATTTAAATAATAGTTCATACCTTTTAAAGTGTAGTTTAGTGAAAAGGTTATGAACAAATAATTTCCTACACATTGTGGATAGCTCTTTGAATGACCTCAGCTTTGAGTAAAGCAATTTATTTGTAACCAGATTGACAAGTTAAAGGCTAATCTTGGCAGAGGCCAAACCACAGTGGATTGATGTTTGCTCAAAACAATCCTAATCTAAAAAGTTAAAAAAAAAAAAAAACTTTTACACAACCTTCTTTTTAACAATACAAGACTATACTGGCAAAAATATCTAAACATCTATTTCAGAGGTTGAACATGTTTTGAGACAGAAACAGTCGACTTTGATCTTGGCCTTGCTCTGACAAGACAACTAGTCAGAAATAAACAACATTTCTCTAAACCAGGGCCTACAAAAAGCTATCTACAACATCCATCCATCCCGCTTTCCCTTTGTGGGTCATGGGAGAACTGGAATCTACCTCCAGCAGTCATTAACCTTTTTCACAAGACAGTTCTGCGAAATCGCTGCACAGACCAGTCCGGCTTTATGCTCCCTCAGGTCATTCATAAAATCCCAGGAGAAGCCGTCCAGGTCCCGCTCACATGTAAGCATTCTGAAATTAACCCAGCAGCACGGAACCAAAAGAGGAGAGAAGTTCTCAGCTCGGCTGAAGTGGACCGCAATGTATTTATTGTGTGACGGATGTCGACTGCCCCATATCAAATAAACCAAAAAACAAATAAAGAAACTAACTTTAGCGATCATGTGGTTCAATATTTTTTTTAATAACTACAAAATTGCTGTTCGGTGTCGTCTTTAATATTCCCTCAGTGATAAACCTGCTGATTAATCCTGCAGTTGCTCACTGACGTCTTCCTTGTGTGAAAAAAACAAAAAATAAAACTGAATTAACTCTTTTTAGAGATTCTGTTGTTTAATATTTTTAAAACTAACCACAGTTACTGTTTCCTGTAGTTTTTAATATTCCCTGTTTATTAATCCTGCAGTCACTTGAGCTGACGTCTGTCTCGATCGTATTAAACACACACACACGATGCCACGATATCGCAAAAACGTGCCCAAAAACACTCACAAAAAACAAGAAATAACTGATTTTTACAGATTATGCGGTTCAACATTTTTTAAACTAACTACAAAGTTGTTGTTTCTTGTCATATTTAGTATTCCCTCTGTAATAAATATGTTTGTTGATTAATCATGTGGTCGATCACTGATGTCATCAGCTCATTATCATTTTCTAAATGAAGAATTGCGGGTTGCTTTTTCACAAGTCGGTCAGCCCGGATCGGGCCCAGCTATGATACTACTCACTTGGGGGCTCAGAGGAGCATCAGAGGGGGGCTTATTTTACTCGCCTTTCCGCCTTTGTGTTTTTTCTGAATGGAGGACAGAACACGCGTCAGTCTGGGACTGAGCAGTCTTAAGAACGGAGCTATTGTGTGAGGGGCGAGTTACACCCTGAACCATTACACGGACACACAGAGACACAAGACAAATGTCTGTTCACACTTTTATACTAAAAAAAAAGATGTGTTGGATATACTTAAACAAATTAAGTCAACGCATTACACTCAACTGAATTGAGTAAATGTAAAGCAATTTTTTACATTTACTTTACAAGTATATGTAAAGTAAATGTTACATTTACTCACACACACTTCACCACACTTTTTTGCCACTTTATGGCAAAAACAATTTAATGGCAAGTTCCTCAGACGTTGTGCAGATTGTGTCTTGTCTTTGGCTTCATACGGCTTTATGACTTCCCATGCTCTCCTGTACTTCTCTGGAGTGTGTTGCCTCATTGCTTGTAGTTTTTTCCTGGTCTCTTCTTCTTGGCGTCTGGCAAAAAGCCATAAACTGAGCCAAATGTTTATCACTGCTACTGTGTCCTCCATTGTTGTATTTGGGGTCTTCGTTTTCTACTATGTTTAATGGTGGCTGACAAATAGCTTTGGGACATTACCGCCACCAGCTGGCAAATAAGTGTGGCATCAATTTTCAGACTCTGGGACCGCCCAACCATACAACGAACCCACCCACTAGAGCTGGTCCTGAAGTGTAATGGAAAACCCCTCGAACCGTGCTGAACAGAGTTGAGCCAAGTCAAACTGTGCTGTAGAGACGCTAGTGGAAAAGGGGCACAAGTTTCCATGTGAGGTTGATTAGCAGTAATAAAATATTTTATATTGGTCAAATGCATCATTGTGGGAGCTGGTCAGAATATACAGACAACATTTGACTACACCTGGCAGCACCTATCAAAGTGCCACCTAAAAATATTTAAGGTCTATTTTTGGTTTATGCTTTTATCTTGTTTTATTCAAACATTTTTATAAAAGACCTGAGCTGAGATGTAAGAAAAGTGGACTTCTTCGGTTGAAAAACAGTTAGATGAGCTGCTGGGTTTATTGCAAATGAAAGTCTATTTAAAATAGGAGGTAAAGGTACAACTATTTAATACAAAGAGAGCTGATATATTACATTATTTAGCATAATTTAAGTTTATGAAGGACTGAAAAAATGTAGAACAAAATCATTATCAGTTCTTTCTTTGTCACCATGACTTGGAAGGATTTTTGTTTTGCACAGTTTTACACTTTCAAGACACGAAGCTTGGAAAAAAAAAACAACTGAACTAAAAATAGAAACAGCAGATTATTATTTTTTAAATAAGAAAAGACAAGTTAGAGTAGGTTTGTTAGCCTGAAGAACACAATCCTTTCATACAATTGCAAGTCTTTTTGTGTAATCTGTATGACCTCTTTCAGGAAAAGAAAAAAAAGGATGAGAATATTTCATTACAGCTCTACAGAATTTAATGATTAATGTTTTACTGTTATTGCCAACAACTGGTTTTTAATTTCATTTGAATAATTTCTCTCTTTAACCAGTGAATTTGTGTTTGAAACTAAGCAGTGCATGCTGCATGTTCTTCAGAGTTTTAAACAAAAAAATTAAAAGAAAAGAATATAAGAACATAAAGATAATTCCTTGTAGAAACATATATTCCTTATACTGCCAATATAAGCCAAAGTTGCTTGTTTTGTGTTTACGAAGGTTCATTAGCATCTTGACCCAAGTTGATTCCAAAATATATTCAGTTGTTAAAGTTCAGTCATTGATTACGTTCTGCAAGTTTCAATAACACTGAGGGGTAAGGTTCTGCCTCAAGTGGAGTAGTTCAAGTATCTTGGAGTTTTGTTCCTGAGTGAGGGAAGAATGGAGCATGAACTGAAAGACAAATCGGTGCAGCCTCCGCAGTACTGCAGACTCTGTTCCGGATTGTTGTGGTGAAGATAGGCGAGTCCCTCTGTTTACCGGTCGGTCTACGTTCTTACCTTTGCCTGTGGTCATAAACTTTGGGTAGTGACCGAAAGAACAAGATAGCAGGTACAGGTGGTCAAAATAAGTTTTCTTCACAGGGTAGTAGGACCCCCCCGTTATAGATAGGGTAAGAAAATAAGAGACTCTGCTTCTCCACATTGAGAAGAGACAGTTGAAGTGGTTTGGGCATCTGGTAAGGATGACTCCTGGAAGCCTCCGGGGCTTCAGACATGTCCTACTAGTAGGAGATTCCTGGGAAGACCTGGGACACATTGGAGATACTTTAGGCTTCTGCACACTCCCTCCAAACTGCCGAAATGGGTTCAGATTGTCGCAGTTTCATGATGAAAATTGCATCATCCTGTCCGTATTGTTGACATTTCGGCAGTTTCTCGACACAACCCGCGGGTCGAACTTCCACATAAAAACTTATTGTGTGATTGGTCAGAAGTTCGTGGGAGTGTTTTTTCATGCTAAAAGCGCTCAGACGCTGCATTTTGCTTCAACCGCTCGCTTCAAAACAAAACAAAAAAAAAGCGACTCACTTCCAGAGCAGACTGTTGTACCAGGGAGCAGCAATTTATAAAGATAGTCAAATGGCCAAAAACTCATGGAAGAAGATAAAACAGACATTTTTGCATGGAGGACTCTAACTGATAAAACCTGTGAAGCTTCAACAGTGGATAAATAACGCCGGGTG
>JARVJO010000394.1:22566042-22591051 GCA_031762555.1 Cynodonichthys magdalenae | reverse complement strand
CCAGGAGCTCGGCACGGGGTGTCTCAGGGACTATGAAAGGTGTGTGTGAAAACGAATGCCGAAAAACCACGTGACTGTGCATCGACTGTTCGGCTTTGGAGGGAGTATACAGAAGCCTTTTATCTCCAGGCTGGCCTGGGAATATCTTTAACTCCTCCCAGAAGAGCTGGAAGAGGTGGCTGGGGAAAAAGACATTGGGCCTCATATTAAGCTGCTGCCCCCATGACCGGACTGAGGAACATAGAGGAAATGGATGGATCATGAGTTATGTTGGTACCAGATAGACACATGCTCACTAGCACACACAGCTTTATATTTCTGTCCTTATTAGGACCATGTTTTGACTCCAATCATTTCTGTAGCCTAACCCTTACCAGTACATAATTTACACCAACCTAAACTCAATTCATGCTTTAGTCGTAAACCTAACCCCTAACACCTCAATAGTGTTCCACCATATTAGGACAAGGCACTGGTCCCAAAAAGGATTACTGGTTCTAACAAGGTAGGTATTAGTGTCTTAAAAAGGTAACAAAAACCTGGTACACACACACCTGGCAAAAACATTGTCATCCATCTTTTACCCTTTGGGCAAAGGATGATAATAAAATCTTGAAGCGTTACTATAAACTGTCATTACTCTTTAGTTCCTCTGCTCAGGCTGAATATGGGGCTCCAGGAAAAGTGTATTTATGTCCCTTCTCTGTGTAGCTGTTGGTGCTGCCGGGCTTTAATTAGCTCCAGTTTCCTCTCTACAAGGAGAACTGGACCAGGTGCCTTCAGGCCCAGTCCAGGTGGTAATGAAGACCGGGCATTAAAGCAGGAAAACATATAAATAAATAATTCTTTGGTTCATTAACTTTGAAAGGAGTTTCATGTGAGCTTATTAAATGTCATCAAGAGGGGGAGGAGGCCACCCTGAAGAGATCACCCCAGAGTTTCTTGGTCTGATTGATTGGATTGTGGTGAAAATGAGACAGACTTCATAAAGTGCCTTGGATTATTTCCTGCTGGCATGTTCTTTAAGTAAACTCACCTCAGATTATTCTCTGTGGCAAGGAAGTTGTAACCATCATGTCTTAGTTGTATGATTAAATTAATGCTTAAAAAATGTCTAACTTTGAACAAATTAAATTTGAGGGAATGTACAGTGATTATGACTCTATTAATTAGTAAAGTCAACACATATGCAGCTGCTGAGGCCAAAGCTGAACATTTAAATAAAATAGTGTTGAGAATTATACTGCACTTTAATTTTAAAAGGAATCTTACCCAAATCTTTTGTTTTATTTTACTATTTGAAGTTCAGTAATATTGGTGTCGTATCAGGCCTGATTCCAGCCTTTTTACAAGTATTCATACTCCTACAAATTGCCCTGATACTCAGAACCGATACCAATACCAGTATTGATACTGGAATACTGGGGTTGATACTCAATTGAATGTGTTACAGTTTAAACTTCAAGTGAAAAAATTGTTATTTATTGTTTTAGATGTTACAACAGTATATAGCATGTTGTGTATTTGATTTGATCCAGTCAGAGGAGCTGTAGGCCAATAAGAAACACCTTGTTCTAAATAAAAGAAAAATATTTTTAAAGTAATTTTGTAACATTAAAGTTTTAACTCAGTGAGTACTCTGTATTGGTACCTGGTATCAGCGAGTACCCAAACAAAAGTACTCATACTTGGTTGAAGAAAAACGGATACTTGGATACGCCTACTTATTATCACCTTGTGCCTAAAGGCAAAAAGCAGTCAAAAATGTTTTTGACATCTACAGTTGATTCATTTTTCAAGTCAACCTGATTCAAGATGGTCAAATTATCATGTGGGATCATGCATAATATTTTATTTTAAGGTTTGACTAAACTGGCACCAAATTCATTGCTTCTTTTTATAAGTTAATCTTAATCTAAACCTCTACAATAAAAAATAGCGGGTGAAGGACTACTTGGCTTAAGTTTTGATACATATGCTTGAAAAGATGAATTTTATCTAAGCCAGACAAACACCTGTATATTATTATTAAACAGCAGAGGGTAAAGAACTATAATGATTTAGCTTAAATTCCTGAACATGTTTGGATTTTTTGACTGTGATGGCATTTTTTCTAATTTACAGCAACCAAAACCATGCTGCTCAAGCTTTGATCTTATGAGAAACTTCACAAAATGGGTTCAGGAATCAGACAAGCTTTTTACCTTTAGGACAACACTAAAAACTTTGTTTTTAAAAAACTGAGTTTGGGCGGAATTGTTACAAATCACTTCTCATAGTTTTTTCACATATATCATAGTTCCTGTACTTATTATCACTATTTTTTTATTTTTCTCCTCCGCCACCTGTTTGGGGCAGATGGCCACTCGTCCTGAGACTGATTTTGCTGCAGGTCTCTTTCTGTCTCAGTGGGCGCCTGCTGCTGATACATGAAAAAAACAGTGTAATCTGCTGGTGTCCTCATGTAGACAACTTCTATAATCACTATTGTAGTAAATCTGACTGTTCTTGGGTGTAATTAATTATGATTAGTTTGCATAAGAAATTTAAGTTGGACCTATATGCTACATATGACTCTGAGATTACTTTGTTTATGACTTGTGTAAATTTACACATTTCAATAAAATATTGCAATTGGTAGTTCAAAACAATTTGTACAATTTATTATCACCTTGTTTTTGTTTCTTTTCTGTAGAAGCAGAGATGTATACAAACGTGTTACAAATATAAACTGTGAATTGTTTAAAATGGTTTTCTTTGCATGTTCGCTCATATTTTTAAAATGCTAAATAATTGAAAATATGTGTTAATAGAATCAACTGCATGGAATGACTCAGGACATCCTCGGCACATCTGGTGGGATCTATTTGCCGACAGAGTCACCACAGCATCACAGAGACACTCTAAAATGAAAGGTAACTCTCAGCACTCCTGAGATACTCCATCAGCAAGGAGTCAGCGATCAGCTGGGGGAGAGAGGGGGAGTCATATTACAAGATAAACTCATATTGACACGTCTGGCAGAATTTATCATTTTTGACCAGAAGCATTTTTCTGTGTTTGCACATGGACCTTTGTGGTGAGCAGCACGTTCAGACAGGTCATTTACAACGGTTAACAAAGGTGTTCAATTTCTCTGCTGGCTGTGAAGTCATGAGCAGAAGATTCTCGTTGAGCTGCATCAGTTGTTGATTCAGTGACACATCCACTTCAGTCAGTTTTTTTATATTTATTGATTATGAAGCTTAAAACTGGGTATGTTTCAGAATCTGTCTGTAGACGTGTCCATTCTTCACCTCATGATACTCAAAGTATCAGTTTTTATCTACAAAGCATCGAAAGCGAAGTAGTAATAATGTTTTGCCCATGTTTGTGGGTGTCTGTAGTGTTAGCAAAATATCTCATGAACCACAAAACAGATTATATTAAAACTTTCAGACAGTGATCACAAGGTTTATGCTGTATCTTTGACTCATCAACTTCTGGAGTGAATCCAATGCAAGATGGTCGTTGCAGCAAAGCAATCTTGGCAAGCACAGTTTTGCAGATTTGAAGCTAAAATTTGGTGTGGTTGTAGCTGAGAGTGAGCACACAAGATCTGTTTTTACAACTTTGCTGACAAATATTAGAATCACCTCTGCTTGCTTGTAAGCAAAATATCTGATCCACTGAAACCTTCGGACAGCAATTATGGGCTGACGCTGCAGCTGACTAACTTTTACACATAGCTTAAATAAAGACGGCTACCACAGCCAGCACTCATTAGAAAACATGATTATGACTTTAACACA
This sequence comes from Cynodonichthys magdalenae, assembly GCA_031762555.1. Classification (NCBI taxonomy): domain Eukaryota; kingdom Metazoa; phylum Chordata; class Actinopteri; order Cyprinodontiformes; family Rivulidae; genus Cynodonichthys; species Cynodonichthys magdalenae. The sequence goes on along the minus strand of JARVJO010000394.1, from coordinate 22,587,260 downwards.
ACCAATTTTACAGGTATTGATTTAACATTTGGTGACGATATTAGACGATCATCATCCCCAACACATACTGACAACAGTTAAATATTGCCGTCCACCCTGTCAGTCTTTCATAAACCACAGGTCAGATGTCAACAAAACTCTCGGAAAGAAGCCACATCTACAACTGAACAACTAGTGGCTCCTTTTTTCAAGATGGCCACTGTAGCTAATTGACATTACCTTCAATTTTCAAGCTACTGAGCTATTTTTGGTGTGAAAGTACCTGAGAGTTCTCTTCAACACTTTATCTGAGCATTAGCTTCTTTTTAGCTCTCACATGTCGCATGAGATCCTGCATAACATTCACAAGGTTAGACCAAAATAACCATAGGTCTATTCCATTTAAAACAGTCTTAGTTTAAAGCTCTGGCATGAAAGGTAAAGGGTGATAGGCAGTCCTCCAAGGAATGCTAGGCCTTTATTTAATAATTTTTTTATTTTAATTAATCATTGTCCTGCTTCTGTATATTTGCAACTTCCAGTCTTATCAGGTATGTCACACCTGAACCAACAAAATTTTGGTTTATTTCCCATATATTTCCTTTATTCTGTTCTTTTTTCTTGAAAAAAAAAAGCTATTCCATGACATAATCCACTCCTGCTCCTGAACTGCTAACAAATGTGACTCGTTCTTTCCATCTTTCAAGTCTTTTATTACCCTCAACAATACACCCCCCCACCCCCCACTTCGCACAAACCTCTCAGACTGGATCCTGACTTTCATCAGCTTCTTGCAGTCAGATGATACTGGGCAGTCTCTGTTATTGTGAGCGGCCCTGGCTAATTGTTAAACATGTTCATGTCAATCAAACCCTTCCCCAAACGACACCAGCTCGACTCGGTGTGACGAGCGCGCCGGCGCAGCCATGGAGGAGTAATTGTGGCCACTGTGCCAGAAGCCCAACTCCATTCCATTAGCGGCTGTAGATTATAAATAAGTGAAGCCGGTGGTTGACTGTAAGACCTATTCAAGCTTGAACATGTGCTGAATGGCTCCTTTTCTCCTTTGGCATGTGTTTCATTTCCGCGCAGACAAGCAAACGACCAGAAGGAGGTAATTGCATTTGCAGCAGCATTGTGTTAACAAAAAGCGAGGGATATTTTTCATCACATCGTGAAATAAAACTCTAAATTTCCTTAGTTGGAAATAAAAAAACTCCAGGGCCTTGTATGTGTGAGATCCAGAGCCAGTTTATGTTACATTGCATCACAGAGTTCAGTAGAATTAAGTTTATTTAGTATCTGCATCGATCTCGCCCCATAAACCTTGTCTGACACAGCTGCATGGTTTGTTAGGTACATATGAGCAGTGTCACTGAATGATAAAACACTGGGTAACCTTGGGGGAGGCTATTCAACAGAAACTGCTGAGTTATCACTCTATAATGCCAACAAAACAACAATCAGCGAGAAACATGAGACGCCAAATGATTGGCTCTTTATAGCAGGAGGCAGAAAAATCCTGCTGCTTGTATAGAAAGAAAGCTACATGGTGCAGAATAATGGAAGGCTTTGAAATGGTCATCAACAACTATAAGCGTCCCAGGCTTCAATACGGCACTGTAGTCATTTGTAAAGTACGATCCATTCTCCGCTTCCCCGTAAAAGTGATTTTTTTCAAACGCATTCCGCACCTCGGAGGTGTCGTTAAAGCCATCTGGAGATTTCAGAACAGGATGTGTAGATGACGTTCAATGAAGAGTTTGAGCATTCCTCATTCCAATAATCCCACCGAGTTTGTCTTAGATTCGAAGTGGTTCCACTCGGCTGGGGAGAAACATTTTCGGAATTTAAAACGCTAACCAATTCTTCAGCAAGCCGCCCGCTCTCATGAAGCGTAAAATTCAACTCAAGACATTTACATTTTCTGTATACAGGCTTTAGAGCCGTTGGGTTGGCTGAAGATGTGGGGGGATTTTTCCCTCTATTTCAATCTAAGAAACTGCAAAGTTTAATCACAGCTTCTGTTGACGCCTCTGGGTTTTGTGTCTTGAGCTGGATCCTTCTGGCAGCAACGACAGAACATATTATGAGCTCCTCAAAAGTCTGATTATAGATTTCACCAAATAGTTCAAACAGGATAGTCCATGTAAAGCATTACACCTCAGTTCAAAAATAGTGAATTTGTAATTGTAGCTTTTTTGTGTGCAGGGATGTAAAATGCTGCACAAAAAATCTATCCAAGCTTTGAAAAATAGTTGATTAAAAACGTTTTCTTGTAGAAAATCTTCCAGACTTTTCCACTGTACTTTTAACTATTTTAAAAAAAGTATGTAAGACATTTATTGTCTCATTCTGAGGTCAGTGTATGTGGTTCTCACCCTCATGCCCAGCTCGATGTTTTCACCTCCGTAGACCTCCATGCCTGGATCCAGCAGGCCAATCTCACCAAAATATTCCCGATCAACCACGAAGGAGCAGCCAATCATAGCTGGAGTTCTGGATGAGCAAAGAGAGAAAATAATGTTAATATTTATTTTTAGTTTAAAAGCTTAAAAGAGGAGTTTTCATATTTAATTTTAAATAAAACATCTCTAAGACTGAAAGAGATACTAGTAACTTAAAGACTCATCAGTCCCAATATTTATGCCAGAAAAATCAAGTGATAAAGAACTGACTAAAATGCAAAGGTTCCTAAAATGTCATGAGCTGCAAAGAAATGTTTGAAAAGACAGCAGTGCTCAAAGTGGGCTGGTACCTGGTTTTCAGTACTACCTCTGTTTACAGCATCCCTCCAATTCCTATAAAACTGCCAGTAAACTTAGTTTCACCAACTGTAAGCTCCAGCTGATTCTTTAACTTTGTTACCCACAAGACATTCAGCTGAAAACAAGATGTATCTACCTACATCTATAACAGATCAAGTGACCCATAACAAACAACTGATTAAAAGTTCAGCACAAGTAGCCAACCAGAATGCCAGGAGTCTGACCAGTGGTACTGAATACCATAATATATAGAGTCCATGCACAGAAAGAATGATTGCTGCTGTAATCAAACTGTTTGCTCCTAATTTAAGGTTTTGACCAAACAAAATGTGAATACTTAATACGAGAGTGACAGGAAAAAAAAATCCAGTGTTTTCTCCCTCTGAGCACCTCTTAGATAATCATCTTGTAGAAATATTGGAATGAACAAGTAATTCTGTATTGCATTTTAACACTGCTGTACTGGATTTAAAACAAACAATTTTAGATAAGCAAAAGACAAGAAGTGGTGAAAATGATTGATTATGAAGCTGAAATAACACACTGTTTTATTATTTCTAGTGGTGAATTTTGACTGTGTTCAGTATTTACTGTACTTGTCTTTAACTGCTCAGGTATGGTTCAAAGTTCTCAGATTTGTGCTGGAAGGTGTCCACAGTGTAATACTTGTAAGTTTTGTTGCTTGAACTTGACAGACGAGGTAAGGACACGATTTCTCCTTGAACTGAAATTCGGGAAGTTTATCCATGATGATGTTTGTTGCTGTGAGCACTGAACAACAATTGCCCTTTATCACACACACACACAGCACAAAGGTCAAGTCTCTGTCTGACAAATCCGCTGCCTGGAGTTTTCTCACAGCAGTCGGGATAAAAAAAGGAAGGAGGGTCAAACAGGGTTCAATGGTATAAAATAACAAAATGTGTTTGGATAAAAAAACTCAACAAATAAGCAAGCTACTGTTTAGACATTATTTGAAGATGTTATTTCTCTTGATATAGTGAGTCTTCAATTAATTTTTTTGAAAGCAAAAAATAGGAGTATTGCCATTTCATGAACAAAAAGATTTAAGTTCTAATGGTAGATATGTTAATAGAAGTGCTACACCTATTATTCAAAATAATTGATAACGTCAATTATATGACGAGATTCAGCTGTCCATCAAGGACAAGGGCAAATGTTCATATTTTGGACAGAGAGGGAAGCCATTTATGTCTGTTAGATATGTTATTAAGTCTTAAAAGAACTTCACATAAACACATTCTTGAGATGTTTAGAATATTTTTATAATCACTGCAATGATCTTGTCTTTATTACTGTGATTTTTACTGTGTTTTTAGAAGATTTCTGAGTTATCAGCAAGTTTATTAATCCAATACATGCCTCACACCAAACATGAAACACACACTCAATGTTTTCAGCACTGCAGGAACTCATGTCAGAGAGTTAGGTCACCTGATTGAGAAGGGAACTTCCTTATTTTCCATATCAATCCTGGGGGCATGACTTGACTGTATAACAAAACTCTTTCTGACATGCATCATGGCCATTTTGCTCAGGTCTCTGGAGCCAGAGAGATGCTCTGAGTGGACAGCCAATAGCGCTGTGAGGTTGGGGTAACTCTTTCATGTGTGAAAATAAATATTAAAGTTTAAACTTTAATGGGTCAAACTTTAATTCATGCTTTCAAAATGAACACATTTCATTCACATCAAATGAGAAAAAAACAACTTTAAATAGAGGAGAAAGACTCAGGTTTCAACCTTCAAAAACTTACAATGCAGCATTAAGTCTGATTCCTACTCAGTTTCACCCCAATTTACACCTTCATACAAGTGATCGATTTCTCCTGTGATTCAGGCAATCAAAGAGCCTAACAACTCTCCATTGTGAGGGATGAGTAGTTCCAGGTAAACCTACATGTGAACCTAAACTCTACAAGTTCTCAAGGTTTATAAAAGTTGGAACTCCACACAACTCCAGACATTTTGAGTTGAGAAAAAGCTTTGTGGACAGGAAGTGAATAGTCTTCAGCTTCAGAATAGAAGTCCAGTTGTTTTTTATTTTTATTTTTTCTTTTAGATTCCTTGAAGAAATCAGATCAGGCAAGAAATGTTGAGAACTGATGGAGTTGAAGCCATTTTTACCAAACCGTGAAAAAAAGACACAATGTCATGTTAAACACTCAAAAAAAAAACCAGATGTAATGGATTTTCCTAAAAAATAACAGCTGTTTCCACTCAACTGAACTGAATAAAGTTAACCCATTTATGTAGTCATTTTTTTAAATAATCTATTTTATCAGAAAAATCCACAACATTTGTTTTTGAGTGTATTGTAAGTGTGCATTAAACTTTAGCTTGATATCTTGAAAAAGGACAGTGTTTACCATCTCTGAACTGAGGCTCAGTACTTTGAGCAGCACTAGAGAAAATTATTTGGTTACACAAAAAGGAAAAGATCTAACTTCAGCTGGACTGAAACACCAGGCGAGGGCAAATGAGGACTAAGGACCCTCGCCCTGATCGCCCACAAACATACAGTTTTGTTTTTGCATTTTTGCCTTTAATGTTTTGAACAAATTTATAAAACACCAAAAAATAAAATTAAGTACTTTTAGGAGATTTAGTCCCTTTGTGTTTTCTAAGGTTGACTAGCTTTGGTGCCAGCACAGAATTAGGTTGACTAAAAGTTAATCAGTTGTTGAAGCACATCCACTGTTTAATATCTGAGTATTTTATTGTAATCTGCGCAGTGGTTCTCAAGACATTTTGTTGACAGATAGCTAAAGAAAAAGCTTTCGACTTTTCAGACGATAATAAATATTTTCAAACATCAGAATCTGCTATTTTTTTGGCCAAACTTCTACATCTTTAATATTTTAGCACACTTTTTCCACACATATATATAGAATTACAAAACATATTATTGTGCAAGTTAAGTGCACCTATCCAAACTGACTCGCAAAAATTAAAAAGAAATAGTGCCATAAAGGTACTCCCCCCCACCTCCCCCAAATCCTCTTCTTACTTCTCAGTTCCATCATCCTGACAGCTCTTAAAAGCTCAGGTCGCAGCCTTCACATGCTGGCTGTATTATTATTGTGCAGAGATCAGTGATCAGCTCTATTCATCAGTCTGGTCTAATGCCTGGGGCAAGTCCAGCATACACACTGTAGCTCGCATGGACTGAAGGCAAACGTGCGTCTGTTGCCTCCGTTTGAGAGACACGGCAGCGGTGCTTTAAAGTGCTTCTGGAGCTGTGCTGAGATTTATTGACTCAGAGTGCTCAGGGCCATACAGTATGTGAGCCAAAGAGAACAGAGCTTTTAAGTTCAGACCTAATATAAAACTCTGCGTGGGCCATCACTTTTGAGTGTTGTTCTGAACATCCGGGATCCGGGCATAAATAAATCTGACATTGGGTCGCAAACTCTCAGAGTTCTGTGAAAAGCCTTTCTCCAAAATCTGCTCTGTGAGTGGCTTTAAAGCTTCAGAAAAACATGTGAAATGGTCTGTGTCAAAGTGACCTCACTTGCTCGCTGCACAACAGTTTTAAGAAACCGGAATTTAAAACTTCTGCATAACAAAAGCAGAGAGCTTTTGTGTCTTTGTCCAGTGGATTACAGACGTATTTAAACACGTTTGGTAAAATTTTCATTGTGCATAACATTATTATTCATGCCTGACATGGCGCAGTTGTGTTTCCTGAGTACACTTTTGTTGAAATCAGAAGTGGGTGACAGGGAGACCGGAACTGTCTGTGTAGATGAAAACACACACACTCAGCATCTTCACCTCTTCCTCTCCTTTCTTTTGAGAAGTGACCTACCTTGTCTCATATTTAGAGCACAACTCTTTGGAAAGAACTTCCTAGAAACATCAATACTGTTCCTTTGTATAAGCACAGACTCAGCACTTAAAGTAGTGCAATGCATTTAAAAATTGAAGGCCTAGTGTATCGCCTGCCACCTTTCATGCCAGTGATTTAGACTAAAATCATCTTATGTTGAAAATTTATGGAATCAAACTTTGAAAAAAACCCCAAAAAACATTAAGTATTCCCGTGCAAAAGTATCTCACACAATTTGTTAGTACTGCAAGTATGGTGTATTACTGTAATTGCTACTACTACACCACATTTTCACTAAAAATTATTCAGGTAAAGTCATTTTTGTGTAGGCTAAGGTTTATTAGCTGTGCTCCATTTTCAATGGGGGTGACACCAAATGTTAATGTACTTTTGATTTATGGTAAATGAAAGTATCGTTAAAATCAATGCAATGATTCATGAGTAATTTTCCTAACAGAACTGACAAACACACACAGGCAAAAACATTTTTGGATTGCCTTTCATGAGAAATAATGAGAAGAACCATGCCCTGATTCTGTTAAACTGTCATTAAAAGGTTTTCACCATAACAATCATCATTAAAGTTTCCTATACGTAATGACAATTTTAAGTTGTAAAAAATAAGTAATTTCCATCAAAGTTTGGAGCTGCTCCTATTTGTCTGATGTGCAAAGTGATTAAATAGCAATATTAAAGTGAATCCCTCACTAGAACCAATTAACTGGAGCCAATTATGTGAGTAATTAGAGCCATCTGTTCCTCTTAAAATGCTGCAAAGAGAGGCTAAATACCATATATCTGATGTGTCTTTAAGAATCACCTCATCAATCCTTCATTTTCAGTTGCAGCAACATTCAGTCTTCCATAAACAAATCAGTAAATAGGATAAAGAACAGTTCAAGTTTTTCTCTCCCTGGGCTGCCACCTTATTGTGTGGAGAGGTTTGAGTGTCCCAATGATCATAGGAGCTATGTTGTCAGGGGATTCATGCCACCAGTAGGGTCAACCAAGGCAAACATGTCTTAGGTGAGGGATCAGACAAAGCACAGCCCAGAGACCCCTTATGATGAATGGCAACTTTGGACTCGTTGCCCTGATGTGGGTCACTGGGGCCTCACTCTGGAGCCAGCTCTGGAGGTGGGACATGTTGGTGAGCACCTGGTGGCCAGGCTTTCACCCATGGAGCCCAGCCAGGCACAGCCCAAAGAGGAGACGTGGGTCCCCCTACCCATGGGGGAGGCGCCAAAATGGTCGGGTTCAATGTGCAATAGGCTGTGGTCGAAGTTAGCGACCCTGGCAGTCCAATCCTTGGCTACAGAAGCTGGCTCTAGGGACGTGGAATGTCACTTCTCTGGTGGGGAAGGAGCCTGAGCTGGTGTGTGAGGTTGAGAGGTTCCAACTAGATGTAGTCGGACTCACCTTGACGCACTGCTCTGGCTCTGGAACCAGAATCCTCAAGAGGGGTTGGACACTCTTTCACCCTGGAGTGGCCCATGTTGAGAGGTGCCGAGCTGGAGTGGGCATACTTGTTGCCCCCCAACTTAGTGCCTGTATGTTGGGGTTTACCCTGGTGAACAAGAGGGTAGCCTTCCTCCACCTACGTGTAGGCGGATGGGTTCTGACTGTTGTTTGTGCCTACGCGTCAGAGTACCCACCATTTTTGGAGTCCTTGGAGGGGGTGCTGGAGAGCACTCCTCATGGGGACTCCCTAATACTGCGGGGGACTTCAACGGTCATGCGGGCAATGACAGTGAGACCTGGAGGGGTGTGGTTGGAGGGAATGTTCCTCCAGATCTGAACCAGAATGGTGTTTTGTTATTGGACTTCTGTGTTCGCCATGGATTGTCCATAGTGACCATGTTCAAACATAAAGGTGTCCGTATGTGCTCTTGGCACCAGGACACCCTAAGCTGCAGTTGGGAGATCGAAGTTGTTGTCATCTCATCTGATGTGCAGCCACATGTCTTGGACACTCGGGTGAAATGAGGGGCAGAGCTGTCAACTGACCACCACCTGGTGGTGAGTTGGCTCCGATGGTGGGGGAGGATGCCGGTCAGACCTGGCAGACCAAAACTTATAATGAAGGTCTGCTGGGAACATCTGGCAGAGTACTCTCCAATCTCTGGTGCCGAGGTCACTGAGGTGGTTAAAAAGCTCCTCGGAGGCAGGGCGCCGGGGGTGGATGAGATTCGCCCTGAGTTCCTTAAGGCTCTGGATGTTGTGGGGTTGCATTGTTTGATGCGACTCTACAATATTGTGTGGACATCAGGGGCAGTTGCCCTGGATTGCCAGACCGGGGTTTTTCCCCCTATTTAAAAAATGACACCGCAGAGTGTGTTCCAACTATAGGGAGATCACACTTCTAAGCCTCCCTGGCAAGGTCTATTCAGGGGTCCTGGAGAGGAGGGTCAGTCAGATAGTTGAATCTCAGATTTAAGAAGAGCAGTGTGGTTTTCGTCCTGGTTGTGGAACACTGGACCAGCTTTACACCCTCAGCAGGGTCCTGGAGGGTGCATGGGAGTTCGCCCAACCAGTCTACATGTGTTTTGTGGATTTGGAGAAGGTGTTCGATCGTGTCCCTCAGGGAGTCCTGTGGGGGGGTACTCCGGGAGTATGAAAATTTCCATAACCTTTGAGCTTCTTCAGCTCTCAGCTCCTCACCATCTGAAAACCAAAACAGGACTCCTTCTGCTCATTACAGCGTACAGCTGTGGGATTACTAGTCAAAACATTGATAACCAGGTCTCTGTCACAAAAGACACTTATATTTCTTTCTGAGAGAAATATGTTTACTGGACAGAGTGGCATCTCTGTCACGCACACACTTTCTCCTGCTTATCAAAAACAAAACTAACAGTCAGTTGAATTAACACAGTTGTGAAAATTAATGACAGTTCAGAAATCATATTCAGATCACAGTATGATAATACACACTTGAAAAGGAAAGACCTTTAAAAAGGAAAATCATATTAATGAATATTAATGATTTTTTTAAATAAATCTTAATTAAAACAGACATGTCATGTCAGCATTATCTGCACACAAGGTCATATTTTGAAACTAATATACTGTAGAGTTTAGTCTCTAAAATAGCCTTTTCTAACCGTTAGCTTGTGAGACATGACCAGTGGTGGTCAAAAGGACTGAAGACTGGCTAGGCCACTCACATGGATAGTTTCAATACAACTCTAAGACAGTAATCACAGTACATTTATAACTGATAAATTTAAAATGACCTCTGGAGCCAATCAACGTTAGACTATGCAAAAAAGCATTACTGCAGTGAATTTTACTGAAGATGAACAAAGTCTTGGTGTGGTAATAGCTGACAGTCAATGACATAAACTTCAAGCACAAACAGATCATGCAAGAATATGCAATATATTGCATCAAATAGTGCATAATGTTATGGTTAATTTTGTCACGGTTTAACCAAAATAGCTATAACTGTCATTTTTCAACATAAAATTGATTAAATCTGTGTCATAAAAGACAGCCGGTGATGCATTCCTTTAATGGTAGGTCTTTATTATTAAATCTCTGAAACTAGTGATGTGGTATTCGTGGTTTATTCATCCAGTATCACAAGGTTAAGTTATTTTTGGTTTACAGATGGTCAGCCTGCAGGGCTCATCTGTCCTGTGGACACCACCTATTGTTGGTCACTTCTTACATCATGAACATTTTATTCTTCTATGCAAGATAAATCCAATCAGATTATTTAAATCACTGTTTCTTAACAAATAAAAAAACACATTTTTTACAGCAGGCACCTGTTTTTACGTAACATGTAAAAATATGAGTTTACAGACAATTTTATGATGATTTATATACATTTTTTTGGTTGCAGTTGGGCAAAAAAACATCTTTTTAAAAAATCAACTCTATTGGTCACTCGTCATATCTGACACTAATGTTGGTATAATTTGTTGCAGTACATTCTAAGTCATCTAAATTGAAAGAATAAGAAGAAAATAACTAACTTCTGTTCTGCGGCTGACAAACATGTTAAGTGGTACAGATTGTCTGTAAATTATATGAATTTCCCCTCATTTTGCAGGTATATGGACGTATTTTTTTCATGTGGGACGTTTAAAAAACAATAAATAACATCAAATGACCATCTTCCAACTCACTCTGCTGCTAGAAATAAGTTCTCCCGTCCTCATTTCCTCCTGCACCCCCCCTCCCCCCACGTGTAATTAATTAATACAGATTTTTTGCAAAAATTTGGAATTTTTGAGGCTCATTATATACAGGTAAACATCCACAGCGGTTGACATGTATGAAAATGGTCATGTTTGGAGTTCTGACATTTAGAGGTTTGCATCATTATTATCGTTTGATCTCTTATCCCCACCTCAGTGCCGTAAATGTTGGATGAAAGGCGATATGACCGTTCAGACTGAGATTTAGCACCACATAGGAAAAAGACCTGGCTTGTATTAAAAAAAAGTCATGGTTGTCATGTTCAAACTGAAGTTTTATTTTTTACCAAAGGACCCCTGGTGACTAACCCCTGCAAAAATGAGTAAAACAACTCACTGGAGAGACTATGTCTCTCGGCTGGCCTGAGAATGACTTGGAGTCCCCCCAGAAGAGCTGGAAGAGGTGGCTGGGTAAAGAGAGGTCTGGGCTTCCTTGCTCAAGCTGCTGTCCCCGCAACCCAACTTCGAATAAAGTGGAAGATGATGGATGGATGGATGGATGGATGGATGGATGGATGGATTGAAGCATGGACAACAAACTCTCTTGGAAAACTTCTTTTTACAATGCAATTTGTAAAAAAATCTGCCTTTTTGAAACCTATCTGTAAAAAAACAAGATAGAGACCACCGATTTAGACCAGATAAGTTAATAGACATATTCCAGTGTGGGGCCTCTCATTATTCAAACACTTGTTTTCCACATAGAAGTCAGTTTTATGTCTTTTATGTTGGAGATTTCATAGTTTTGTTTCTCTATCAAAATCTTTAGTTAGCCATTTTCACTTTTTGTTTTAACTTGTCTGGTCAGTAATCATGTCAGCTGCTAAAGAAAACCTGTTTTTTTTATGTTTTTTAAATGTTTTTAATTCTCTGTATCCCTGAGTATAACAGTTGTGTGCACTCTTTCAACATCTTTCTGTTTGAATCTATCACAGCAGCTAGAAAAGACCGCATGGCTGAGCTCCGAGGATGTCAGAGCCACTGTTGTTGATGGGCAGAAACCTTGAGAAAACAAGCAGGACAATGATTTCCAATAGAAATCCACATGGCCGACACACTTCATCTGGCCCCTGAGGCGATCTGTCCATTGGCAGTAAAGTGTCAACAGGGAAACGGATGCAACTCAGCAATGTCTGGAACTCCTTCTTTTATTGTTTGTGCATCCCACGTCCAGCAGATTTTCAGTAATAAATGATTTTTATGGCGCTTGGAGAAAACAACCAATATTTAGTCCCACGATAGAAACTGTCATCACATCCTTGGTACGAGACACCTTGTATTTAATGAGTGTTACTGTGAGGCTGAAATGAAACTGGATTGGAATTTTATTTTGGTTTCTTTTGGACAGAATTCAAAAACACATTTCAGTAATGATGAAATAATGAAATTCCTAAATAAGGTCTAAAAAATGTCCAATATTTGTAGCTTGACTGATGTCCCCACCAGGTAGCAGAATTATGTACACAGACACACACACACGTGTTATCTTTGATATTTTTGCAATGACTTCCATTCATTTTTCAAGTCTTTTCCACCTTAAACCTAACCACCCCAGTACATACATGACCCTAAACCTATCCTAAATTCAATTCACACCTTGGTCCTAGACCTAACCTCCCACCTAAAATCAGCATCTGTACCAAGCATATGTACTGTGCAAGCATTAGGTCCCCATAAGGCTGTATTTGTTTGAAAATGGTCCCCAAGATGTAGCAAAAATGTGTACACACAGAATGGAAAACATTCAACATGGTTGCTACCACCATTGTAGGATTTAGAACAGTCTACAACAGAATATACAAACAGGGACATGACCAGACTGAGGATGGTTTCCATCTAACTGTTTAAATCATATATTGTTTGCTTCTTTTGATGTAAAATCATGTCATAATTATTCAAAATGATGCAATCATCTAAATGTTCGAGATTTAAAATCTGACTTAATTTAACAGATAATGGCACTTTCAAATTTAAAATCTTTACTTTTTAAACCTCCACTGTCCTTTATTTGGCAATAGGTAATGGTTTACACACAACACAGTAACAGTAAGGACACCTCCTCATCATTATGGCCTCGTGATCCTGCATTAAAATAAAGATATTCATCATGCTAATTAGACAGCTTACTACAGGAAGCCTTTATTTGTGTGCGGCACACAGGACCACTGATCACCATTGTTTGATGACTCCCTACATGAATAAGTCATATCCCAAAGCTATCCATATTTCATCAAAAGTCCTCATCCATAATGAACGCTGTTCATCAGCCACTGCCCTTACCTGATCGGGGCGGTCTCGTCGCCCTTATCCAGCCACTCCTGCGGGGGGATGATGTACATACACCACAGGCCCCAGTTGTAGCCGTGGGCAGCGTTGGCGTACTGCTGTACCTCAAAGGTGTTGTATTTGATGTTGTCTATGGCAGGAAGGATGATGCGGGTGTGATCCTCTTTCATCCGGGTCAGAATAGGTTCAGACCTTCAGAGAGAGAAAAAAGAAGACAAGATCTTCTGAATTACATAAGCAGACCTGTTCAGTTGAAGAAGGAGAGGAAGATGGAAGCAATCTGTCACTGGGCAAAAAATTAAGTGATGCCTATTTTAAGCCTCTTGGTTTTTATTTGGAGTTCTTGCAGCAAAGTTCATCCTGACTGATCTGATGGATATTAAGAATAAGATATTATTCTCATTAGAAAGTAATAGCTGTTAACATGTACATACCAAAGCAATCTAAATATGCTTTTTTAAGTTGATGAATATCTGTCAATATTTAAAAAATGTATCTCCACATTTTCACTGCTTTCAGTTGCAGCACTGTCTGATAATCAGCACTCATTCAACATTCAAAAAATGTAAATGAATGCTTTTTAATGACAGCATTTTTGTAAAATGCTTTTATTTTAGAAACAACACATCAAATAATAAAATAATTTTATGTTCATTGTTTGTCTGAAACTTGTAAAATAAATCATCAGAACACAAAAAAATAAAGATACTCAACTTTTCCCCTCCACCAACACACTTCTTTTGTTCCTCACTCTACTTTAATTCTCACTCTTCTCCATCAAATCAAATTTTCTTCAGTGCAAAATAAGTTTAAATGCAAAAGAAAGAACAACATGTACAAAAGTATTGAACCAACCTGAAATTTTTGTAGTAATTAAAATTTGAGGTTTATTACTTGGAATCATCATTTGTTGCCTGAAGAGCATAATTAGTAAGAAATGCAGACTCAGGAGCTTTTTGCTGAAGTCATTAATTATGTCAGAAATAAGTTTTTAATGTATGTGTTGCTTAATGGTTAGTTCTTAAAACGACAAAATACAAACCAAAATCTTAATGAACAGTTTCAGTTAAATCTGAGCACAAACCTAGTGTCGATTCACAATTTATTTAATGTGGAACTGGAGTTGTCAGGATTCCAATCTGTTCCAGGCTTTTCCCATCTCCTTCTCGTGTTTCAGGTTTTTCTTCTACTGTTTCAAAGCTGATTGCCGCAGCTGCAGCACCCGGCTGTGCCTGATCTGGGCTGACTAGCTTGACTACATGAGACTGAGCTGAACCACTCTTGATGGAACTTGGTGAAGTTCACATTCAGCCTCTTGAGTAATCTTTGTGTTTTGTCTGACACTTCTAAATTTATTCAAGCTTATCTTCTGTTTCTCATAGATTCCTCTGAGTGTTTTGCCTTCATCTTTCAAGTTCAGTTTCTGGAATACTATCCTCTGGATGATCCTCTTATGAACTGCCTTCTAAATAGCAGCCACTCTGCTAGCCTGTTTAGTCTACCTACCTACCTGCCTGCCTGTCTGCCTACCATGAACCTAATTAAACACATTTTTAAACACAGAGAACTAGTTAACAGTTTCAGATCGTAGACCTTATTTTGTTTTCCAAGTCTGCAAACAAGTCAACAATGTTATTTGTGTCTTAACCAAACTTTCCTCTGGATTTCATTCCCAGTTTGATTAAACGACTGAACCAAGATTTGGAAGCTGCTCTAAGATGTGCCACTTCTACAAATCCCACCACCTGGAGTTCTTACCTACCATTTTGCACACATCATGACCTCACTTCCAGACAGGAACTCCCTCCAAAGCCTACCTTTGTTCCGCATCCAGGAAACCAAAGTGGCCGTAAAGTGTACACTGGGAATGGGTCCAGCCTTTCCCTTCTTGTGTTTCAGTTTTTCTTACACCAGAGCGAGGCTGTTAGCCGAAGCTGCAGTTCTTCCACCATGTTTTGAAGCAGCATGCACTTGTAAGTTATTTTTATTCCATGTATAACAAAGGGATTTAGTGTTAGAGACTGAATAATGCATTCAAATGCACTCATTTCACATTTATGCAAGTGTTGCTTTAGAAACTGACACAAATAAACTTTCTAATTAGTTTTCATGAAAATGTTAAATGAAAGCTAAACATAGCAGACAAAACACATTTGGTGTTTTCACACTGAGTTACATCTTGTTATAAAAATGAAATCTGCTTAACAATTTTGCTCAAAGCAAAACAACATATTAGCAAATAGGTAAATATCAAATATAGCTTTTCAGTTCTTGTCAGAAATCTCAGTAAAAGGGACATTTTTAAAAAATATTTATGCTTCAGGCCCATCTGTTAGATAATTATTTAAACAGATCTTATAGAAAATAGAATTATTTTGTTCAGTCTGATGGCCTACATATCATTTCAGTGGAACAAAAATATTAAAGTTACAGGTTTTATCGACTCAGTTAAACAATTGTATCATTTTCAAAACCTTGAGCAGATTTTCTCAGATTTGTGTTTGTCCTTTTATTTTTCTGGGGTTTTGTAGCAGCCAAATAAATTCTACTTCAGCCTGTATTTTGGGTAAATTAAGCATCCACATTGTGATAATATAATTTTTTTAAATGAAGAAAAATCTGGTTTTGTTTTGAGTCTTCTCTCTTTCTGTATTTGCTGTTTCATCTGCATAACACAGATGATAAATCACCCTCTTCAAACCCAACACCAGTCAGGTTCATTTTGAGAATTGGATTTTGTTTTTCTCAATAAATGATTGAGGAAGTTTAATGGGTTAGTTAATAAAAGTTTCAAAATGTAATAATTGTTAGTGAAAAAATACAAACAATGCATTTCAATTATAAAGTTGTTGTGCATCAAAACATGTTTATTTTTGGTTGATTCTAAATTTGAATCAGTTGTAGATGTACAATAAATACTTTTTCACAGAGTTTTTCTTTTCTTAGTTTGTCTAATGGTTCATGTGACATTTTAATAACCAAAAGTAGACACAAACAATTAAAATAAAAGTTTACTCAGCTGTGGCACCTATAATAAACTGGGTTGACTCCAATAGTTAAATCAGTTGTAAATGTACAGCCAATGATTGTTCAGGAGTTTCAAGGAGAGTAAACTTCAATCATCACACACACACACATGCAGGTTTGTATTTCTATCCTTATTGTGACCATTCATTGACTTCCATTAATTTCCAGTAATTTCTACAGCCTAACCCTGACCACCAACCCAAAAATGGAGTTCCACCATATTAGGACCGGTCTTTGGTCCCCATTAGGACTACTGGTCTTGACAAGGTAGGTGTGTATAATGGAAACGGTCCTAAATAGGTAACAAAAACCAAGTGCACACGGTAAGAAATAACTATCATGGAGTAAGTAATCTTTGTTGTGATCTGTGTGTTTTTTTTGCTTTATTTTCTAATGTTTCTCTATTCCTCTGTGTATCTGCCCTGCTGTCTTGCTTCCAGCCCTGCCCCTGTTCACCTGTTTCCCCATGTGTTTCCTCCAGGTGTTCCTGGTTTGTCCTGGTTTAGTTTGGCTTTATATTCTGTGTCCTGTGTTCAGTCTGTGTCGGATCATTGTTTGTGAATCGTCTTGTGTTGCTATCGTGCTTTGTTCCTGTGACCTGAGAGTCTTCTGTAATTTAATAAGTTTTTGAGCTGCCTTGACAGCATTTTGATTTAATAAACCTTTTGTTAGAACTTTGGATTTTTTGCCTGTGCCCTGGGTCTGTCCTGTCTGAGAATCCTGTCAATCTTGAAAGCATATCAACTTGGGAATTTAAAAACTGTAAATAACACTAAAAATGCACAATTAAAAAGCAGCAATTTGTTATCTTATCTTCCAGCTTTCCAGTTTAGAACTACACAGAAAAGGAAAAGGGCTGTTTCCTCATAGTGATTCTGTATTTTTGGGCTCATTTTTGTTACACTTTGAAGACCCGGTGAGCAGCAGATAATACTGTTTTTTAAAACTGACACATAATATAGCTGAAATGCTAAACACAGCTTTAAACATGACTGCAGTTAAAAATAATATACATACATTCAAGGAAATGGGAAGTGTTGTGTGTCACAAAGAATGATAAATTACTGTTAGACTCTACCCCACACACACACGCGCGCGCACACACACCCCTATTACTCCATTCGGCAGAAGAACCTCAGAGGGAAAAACCTGCACAAATCCCCTCTAGGAATATGTACTTGTATACAGTACATCTTTATGTTTACTTTACATTTTCCAGAGTAAAAATATTGTGAATCTGAATAATTTTAGCAAGAGAAAATATCACAAATTGGGATTCAACTGTGCTTAAAATGAAAAGTAGCATTTCTGTCAGTGCTTAAAGTAAGATCCTCTTTGGTTCAGCATTAGATCTAATTCAGTAAATGTTCTTAGTTCAGCTCAACTCAAACGTTTAAGCACCAAATATAAAAATTAGGAAGAGAAACTGCTAATATTGTTTCAAACTTGTCAAAATCCTGAAGAAATCTAAGTGTTCAGGCTTCTAAGTGTAAATCTAAGTGTAATAGGCTTAGGTGATGTGAAATGTCAAATATAGGTAAAGGTATTTAGTAAGTAAGTGTCATTGTTGCTGGTAGGTTCAAAACTCAAGAGTGCAGGGAACAAAACTTAATGCTTTAAATCAAAACCTAAAATGCTGATATGGCAGATCTACTTTGCAGACACAGGGAGGCATACAGGAGTGAAATGGCAACTGGCTCATGAGAAGCACAATCTAGGACTAATTAACAAACAGAATGGAAACCCTAATGTGCATAAATCACAAACACCTTGCAGGGAGACAAATAGGGCAGGTAGAGTGTGAGGTACTGAGGCAGAAACGAGGGGTAGATTCACACACAGGGGAATAAAGAAAAGCTGAAAAGTACCAACAAGAAACAACATAAAACAAAACAATTTTTAAAACAAAACCATAGATCCTCACACTAAGGACACACTGAAGTCAGTGTACAGTTTTTGTTGATATCGTTAATGATGCTCAGAGCTTAGCAAAATTTTGTATTGAAAGTTTATAAGGAAAAGCATCCAGTCAGGTTGGGGGGGTGTAATGCATAATGAAGTCTTTTGTGTTTTATATTATGTTACGTCATTCCCTCATTAAAAACAGACCCAGACTGTTGCTTCAACTCATTCATGCATGTTTGAGAAATCCTTGAATCTCCTGTGGTAGCCATATGTAGCTGCCTAAACTCTTACTGGTACAAAGCACCGCCTATTTACACAAAGCTTCTCCATGGAGTTCAGTCTGCAAATGTGCCCCCACCTCACAGAGCACGTTTTCCCAGAAGCGTTGTTGTACAGACCTGCTGAAGTGGGAGTGTCTGAAAAAGTCGGAGGTTCTTAAAGAGCCAGAGGACAACTTCAATGTGTTTAGTATAAACAAACTTTAAGATTGACTATACTGTTTGTCCCAAAATCTAATTGCAAGCGTTAGGGTGACCTGGAGCCTCATGTATAAACAGCTTTTCATCTACTGAGCATAACTCTAGCTTTCTCAGTAAGCGTTTGACTAATTGGTTGACTATTTTAAAAAATGAAGCAATTTCGTCAAGGTCATCATTTAATGATCTAATAAAGATTTCTGATATTCTGAAATTCTCGTTATGAGGATCTAATTCCACACTTCATTTTAAGATCTTGAAGTTAAAAAAAACTTTTTAGATGTTTGAAGGAAAACACCTTAATTCACGTTACACAAACTTTAACTAGTTGTCACTGATGACAAAGCAGAGTCAAGGACTGTTTTCTAAAATAACTATGGTTGTTTTTTTATTTATTTTATTTTCAGCTGTTAATAAAGCAATGACTCTAATCAGAAGTAACTGCTGAGTGATTTGCTATATCAAACTCTTGTACACTTCAAACTGCAGAAGAAAATGACTTGGATTTATTAATGCCTGAACTGACTCGGGGTCAATGCCTGCCAGCTAGCAGTATAGCCCCAAACTAACTGCTACAGACAACATTTGTTCAAATACTTTTTCAGAATTTAGCTAAACTTAAAGTAGTTTAGAGACACAGACTTGTATCTCTGAGGCTGTAGGTTCAAGCTCTTTGGGTCAGGAAGAACATCTGGCACTAAACAATTACCAAATCTTTCATGTAGGTTTCTCACTGTGGTGACTCCTGCAGAAAGGACGAATCCAAAAGGAAAAATAACGAAATTTGACCAAGCACTATACTATAGCTATACTATACTATACCTTACTTTCAACTATAGCATCCTGACAAACAGGCAGCAGCTTGGCTAACGTATTCAGTTTCTGAACAATTAGAATTGTTGTTCCTCAGGGATGTTTGCTTTCCCCACTAATCTTTATACCTTTACAATATTGGCTGCACTTTCTTACAGGACAGTATTGTATCCTAAGTTTTGGGATTATTTATGAAATGCCTTATTCCACTTCTATGCAGATGATACAGTCATCTTATTCTCATCATAAATTCCAATCATTGCATTTTCAGTTTCAGTTTGATACTAATTTGGTGGTAATGTTAACAAACGTCATTCATGAAAATCTCAAAAGGGAGCTTTATGAACTTCTTATGATTTACTGTAAACCATTCAAGGGGCTAAACTGAAATGGGGACACAATTGGACAACCCACAATATTCTTCTCAACTGTCACTGAAGCTGTTTTATACAGCCTATTTCTCTACTTGACTTGGTTCAGCAATGTCCAACATTAGGAAGCTGCAGCAGATGGTCCAAACTACTGAAAGAAACATCTGTGTCCCACTGACCCCCATCCAGGATTTATATTATTTTCCACAACTTTTTGAGCTGCTGCCTTCAGGTAAGTGCTTCAGAGTGCTGCGATCAAGAACATCAAGGCAGAAAAACAGCTTTTTCCCCCTCAGTCCATTTATCTCATCAACTTTTTTTCTGCCTCATAAGTTACAACAAGTGAAACATTTCTCTCTGTGCGTGCAAATAATAAATCACTGCTATGAATTTATTTTCACTGCATCATGTTTTGGGGTCAACTCCTGTAAATATCTTACCACTACACATTTCACATGTAAATACTTCTGTCCTATTCATAAACAGCTTTGTTTCAATCATGTGCATTTCTCTGCACCTACTGCACATTACACTTTCCAATAAATCATTTCTACTGCACACTGAGCATCTATAACCAGTCACAACATTCACTCTGCAAGCTCCTACTTTGTTGTTTTGCTTAGATTTACTCCTGTTCTTTGTTAAAGTTGTAAAATTTTGTTACTGTAAAAGTACATCCTGGAGGTTTCACTGGATTAGAAAAAAATCCCTGCGTGTGCAAACATGTCAAAAATGGCTTTCTGATTCAGATGTTTAGATAAGTCAACAAAGATTAAGTCTGTAAATGTGATCTAACTACACGAGTTTTATTTCTTACCAATATGACAGATATTTTGTAAAGCAAAATATCCCTAAAATTAATCCTGAAATGTGCGGTTACCACCTTTTAAGGGTCTTTCCTAATCAGTGGCTACTCCCTTCCCCTACTCACTCCTCACTCCATTTGGGTTGGCCATGTTAAGTCCCATCTGAAACCAATTACGTACAAGAGTGAGTGGCTTATAAGGTCCTCCACAGCGAGTCAGGATCCAATGCAGACTTGAGCAGCATGTGCAACAACAAATAATGGTCGGCATGGAGGACGGGACGTATAAATATAAGTTCTGCATTTTGCACACATATTTACTATGTAAACACCTCACCAACAAATATTTCACAAAGGCTTCATAAATCATGTTCAAGTCAATTCAAACTTTATTAAAGACACAGAACCCTGTTCTATATTTAAAAGAGAAGAAAAAAAATGTGAATAAATGATTAAAAAATGTTAAAAGTGCAATTGTTTTGACAACTTATCACACTGTATTTGTTACAAATACAGTCATATCTAAAAACTCTCTAAAATGTGGACCTTATTAAATATTTTCTTGGGTTTATTAAAAAAAAACAACCTCTAGACCAGGGGTCACCAACGTGGTGCCCGCGGGCGACCGAGTGCACAGATATGCCCTTTAGGGCACAGATATTCAGTTTGTTTACCTCTGAGTAGGGGGGAAAACTTAAGAGAACAAATTGATTTCACAATTATAGGGA
>JARVJO010000394.1:22516127-22561102 GCA_031762555.1 Cynodonichthys magdalenae | reverse complement strand
CGCCCCCCCCCCCACAGCTATGGGTGGAAGCAACAGATGGGAAAACAGTTAAGGGAACCACAAGGGTATCACTTATCATCTGTATGATGAGGCGATGATGCAGCTCTCTCACTGAGAGCTGATGCTGACTGGGTGACCGGCCTCTTGCAACATCTGGCCTTCTGACTCAAACCATGAGCAGCCAGCTCCCGGCTCATCTAAACACTCATCTGAAAGGGTTACGCGGTCATTAGGTCTCGGTCGGGTTGCTGACTAATTCGTAAAAATGTGAACATGTATGCAAACTTGAGTGTGACCAAGTCATAAAACATATAACCTTTACATTTTGACAGAGGATTCGAATGTTAGTCTGAATTGTAATTAAAATACAAAAAAAAAGTTTTATCTTCTGCATTATAATAAGAACAAAGCCACAGTTTTTATTTCAAAAACTGAATAAAAATGGGTGTTTTCACTGTCAGCTTATCACTTCCTGTCTGCTGTCAAATCAAACATTTTGTTCCAGTATCACACCATATGGTGCAATGAAACAGTTTCACTTTTAAAACAAACGAAGATAACCACAGAATAAATCTGCTGGCAACAATATGTTAATTTGGTTTAACTGTGGTTGTTTGCAGATTCATTTCAGTGGCTAAAGACGGCTGCAAACTGACACACTGAGGGAAAGTCTGAAAATAATGATCCAATGTCTAAGATTCACTGTAAGAGGAGGGCGTTAAATTTATGGATAATTAGACATATTTTAAACTAAAAAAATGATAAATAAATAATTTTTTCTGTGTTTTTCCTTTGATGTTATGAATGTAATGTGGTATTTTTTTTATATTGTAAATCAAAATATGAGTAATGTATTCATAATTTGTTTACTTTTCTCCAGTCCACTTAACTCAAATGGCTGGCTTATATTACCAGTTGAACACACAACCGTCTCTAGCTGCTGTCTCCATCCCTCGACACCTTTTTCAGGCAGCTTCCAAAAAAAAAAAGGTCAACTCTACTTAAAATCCTAACAGCGTGACAGGCACAATTAGGCACAAATTCCATCTACTTGTTTCCAAATGAACTTAAGCTGACAATATTCAGAGTGAGACCACCAGAAGTAGTTAAATATAACAATTTGTGCCCACATCCCAAAACTATAATGATTATATAAAGCCTCATTCAGCTCATTCTGAAACTCCACTTGCTCTCACCTTTCACAGTCTCTCAGTCAGTGGTATCATTTTAATCACAGATACATTTTCATGCATCTGTTATTTAAAAATGTAAAAAGAAAACTTGCAAGTAATAAATCTTGCCTAAAGAGCTGTCTCAGTTAAAACCTAGGCTGCATTTCGGCTTATAAAGCTATCCGTCAAACCAAACTGCTGTCTGTGTTTTACATATAAATCTGCACGACATGCCTCTGTCGCTATAGAACAACAACAACACAGAAAGCAAAGCAGGAAGCCAAAGGTCAGACGGGACAGAGAAACAGCTTGGACCCTCTCCTGTTAAACATGACCTTTCCTTACCAGCCAGTGTTGAACTCAACATGAGCATCAAAGAAGCCGACAACAGGCGCCGTGGCTGCGTTCCAGCCGTGGATTCTGGCTCGGATCAAACCCTCCCGCTTGTTGTTCCTCACGATCTTCACCAGGCCCGGGTAGCGTTTGTTTACATACTGGTCCAAGTTGAATTTCAGCTCCACTAGAACAGAACAAAAGAATAAAATGATTCCTCCTTTAAAATAAAGGTTTAAAAATGTAACTAAATGTTTGAGAAGATGCTGCTGGATAAACTTGACCTCCTTTATATTTAAAATGTTAACAAATAATGTTTTATTTTTAGGGTAACATGCGGTTTTTGAAGACGCTGGAACCATTTGACTTTTCCTTCCAGTTTCATTTACTGTAACAGTAAATCTTAACCCTAACCCAAAATGCAGATGAGATCAAACTAACAACCTCCTAACTGCTCAGACGTCATAGCATCACAAAACATTTAAGATGGCAAATAGACATTTATCTGATTGTAAATATTTTAAATATATTTTTCACTCTATAATAAACTCAATAACTTTAGAAGATTGTGGTTAAATGAAATTTAAGTTCGAGACAAAGCGATCCATATTTTGAAGTTCACACCATGTTATAGCAGAATACCCAACAAAGACCATTGTTACAACTGATAATACAACCAGTGAGTCTGCTTTTCTTAATTTATAGTTTTTTAATGTTAGCAAGTAGCTTTAAAATCTTGAATATTGAATAAATCTTTGTCCCAAACAAAGATGATTGTCATCCCTACATTTTACTTCTCTTTGCTGATTTTACTGCACTTTAATAACAGAACGGACAAGAAGAGGAAGCCCTGATATTTTAGTCTCCGCCTTCCATAAAATTAATCTGTTTTAGTCCAACACCAGTCAGAAATAGAATCTATTTGATCAGTCTAAATGAGATTATGTTAAAGGTTACTATAAAGGCTGCTGTTGTCAAAGAAACCAGAAACAATGGATCTAAATGTCAGACTCAGAGGGCTTTATGAACCTGATAAGAGAGCCAAAGTAGGCTCACTCTGCTACTGAATAGAGCAAGGCTCAATTAAATCTCCAACCACGGTCAGTGTCTCTGCAGGCTTTATCTGGGGAAGGATGTTAATTATGCTACCTGCATCTGATGAGACATCGAGCACTACAAAGAAAGAAATCTCACCAGGAACAAACAGCTAAAGGGGATTAATGGTAATATTAATACATTTGATTTAATCAGGCTTTAACTCAGTAGACATAAGACAGTGAATGTAACTTTTTAAATAGTTTTTGAAGTAGTTTGTTCATAATATATCCCTTCAGAATTCATCCCAACCATGTTGGCTGACAGAGCACAGTTACAAAACTGTTTAAAGATGTAAAATTACAAGATTTCTGGAATCAAAGATAGTTATATGTTTAGATTTACATATAATAAACTGTGACTTTATATAAGCGATCTGTAACTCGACACCCATCCTTTGATGTTTATTTAAAAAGTTTTAAACAAAATCCCATTTGGTCAAAATGACCTCAGCACATTTTCAGATTCCTGCTTTTTAAACTACATTTTCCTGGATCATCCTGATGTCATGAGAAATTCCAGCAATATTCTTTGATTTGTCTTCCTAATTAGGTTAAACCCATCAATATTGGGTTTGATTTCTATGTTTAGGTTATTCTGAGGAGTTTCTGACATCATTTTAAAGAGGAAACCTCAAACAATATTTGGACATTAAGAATGTTTGCAGGGAAAAAAAAGACAAGAATTTAAGGCTTTTCTGCTCAAAATCTTTCTTTTTATAGCTACTCAAAAAAAGACTTCAACAATATTCTTTAAGATTATCCATTATCTATGCCTGATTCTTCCTCTCAGGGTCACTGGTGCCCATATCCAGCAGTCACTGTGCGAGGGATTAAATGGGTTTGATTCCATGTGATGGGAACGTAAAAAGTACATTGCGTTTATGAGTGACCAAGTCAATCAACAAACATGTCTTTTTTTTATTATTGTTGAAAAAATACACAATGTCTTGTGTATTTTGAGTGTTTTTATATGCTGTTGTTGGAGCCCTGTCAAAGGAAAATTTCTGTCACCACCTGGGACAGACAATAAAGTTATTCTATTCTATTCTATTCTATTCTATTCTATTCTATTCTATTCTATACACTAAATTTATTTATTCAAATCACGAACCAGGATTTGTGTGTTTCTGATAATGTGGTTGTGATTTTTAGCTTTTATCATGTGTAGCCTCAACAGTAAAGATATTTTTAGCTTTTCCTCAGCAATGTGAAATTCCTGATTGCATCTGAGCCAGGTTTTTCAGCTGAGATGGACCAATTGGGGGCCGAATCCAGCTGGAGGGGAAGAGAGGACAGTGGGGGTGTGGAGAAATGGAGGTAACAACAATTTACTGAGGGATGAAAACAATCAAAAACGGAAAGCATAATGCCACAGTTGAGATTTTATTATTATTATTATTATTATTATTATTTTAAAACAAATCTAAAACATCAGAGACAAAAAAATTGGGCTATCTTGAGTTTACTAATGTATGTGAGGGTTAAACTGACTCCTATGACTTTATTAATCTGACAGCTTATTAATAATGAATGCACAATTTGATGCAGAACCTTGATCTTCCTTATTCCTAATGCAGAACATGCTCCACTGATTCCTCTTTAAATGGCAATAAAATGAGGAGATAATATTTTGTATTTTAATAATATACTGATAAAGTATTGTTACCTGCTGGAGAGCATATATAACTAACCTCTAAATGTCGGGGTTGACATCCATGAACTCACCACCACTACTACTACTACTACTACTACTACTACTACTACTACTACTACCATTAAATTTTGACCCCTAAACAAATTTTGTTCTAGATTCCTTGATTTATGGTTAAAACATCAAATAATTGATATCAATGTTATTTCTACAAAATAATAAATAAATAAAAATCTGTCAATAACCAAAGTACTTAAATGACTAGTCAGCAGAAAATACATTTTGCACTAAAGCCTGTCATTATCTTGTAACAGCGTTGATGTGAGGACAGAAAAGGCTCCTTTGCTGCAGTTTCTCTCCGGGTCACATAGTGCATTTCTCTGCTAATGTATTTCTTCCAGCTGTATTAAAAGAGCCCCTGTTCTCCGCTTTTACAGACGAGACTGGCTGTCCTCGGTGGAAGTAAAGTTTGCCGGGCATAGCAAGTTGAACAAATTGCTGTCTGTGTTTTATTGGAGGATTGATGGTTGTTTGAGCTTCTCCTGCAGGTTACTGCTGAGCGCTCCACTTTCTGAAGGAGAGATTAATAAGGACGCTTGTGGGACACGGGCTCAGAACAGCACCCACACCTACTTGCTGACTTTGGCTTGTGAAATAAATCAGCCAGCGAAAGTCTCAAAAAAAAAAAAGGCAGCGTAATCCCCAGCCTGTGTGATTGAAGAGACACAGTGAGCGGAAGGATTGTCAGGAGTCTTTTTCTAGCTGAACGTCTTATATTGTTGTGGTTGCTGCGGGGCGGGGGTGGGGTGAGGAGGGGAGAAGGACTTTAGAAGCACTGACCCTTGAAGAAAACAAGTGTTTTTGACAGTATATTAAAGCAGCTAACAGCTCACAAGGATGTTTTTGTGCCCTTTTATTTTTCCATCAAAGACTGTGTTCTCATTTTTAAAAACAGAATTATGGAAAAGCAGAAAAAAATTATTTATTGAAACCATTTTCACTTCTTCTGTGTCTGAAGAATCATTGTGTGGTGGATGTTTTTTTAATGTATTACTTATACCATGTTAAAAAGGAAGGATTAATAGCTCATCGCTGCTGTAGTCCCATGTGGATTGGTCTGGGCCAAAAGCTGGATCATGACTCGGTGATGAAGCAGGGAACTCTGTGAGAGTTCTGATTTCACTCTTTGCAAACCTGCAGGATTTTCCCGACTTTTGTTTTGGTAAGCTGATTCTCAGCTCCATTGTTACTTGTGTGATGCTGTGTTTTTTTTTAAGCTTCAGTAAAATGATCTCTCTCAAAGGAAAACCATCTGCTGTAAAGCCCAGGCTCCTGAATGTGGACTTATGGACTTGTCTCAGACATTGATCCTGAAACAGGTTGGAAATTGATTTGTTTCATCGATCATGGGCAGACTAGTGAACTTACAAAGCAAGAAAACTGGCTTGCCCCGTGTAATATGATAATGAATGAAATATTCAAAAAAAGGAAACCGATCTACCTTATGCTGGTATGAAACCCTCAGAGGATTTAGACTGACAGATAGTGTTAGAGTGCAGTTATTCACTGAACCCTTCTAATAAAAACACAACAGATACATTTCAGAAACTTACACATAAAGATAAATCATCCTTTTTTGTGACATTGACCGGAACTGTGAAAAACACACAGTGATACCTGAATAAAATTATATTTTGTTTCTGCTTCTAAGGTAAATATGCTCAAGTTTTGCTGTTGAATATTTTCTCGATAAATAACAGAAAAAAAATAAATGCAGAATAACACACTTCATGGAACAAAAAAAAACATTGAAAACTTGAAGAATCACTACAATATGAAGCTAAAACATGAATACAATAAAGCTTCCCTTCATTATATTTAATATCACCATGACTCAGGTGGATTTTCTGCCCTGCATTAATGAGCAAATCCTACGTTTTAAAGGTTTAATCAAATAAAATAAACATAAAAAAACGATCCTCGCTTAAAATAATTTAAAAAACCTGATATCAAGGGATGCTTTTTTAAAAATAATTATTTTGATGAATCATTAAGGTTTTTAATTTTTTCTTATATTTTATGAAGCTGAATCCTGCAGGATTTAATCAGCCTTTCATTTCCCCTAAGATCATGAATAAAAATAACCCGCAGTCGTTCTGGTTGACACAGGCAGCCAAATCTTATTGATGAAAAAATTAAAGTAAGATGACAGGGCTGTTGTTGTGAATAAACTCAGCTGCTAATAAATGTCACAGGCTGTCCCTGTAAAAAAAAAAAAATGTATTACCATCACTTTTTGGAGAGGGGTGTGTTGGGTGGGGGGATTTTTTGAAAAGGTCATGTTAATGTTAATTTTCTAATGTTACAACAGCTCTGAAGAATCAGCTCACATGTTGAAACAAATCATCATGTGTTGAGTGAGAGCGTCTGACGTGATGACCTGAAAGTGACCTCTTATTAAAGGAAATGGACAGTGAACACACTTTGAAGTATTTTACTGAAACATGACTCAACTGGACACAAATTTTGCCTCAGCTTCAGTAGCAACACAGCAAAACTTGCCCTAACCAAGTCTTACAACCTTACATGCAGCCAAAAGTTTTTTATGTTGTTTTAAGGCTGAAACACTAAGCAAGAGCAGAATCTGAAAATTTCCCTTATTTCAAGAAGTGCAGTTGTTTTTCTGCACTGGCAAATTATTTTTCTTAATTTGAGAAGATTTAGACTATAATCTAGCATTTTTAAATTTCATATTAGATGGCTAATTTTTGCAGTGAATTGGCCACTTTTTTCATTATGATGCTATAGTAAATATCTGTCAGGGTCTGTGGGAGATGAACTCCGGAGCAAGTGGCGTGGCAGTAAAAGCTCACAAAACACAGGTAGGCATATGGCAATATAGATGACTAAGACTGATGGTTAGAAACCCTGAGGAAGTGGTGGCAAGAGACCGATTAAATACACACAATGGGAGAGTGTGTAGATGGGCAAACCTGAGCCTAATCACTGAACTTGATTGCTGGAAGGAGACGGTGGCAACGAGGAACTGGAAAACTACTCAGAGCTGACCCAGGGCAGAAATGGAAATAACACTGGAGGCTTAAACACAATAGTTACAAAGAAACCTAAATACGGAAACACAAGTGGATAAGAAAATAAATCTTACATGAAGACAATGTCACAGGTAACTAGAAAATGAATACAACTTACTAAACTCGAAGAACCACTGAAGTAATCCAACCAAAACACACAGAATATAACAATATCCATGTCCAGTGTGTTTTCTCTAACACTGAATTATTAGAAAAGGATGTAAAGTGATTTCAAACAAAGTACATTAGACTGTTACCTTGCTGATGAACTTTGATAGTAAGATTTGCTTTCAAACAATTTTCCTCATCCTGGGTCAGAATCAGTATTTGTTTAAGGTGAAGGAAAAGTTCATTTATACTGAAGGCTTTTTTTTATACATTAAAGTCATGAATAATTGTAATTTTGAAATTTTTCATATGGTCCTTTCTCACTGGGAGAGCTGGGTTGGAATACAGGGAAGAGCTTGAAAAAGGTTCAGATCCTATCTGAAGGCCTTGTCACACTAGCAACTTATGAAACATTTTTTGTCTAAATTGCTACTAAAAGTATATTTGATCAATTTGTTAGAATTACAGTATGTACACACCTAAAAGAAGCTTCCAGATGATTTTTTTTCAATTTCATTTTCAAACGTAGATGTCTTTAAAATGTTCAGAAGTTGGCATAAGTTGTCTAAAACGTCATAGTGTGACAGGGCCTTAACAAAAATTTGTTTCTGTGTTGGATCTGCCAAGTCTTCAACACCTCTCATGTGTGGCGTGCCTCAGGAATCTATTCTTGGACCTCTTCTTTTTTCACTCTACCCGCTTCCTATAGGTGCCATTCTTAGAAAATATGGCATTGCTTTCCATTTTTATGCAGACGATACCCAGATTTATGTTCCACTGAGCTAGCAAAATGCATGCTCTGACAACCATTTGTTTAAGTCTTGGATGTCTAGTAATTATTTTATTGATAAAAAGACAGAGGTTCTGTTGTTTGGGCCTAGTGAGAATTCTAAACTTGATATGTGACACATGTTGCGACGAACCTCGGCTGATGCACAGGTTAGCTCTGTTGTCAAATCTATTTTGTTTTACTCAACTAGCCAAAGTCAAACCTTTTCTTTCTTTGCATCACTTTGAAATGCTAATTCATGCTTTTATCACAACTTGTTTAGATTACTGTAATGCCCTTTATGTTGTTCTCTTTCTACATGGCGGTTGGCTGCTCAGCTTTTAACCAGTACTAGGAAGCGAGAGCATATTACTCCTGTTTTAGCTTTCCTTCACTGGTTTCCAGTAGATTTTAGGATAGATTTCAAAATTCTTTTGTTTGTCTTCAAATGTTTGCATTGCCTTGCCCTACTGTATCTGTCTGACCTGCTTCAGCAGAATGTTCCCTTGCTTTCTGTTAGTTCAGCAGATCTGTTGTTGTTAGTCATCCCGAAAACAAAGAGGAAATTGAAAGGCGACCGCTCATTCTCAGCTGCTGCCCCAAAACTGTGGAATAATTTACCATTATATATCAGAAAAATTGAGTCACATCATGTTTTTAAGTCTTCTCCTAAAACGTACTTTTTCTCACTGGCTTTTAACTCAGCTTGAAGTGTTGGTTTATAAAGTTACTGTTATTGGTTTTGTATTGTCTGTTTTTATTTCTGGTTATTGTGTATAGCTCTTTGGTCAACTGTGTTGTTTTAAAAGTGTTTTATAAATAAAGCTGGAATGGAATAGAACAGAATAAGTGTATTTTATATATATTTTTTATTTATACTGTATATTGGTGATTCTGTTTGTAGGGTATTTATCTTAATTCAGTTTAAAACTCTTGCAAAAATCATATTTTGAAACAAGGAGGAGGAATAAAAAAGCACATCACTTGCATTTTAAAACAACTTGTTTAAGATTTATAGAGAATATTATTTTATTGCTATTATTGCTTATTGTTCCAACTGTTTCTGCACAGCCCTCAGCTAAATGTTTCCTTAGTGTCTCAAATACTGAGATTAATAGTGACATTTTACACTCTTCAGACAGACAGAAAGTGTTTTTCAAACATTCACTACAGGCAAAACAGTGAAGAAACACTTGTGTTTGGGGGGCACACAGGGCATGGTGGTGGGTTGGTTTCTATGTCTGTGGTTTTAGTAGCTTTTAACGGCTCCCTTTTTAATGGAAGGCAGTTAGAGCCTCGGTGGGGAGCAGAGACGAGACAGTGGTGACTCCTGTGCAGCCTTCTTTCAGTATGTTATTTATGTGGCCTTTTCCTCTGCAAGCCTGAGGGAGGCTGCTTTGTTACTCTGAGCCAAGTGAAGAAGAGCCAAGTGTGGTCCATAATCTAGTTCAGTGTCCCTCTCCCTCCAAACTAAAAAGCTTTTGGGATATAGAACCAAGCGCAGTCAGCTGGTGTGGGCGTCACGGCATCGATGCAACTGAAGGATTTGCCCACATTGCTATGGAGACAGTAGCATGCAGCAGCTTGAAGAAGGATAGATAAATCCCCCCCCCCGTTCTCTTTTTTAAGCTATTTTAAAACATACCGCTAAAGTGTTCACCCTCTGGAGTTCTCCATCCCTTTTTTTCCTCACAAATCCAAGCACATGAAAAACAGTGACACACGCGCACAAACATGCACTTAAATGTGCACACTCATCACTAAATTAGTGCGGGAGCACTTAACCTAAATTCTAATAGGGAAGACAAAACTAATAAGCTCAATAAACAAATATGCAGTTTTAAGTGAGGAAACAATTTAAGATTTATGATTCTAAATCACTGGATGGATGGATTAAAATAAAAAATAGGCGCTATTGAAGATCCAAGATAATTGAATAATGGAAAGTTTAGAAGGGTTTTGAATCAGGAAAGGACTTGCAGTCTCATTTCTGCTGTCAGTAAATATGCAGCAGAGGGTGTCGAAGGTCAAGAAAAGCTACAGCCCACAGCCTTGTCTGCTTACATCACTTTGTTACGTCGTAGGCTGTCCCAGTTTGTAGGCAGTCTACTCATGCAGCCAACAAAACCCCAAAAACGTGAGCTACATCTGAGTATCCTACATGGTCGAGGATATCCCAGGATTCATTCCACCATTCGCAAACTAAACAGAAAAATAAAGACAGCTGAGTTTTGGATTTTTATTTTTATCTCGGAGTCTGGAAATTTATTATGGACTAAAGAATTTGGTCGTTTAGCAATTTAGCTGATGAAACCTTTGCTGCAATGAGATAAATAAAATTCAATTACACACACTGATACTGGAGCTAAATCCAAATTAATAATGTTTGTATTTATTTATGTGTAACATTTTTATTATCTGTTTTGTATACTAAATTCTGTGAAGTTCTACGTCCCGTGAAAAGATGTGTTCCAACTGAAGGCATGGGATAAGACCACGGTAACTGGGCAGCACTTGGTCAGCCAAAGACTAGACCGTCTCATTTCACAGCCGTTTTAGGCAGCCTACATGAACTGTTTATGTGGGCTGAAACTTTTTAATTGAGACACAGCCAGTGTGTGCAAGTGCACTTTCTAAGAGCTGGGTTTTGTTTCACACTATCTTCACATCACTTTTAATGAACGTGCAAGATGTCCTACCGCTGTCACTGTTGTCATCTACAAGGATGATCTCTTTGAGCAGGTGTGCTGGTGTGTGGTTGACCACACTGTGAACGGAGCGCAGGATCACCGACAGAGCCTCATTCACAAAGATGAAGACCACCGAAATCTGAGGAAGGTCTTCCGAGTATGTCAGCTGCTTACACCTGATGAGAGAGAGAGAGAGAGAGAGAGAAATTATCCAGTGCCAAAATGACTATACAAACTTTGTTTTGTAGCTTTCATCTGAATAGTCACAGCAAGAAAGTCCCAGGTGCAATTTAAAACATTATTGATAGCCGAGTTCCCTTTTGTGCCCCAGTAAACCATGAAAGTGGAGCAGCATGCGAAACAGCAGGTCTTTGACTGGAACACAGCAAGTAATTGTGATGATGAACCACAGAAACTTCTGTACAACAGCAGAGTTTATTCACAAAGGGTGTAAAAAACAGCAACATGTCAGGTACAACTAATGATTTCAGTAAAGGCTCTGTTTGCTGATGAGCATGTGCAAAGCACCACCTCCAAAATAACACTGAGACAGGAAACACAGTTAATGGGATTAGCTGCATCTGTTTAATTAGTCCGAGTGTTCACACAGACAAATTTGTATGACAGGCTTGTTGAGAAATAAATCACATTTTTCTGCTGGCTGAAGTTTAGAGCGTCTTTTTTTCAAAATTATCTGACGCAGACATGGTGTAAACAACTTTGTTCCTCACAAAAAAACATATGGAGCATATTCGGAATCCTGAATCATTTATTTATTTATTTGTTTATCCATCTATTAGTGCACCAAGATGAAATAAATAAAGGAATGAAAAAAAGTAAAGTGTTAAGATTTATTTTAACAGATCAGTTTAGATAGTTGATGAAATTTAGGCTCCCATGTTTTTGATGTATTACACAATAAATACAGCTTAAGTACAGATGCCATAATATATGCAATAAACAGGGCTTAAAGTTTTCCATCACCTGACAGATTTTCATCATTTTGAACGGCCTTTACCTTCATTTGAAAGCAAAAAAATAAATAAATAAATCGTTGGCTGGTAGGTTCTCTGGTTCTGTTAAGTTTTGTTAAAGCTGCCCAGTCTGTCCAGTCTAAAGATGGATGCTACACGTTAGCATGTCAATTCTGATGTTGTGCACAGACAATTTAAAAATTTCTAAAATGCTTTAGTTCAGTGCTTCTGAACCTACTTCTGACAGGATGCTCCGGTGCACCATTTTATTTTTTAAACAAAGCAACGTGCTAAAACCAAAGTATCGATTGAGTAACTTTAGCAGGGTTCAAGATCGCTGCTAAAGTTACCATCATATTTTATAGATTCTTAGTCATCCAAGAAATGAAAATTTAACAGAAAAAAGATGAAGCAACTGGACTTCTTATTTGTAGTTGAAGGTGTGTGGATCTACAAGATTTAAACAGCATTACTCAAGGTTAGTGGATCGATCCTCCCACCTCACTGATGTAAGTCAGATGAAATGCCACAGAAGCGTTCAGACTGAGGTCGCTTTGAAAAAAATCAGATATGTATCCAATTCAGTACCACATAATGAAAATAACTGGGTTGGATTAGGAAAAAAAACAAAAAACAGATTTGTCATTCTCAGATTGACATGAAAAAAAAAATCATATTCCTCCAACCTTGCAACCATGCAGTCAATGCAATGCAAGTTAAAATAGCATGTGCAAATAAAAATTAAGTGGCTTTATTGTATGTTCTATACTGTCATAAATTGCATTGCATATTTATAGTTTGTTTTTAGTTTTATTCTTATAAAAAAGCATCAATGGGGGTAATAAAATAACAAATTGATAAGCAATACCGTAATATTGATAAAATTGGTAACCATCCCTAGTCACAATGGTTAATCATCATGGTGGCTGTTCATGTTCCAATCCAGACTCAAAACCATGTACAGTCTAGCCACGCAGGTCATGAAAACAACCAAACACCTAAAGCCATGTTGTGGTAGTGTGGTGTGATTTATTTATTAGTGCATATTTGTATCTTCCTGCAGTCTGACAGAGTTGTACCACGGTGCGGTCAAGGTGTTGTAAAAACATGATATGGGACAATGCTGCTAATGCCTCGTTCACACAGTAAGATAATTGTGCTATTTTTTTCAAAAGCAAAAGTGATCTAGTCGACTCTGAAGGCGAACGGGACCACTCCTCTTCAAACTGGAGATATTGAACATGTTGTCTTGGTTTGATATTCCAGTGTGTGGGAATTTCCTCTGGGAAAAATGAGTATGCAGCCTGTTGAATGTGACATGTTTCCAATCAGGAAGCAAGGCAACGTAAATACGGAGGGGGATCCAAAATCTAGAAGACAAAACAACTGTCATGGTGCACCAAAAAGTCTGGTGGACATCAGGGACTTCTTTTTGTTTAGTTTTTTTCTCTGTTAAAAATGGTCAACAAACTATCACCATTATTTCTTCCTTGTCAGCCATATTTATTTACTTTGAACTCACGTTTGACCGTGAGAGGATTCATGAGTGAAATCTGTTCATGTGTGGTGTATTGTCTTTGCCGTGGGGCTGTACACCACATACTGTAGGATTGAACTTAAGCCTCCAGTGAATTTTCTCCCCAACCTCTTTGGTCTCTCCTGCTTCCTCCTTCTTCCTCGCAGAGGGGCTCCATAGTAACCTCTTTAACACATCTTCCATTCAAATCCTACTTTAAGTTGCCACCGAAACCAACTCTACTGAAAACAAAACGTGCACTGTATCATTCAGATTGATACTTTACTTAGTTAAACCTTTTTACTGTTTTACAGCTAAATCCCTGTTTTGAAGTCTGTCAAGCTTTCACATTTTTTTTATTGGAAGCAGTATTTTCTCCATTGACTGTATACAGTATATGTAGACGTCCACATGAACTTGGAAGTTGATGCTGGAACAGAACCAACTTCCCTGCAGGCTGCTGGTACAAGTTTCAAACTCTTGCTGGCTTTCATTCTGAACAACATGATCAGCCTACATTCAATGAATATTTCCACATCATTTCTTTAAGGCTTTGATTACTAAAGCTGAAAAAACATATTTCCCTCTCATCTGCCTTTGTTTCCCCATGTTTTTCTTCCCTGTTGAGTCATTGTGCACAGATAATGAGTTGGTTATTATAATTGTTTGCAAAAGAATGTACAATGTGTAAAGCTCTGAAAATATAATATCATGAATAAACTATAGTGCAAACACATCTGTGAGCTAAAGTAGCTTTAGTAAATCCTACTGAGCCGCCTATTTACCTTCACAAGTGCCACCGGGGCATTTCATGTTTCTAACAAAATGTTCAAAATTTTGAGATGCAGAACTTTGTTAGTGTTCTCATTTAACTCTGGTGCTGCTGCAACATCTCAAACATGACTCAGCCCCTCAGCTGCTCTTCCACTCTTGCTGTGAGCCATCTGAACTCTGCTGGTGCTTGGTGCTCAGATCCCAGTGATAACTGGGACACAGCAGCATCCGGGTGTCAGGCCACTGGGGACAGCTACACAACAGATGGATCTCAGTGTGGTGCTAAAGTTGCATCCTCTGTTCTTCACCAAGTGAAACCTTCTTGGTGCTCCACGGCAACTGGTTTGTGTGGGTAATGTGTGTGTCTGTGTGTGTGTGTGCATAGCAGGTTTGTGTGAGGAGTTTCTCACCTTAAGTGTTAAGCACTGGCAGAAGAAAAACAAGCAAATATGTAGGACGGCATAACAGATGGCATCATATTGGCTTGATCAGTTACATAGTAATGGTTTTGGATATTACAAAAAATGTGAAACCTTATTCTTGCATTTTTTTTCTTTCTTTTTCACACAGGCACAACAAAACTGACTGGTCAATAACAATCTGATGTTAACTGCAGCAGTGTAAACTGACATGTTGGTTTTAGATGAACATTTAGTAAATCATAGCTATGTAAATGCATTAAAGGATATAAAGGCAGACAAAGTCACTGCCACCCATGTTACAGATGAAAAGAATAAAAATGACGTTTTCTTTTATATAAATCATAATTTGAAATGTTATGTCTTTACAAGTCTTTATCTGTGGACTACATTGTTAACAGCAATAGGGAACACTTCATCACTGCTTTAGACAACATTTGACAGCGTTTGATAAGGGTCACATTGTAAATGTCAGTTTTATTTATATAGCACATTTAAAACAAATGAGGTTGACTGAAGTTTTGTACCCAGACGAGCTGCTGTGTTCTGAACAGTCTATAGTCGATGCAAAGATGGCCTATCTAAACTGACATACAGTAAATTACAGTAGTACAGATGGGATGCGAATAAAAGCACAAATAGCTTTCTCCAGGTCTTTTAAAGGAAGTAATGGCTACACTGTGACAATAAGTCTGAGTTGGAAGAAGCTGGGTTTAACAACTGTGTCTCACTGTGAGTTTGCATGAGGTTGGGTGGTTATACTGTGCGTTAACAGATGTCAGAGTGGTCCACTGTTGGAACCAATGGGTACACAAGGGAACCTACAACACATGAAGGGCACAAAGATCACAGGTTTATCATGGGTGATCACACATTGTAAAATGTATCATGCTTGTACATATTGAAAGCTTCAACATTACAGTCATGGAGTACATTAAACCTTTTTAATAAAGAAAAAATTGGTGACCCTAATAGGAAGAAAAGCAGTTTTCACTTTGGTATCATTACATGTTTATTTTTTTGTAAGCTTTGCACACACCAAACAGACTAGATACAATTCTAAGCTATAACGCTCAAAAAGGTTAAACTAAAACGTTGGCACAATAGCAGAACAGCACATATCTGAGAAAGAACTGACTGTGTAGAATGTTAGTAGATGTTCATAGTGAATAACATCCATAAATATTTCTGCCCAATACATTCAAGGTGGCAACTTCGTTGGCAGAATTTTAACATTATTTTACACTGAAATTCTTTCCAAATATGTATCTATTCGAGAAGCTCTCAGTCTCATTTATGTAATTTCCTACAAGACGCTATAGTCAAATACTGGCGTCTTTTCATGCGTGACAATAACAATCTGCTAGCTTCCCTCACTGGCCGTGGAGTGTTTGCAGTTGAGAAAAGGGAAAGCTTAATTTCATGCTCTATTATCAATCACTTCCATTAACACAGCTAGCATGCATTTGACAGCAGAGCTAATGAAAGAAAAACTAAACCACAGAGAGTGTTTATGATGGAGGACACTGCACAGGTTCACCTGTACTTTAAGCTCTGCTCTCTAGCTCTGTTGGAATAAAAGCAAGTGTTGCTGCTGATAACCCCCTCCACTGCATCATTTCAGTCATTTCTCAAGCATTAACACATTCCCTGAGCAACTCTATGTTCCTTCTCACAGCTTTCTCGATTGCCTCTCTCAATCAGACCTGCCAGCTTTATTTGCACAATGAAAAATCTGTCAGTGGGTTTGAAAAGGTTTTTTTTTTTTGGACCACAGCTCGACTTTGCAAAGGCAAAACCACGACATGGCAAATGTGCAAAACAAACTGATGTATATTTCCCTTTGGTCCAGTTATGCGGATGGTAATGAGACTGTGTTTGATCAATATTCTCAGAGTGGTATCTTGAAAATGTCAAAGTGAGCCTGAAGAGTTCTAGTTGAGATGTGGCATGAGAGAGGACTTTAGCTTAGAGATCATAAAGTGATATTGTAGTTCCATTGCCCTACTTACAGGATCCAATTTAGAGCATCACTCAACTTTAAATTTGTACCTGTCTACAGTCGCAGGGAAGACTTGTAAAGCCGTAACAGGATGAGCGATCGGCTCATCTGTTAGTAATGGGACTGAGCTCTCTGGCCAGCTCTCATAATTTGATCCGGAACAAGCTTTGACAGAAACAGAGCGCCAGATTAAGATGTATTCCTATCACACCACCCCCTTTCTCCTCCTCCAACAGCTTGCAGCCCAGGCCACTCCGTCTGACTTTTTCCTCCCCCCGCTGGCCATTCTTATTTGCTGTGAAATTTCACATTAACCTCCAATAACCTGTGCAACGCAGGCAGCACCAAAGCAACTTTCCAATCTGCAAGCACTTCTTGCTGAAAGATAACCGTTTGCCTCGTCAACCCCTACTTCCCCCCTCCCCTCCGATTTTACCACCCCGCCACCACCGCACACACCCCTTCCCCATTCCCATAGATAAACTCCAGCACTGAAAAGAGCAACAATTTGCAGTGGAGAGCTCCTGCGCCGTGAAGACCTTCTGATCCCATTCTGCAGTATCAGGCACTTAGGAGATGAGGTAAGCTTGTTTTTGCAGCCTCCCTCTCTGGTTATCACCCTCCCACAGGCAGGCAAATACAGACGAGGGCTCCTCAGGGGGGCAGGGTGTGTGTAGCCCTTTAATACAGTTTTAACTGCTATTTTGACAAAACAGAAATCAAATTTTCAGCAAAGTGATGATGGATATAAAAGGTGAGATTAGGAGTAATTGAATAGCAATCCTCCTGGTGGAGGTATAACAAAACGATGAAAAGTAGGTTTGACACTTTGAGCTGCATTTTCTATTTCTTGAGTAAAAAAACAAAACAAAACATTAGAATTCTATTTGTCTATGGACAAAAGTAATCACACCAGTTTGCCTGCCTTTATTGTTTCTTCTTTCTTCAGCCCAATGAGCCGATTTCATACCTACAAGCTTCTCAAGGACAGCAAATGGCAGGCCCCGAGTCACCATAATATAAAGCCTACTTAAGACCCTTTGTGTCTGAGTTAAGAATGTCACTTGCAGAAGTGAAGGGCAGAGGAGAGAAATACAGGCTAGCAGGTAGTGAATGGGGATTACAGGCTTTTGAGAGGGACACTACTGCAGTTGTAATTATCATGAATTGGTTTTGTGGCAGACGGGCATATTGAAAAAGACAGGGCCTTAAGAATGTGTGGATTTTTCGGTCCTGGTGACGGAGTTTGCCTCCCTGCAGTCATCACCGACCTCTCTGCTCACTGAATCCTATTCAATTAAAAGCCTATTAGACAGGAGGTGCCTGGATTCGGCATTTTACCCCACGTTTACAGTGCTGCAGTCACCTTTTGCCTACAGGACATCATTACAGAGCCAGAAATCTGAAATATGGTATCATCATCTGCTATGTATGAAGCTAGGCTCTGCAGCAGCAACACACATAAATCACTTATTTTGATCAAGTTAGCATATTTAGTATTGTGATATTAAAAAGGCCTATTCTGTGTTGTTTGGCAGCTTTATTCATCAACCCACCCTTCCAAAAAATTTAAAGGAAATGCAAAAAAAAGGAGGAAGAAAGAAAGAAAGAAAGAAAGAAAGAAAGAAAGAAAGAAAGAAAGGCTGAGATCAGACAATTAATAGTCCAACAAGAGTTTAGATGTTGCTAAAAAATAACAAAAAATACAGACCTAGCTTTACTTAAAGGAATATAACCCAGATTTTTACCGTACTTTACCAGCTTTATTTAAACACCCAAAGGACCAAAGTGCTGTACTCATAATAATACATTAATTCACTCATATAATCAGTAAATATTAAAAAAAATAAATAAATCAAAAGTCAACAAAGCAAAAGGTGTTCAAAATCCAGAGAGAAAAACTGGGTTTTAAGACGGCATTTGATGTCTAACGAAAGGTTATTCCATAATTTAGGAGCTGCCACAGAAAAAGCATGATCACCTCTGAGCATACGCTTTATCTTGGGCTCAGTCAAGAGCAGCTGATCAGCTGACCTGAGGGATCGAGAGGGTTTGTAAGGATGTAGCAGTTTGAACAAATAGGACATGGCAAGACTATTAAGAGCTTTAAGAACTAACAAAAAAACTTTTAAATTAAACCTAAAATGTACCGGTAGCCAGTGCAGGGAGGCTAGAACAGGGAAAATGTGTTCAAACTTTCATGTGCCAGTTAAAAGGCGTACAGAGGCATTCTGTACCCTCTGAAGCTGAGAGATGCAAGAATCACCAATGCCTATATCAAGTGTGATACAGTAATCTAGCAGAGTGGTAACAAAAGCATGGACTACTGTTTTAAAATGTCACTGAGAAAAAATTGGCTGTACTCAAATGATAAAAACTTGATTAAAGAACTGCTCTGATGCTGTTTTATAACTTTAGTTCAGCATCAACTTTTACCCTTCTGTTAGCAGTTAGCCTGATGTACTGGGTCAGTGAATCAACATCTACAGTATATCAGGTGACTCAGTGGAGCTTCCAAACACATCAACTCAGTTTTATTTCATTAAACTTAACTAAATCACAGCCATCCAGGCTTTTATTTCCTCCATAACATAAAAACAGAGGGCTCAGACAGTTGGTGTCTTTTTTCTTAAGCGGGACGTTTATTTGGGTATCATTGGCATAACAATGAATAGAGATCCCAAATTTTTCTAAGACTAGAGCCAACAGGAAGCAGGTACAGCGTGAAGAGGAGGGGTGCCTTAAACTGAACCCTGTGGGACCCCACACAAAAGAGGAAACATGGTCACCAAGGCAGGCACACAGACAAAAAGTATGATCGGCTACGTACTAAACTGGTCTAGAGCTGTTCCACTGGTTTTAAATTAAGCTAATCTTATGAGAAATTAGATAGTTTTAGTGTTTTGATCAAACCTTTGAAATGACGTAAGGAAGGATATTTTGTGAATGGTTAAAAAATTTTAGATACACACTTATATTTTATACTTTGTGATCAATAGTTTTATTTTACATTAAACAGTGAATCTACAAGTCTCTATCTTAATATGTGCCTGCCTCCAACAGTATAAACATGTAATGTTTTTACATTTTAGAAGCGTTTACTTGCTTGTTTACCATGTTTACCTCAAAGGTTGAGGATGACAGTTTCTTTAATGAAGTAATCAGTTTAAGATTTAAAGCTAGTTTTTACTTTCTGAAAATATAATTAAAATTCAACCTGTTTCTTCAGATATTCTGCACAACATACAAATGAACACACAAATTATAATTATAATTACATTATTTCCCACTCATCTTAGGTGGTAGATGATCATAAAAACTGCACTAAAATATACATTCAGCGTAACGTTGCAGCTGAATGTATCAGTGGAGTTATTTACACTTTAGTCAACTGTGGTCTAATGTAGAGCTGCTGTCTAACAAATAACTTTCGAAAGCAAAGCAGCCTAGAACAACTTAGACAAAGACATATAACCGTGAAAAAGTTATTGGCCCAGATATTACAGTTTGGGTGCTGCTTTTAATGATACTGCCCAAAAAATACCAAATAAGTTTGATGAAACAATGCAACCAACTGCTTAGATTTATACTAGTAATAAAATAGGTCAATAATAATAAAAGTAAATAAGACTTGTTCAGTTACTTTAAAAAAGCTAACTAAGAATTAATGAATTTTATAGCATATGAGCGCTTAAAGTTGAATGAGATCAAGGTGTTTACCATCGAATCAGCACTGTTAACAAGTACATAAAAGAAACAAGATGCTGTTTTCACAGATACTTTGGGTGTCAGAATAAAGAGAGTTTAAACAACAAGGTCTTGGACAAGAACTGGTAACTCACAGGCTGAACATGATGATCATGTTTCCAATTACCTTTTCCAAAACAGTCCAATAACTGTAAGAAACCAAAAAAGTGCCACTCTCACCCCCAAAAAAGATACAAGGTTTTTGTATAAGCCATTAAAAATTACAGAGATTAAATTTAGCAGCCATACTAATTAGGTACTGTATAGTGGGAGTAAAGGAAGTGAAGTTGCGGAGCCACTATATCATGTGAAGAAAATGTCGGGTTGGATGGGCCAATCAATAAGCTAGATTCTATGGCTATGTTCACACTGCTGGGAAATGCAACCCAGATCTGATTTTTTTTAACCAAGCCACATTAAATTTTTAATGACAGTCTGAAAATGAAAAGCCCTATTTTTTCAAATCTGACCAAGGCCTTTTAAGTAGGTGGTACTGAATCAAATACATATCTGACGGTTTTTCAACGCGACTGCAGTCTGAACACTCATGTCACATTTCATCTGACTTTTACATCTGTGAGGAGGGGGTGAGCGGATCGATTTATATAATAATGATACTAACCTTGTGTTATGCAGTTTAAGTCTTGTAGCTCCACAAATCTTCAGCTACACAGAAGTCTAGTTGCTTTGTTCTTATAATTTTCCACGTCCTGGATGTTTGAGATTCTACAGAAAATTATGATAGTAACTTCAAGCAGTCGTGGATCATATCAATGCTAAAAATACTCCATCAATATGTCTGAAAGAGACTTAAATAAAACCAAAAATTCAAATGAACAGATATTTTATTAATATGATTATTAATTACCCTTTATTTAACCAGGTAAATCATATTGAGCTCACATATCTCTTCCAAGGGAGGCCTAGGTCTGATGGCAACCTATTTTACATGTCTTTTTGGTCTGTGGAGGAAACCGGAAGAACCCAGAGAAAACCCATGCAAGAACGAGGAGAACATGCAAACTTTGCACAGAAAGACCCCAGGTCCGAACTGAGAATCAAACCCAGGACCCTCTTGCTGTGAAGTTATGACCCATTGTGCTGCTCAATTCTAGTAGAGAAATAAAAGGAAAAGAAAACTGACAACTATGTAAAGGGAGACTGAAAAAGGCTGATGCAGCCTGATGAGGTAATGAGACACATGGGGCCAAATAAGACAGTAAATAAAAAATATGGGAACAGAACTAGAACAAACAGGACAAGTATTAGTCATAGAAAAACAGGATATTATTAAGGTTGTCATGACTAAACCTCGATACTTCACATATGAACGCTGCATAAAACAAATGTAGAATTTTTACCTGGGCCAATTA
This sequence comes from Cynodonichthys magdalenae, assembly GCA_031762555.1. Lineage (NCBI taxonomy): Eukaryota > Metazoa > Chordata > Actinopteri > Cyprinodontiformes > Rivulidae > Cynodonichthys > Cynodonichthys magdalenae. Next base: position 22,539,385 of record JARVJO010000394.1, on the reverse strand, counting down.
GCAAACAGAAGGAGGAGTTTTGAATGTGTCTGCTTGTAGTTTAGCAATGGCAGTGGAGGAAGTGAATAAAGCCAGTTTGTGTTGATAAATCTTCCAAATGAAATTAAATTTGTCTGACAAAGTCTGCAGCATCATTTACAACCTTTTCGTTCAGCTCCGTATTTCTCTCCTCTCAGTAGGGTTGTTTACGGCGCACGGAGTTTCAGGTTAGCTACTTAGCTTAGCCTCCTTCAAAGAGGAGCTGGCGCAGGCGCACACATAGGTGGCGGCCAACCAATCCAATTGTTTTAAACTTCAACATAGGCCACACCTCCAGCAAGTAGTCGCTTCTCAATAGCCGAGTGTCCAGACCCTCTGTACGAAGCCAAGTGAAGGACAAGGGGCTGATTTTTACCAGACTACATACATGTATTCACAAAACACCAAGCACATTTAGATTGCTCCTTTAATTCAATATCCTAAACATGACCATAATGTATAAATCCAATGTTACTGTCTTGAAATATTATCATAAACAGAAAAAAATAACAATGAAAAAGTAATTTTAACAACTAAAAAACAAACAAACCCCTACCATAAACTGCTCCAGAGCAGGTCATTTGTTCAGTTCAAGTTACCACAATAATCTAGCCAGAATAAAAGAGAGCCCAAAACAAGAACCTGTAATCTCTGACTTTATGAAATAAAATCTTGAATCATTTTTTATGTAGTTATAAAACTTAGAAACAGAAGATTCATCCTGTTTGAAACAAAGTGTGTTTTTGTTGTTTTTCATGTCCTTTTCTATTTGAGCTGAAAAATGATTTATGATCTTAGAAAATAGTAATAAAAAAAAAACACTGAACGCAAGGAAGCAGTAATTGTGTTCTATAACTCAGTGTCTGTAAAGACAAACTGACGGAGCTCACACAAAATCCATTCACAATGCATAAAAGTGTCTGATTTCAGCTCCGAAACCAACATTTGGACAACTGCTTTTTTTCTCTTCCATAAAATATTTTCATTACCCAAATGATCTTAGATGACTTTATTAATTAGCAATCTCTGTTTTGATTCAACCCCACCTCTCCTGCTCCATTCTCATCTAATTTTCAGAGTGTGAAAAGCGCTGAGAACAAAGCAGTGAGAAAGAAATGAATTGTTATCCTCACTAAACCTTCAGAAACCTCTATTGGCCATCAGATTTTTTTTCTTAGTAACTCTCCCTGTTGCCATTGTTCTTTGACACAGTGTAACATAAATGCCACTGGCAGTCTGATTATCACCAAACCCCCAACACTCCTTTGTATTAAAGCTGCATTTCACTTTCTAAAATTCTAAAATTTGTCTTAAACAATCCATCAAGACTAACATTCTTTTTTATTTCAGCATTAATACAGCTCAACTATCGCCATCATCTTGTCCGGATCTTTTAATGCCGAGATTGGACATGTCTGAAGTAATTAGCTTTTTGTGCTGCTCCCCACGGCCGAGGCCCGACGACGCCCGCGGCCAAACGGCATGAGCTGCAGCTACAGAAATAAGGAGAAGGAATTAACTAGAGTCAGACAATAAGTCAAACGTGGAAGATGAACAGTAATGAACTGAGGGAGGGGGCGGTGGTGGGGGGGCTCTCGGAGGGCTTTTCAGCATGCATGAGTCCCAGTCATGAAGCAGATGGAGATTGATGAGGGGGATCAGTGGGCTGTTAAGGAGGTTGTCAATAAGAAAGAACAACAGAACGGTTTGGTTTGATTTGATTTGATTCGATGGGATCTGACTGAGACTCGCTGCGTGCAGGTGGATGTGATCGCCTGAAAATAAGGAGCGCAGATGGAAAGCTGACATTTACTGCTACACACATACACATTGTAGCTCTCATGTCCTTTACACAATCTTTACTGCAGATACTGAGACCATTTATTGTGAAATTCACCTTATTAACCACAAAGCGCACCATAAACTCTCCTTTTATAATCCAGCTCATTCCTAGAAAAGGATTGTACTTTTTTTATGTAAAGGGTGTGAAGCAGTCTTTGATAAATGTTGCACTGCAGACGTCTCATCAGCTATTCAAAACTAGATTCTGTATCTTTGAACAAGTCCAGAAACTACAGCACTTTATGTTCAGTTTAGGTAGAATCTATGTTTGCACGTCTTGTAGCATCAACTCAAAAACATCCATCCAGCAGCAGAATTCACCAAACTCTCATTTTGTGTTTTCACTGAGTGCAAACAAGCGTTTTTACATTCAGATTTTCCCACACCGCAAATGCAGGTTTTTTACAGTTATGATTTATCAAACTATATATTTTAATATTTTACATATACTGCATGTATTAAAGGCCTGGGATTCTATGAAAGAATGCCTATTTCTTGTCTCATTTTAGAAGAATCAGTGTGTGGATGGGACCTAGAATTCTCCAAGTCGGACAGTCGTGTACTTTGACATGTGACCATGTTATAGGAGGCAGCTGACATATTGGTTTAGAATCGGAACGTTCCAAAATGACCTCAATGTTTGGATTCAAACACACTAAAACTGACTAAACGTCACCCTAATTATAAAATTTGAACACACTAAAGATCATCTAATCATATAATCCCGTTATCGCCGTCTCTCCTTCGCTGCCAAATGTCATTCAACTTTAGCATCTTTTGATTTTCTTCTACCTGTAGATTTTTTGGTGCTTGACAATTGGGGCCTCAGTCAGAAAGAAGGTCGGGGGGTTTTAGGTTTTTTCAGCACCGGAAGGGTGTAGAAATAAATGCGATGTTCAAAATGATGTCTGAATAAAAGCAGGAATCCACTGGATTTCTGCTCAAAACATAATTCTCGTCTTCTGACTCCAATCAGTTTCAGCAACACAGACCTCAGCATAAGACCTTGAGCAAAAACTCAAACAAACAGTCCAACAGACTGAATCTAACAGAGCCTGCAAAACTCTAATAACTTCTAAAAACACTTAATTTCTTCAACATTAAACCCCTTCAGTCTCTTCCTGGTTACACCCCTGGAGGTGTTACCTTTTACATCAGATGTCAGAACATAACTAACTTTTGTTTATACAGATGGAAAGAACACATCGATAACACACACACCAACTCTTTGTCTGTTTTAACCTTACTTGCATTGATCAGAAAATATAAAATACAATACTGCATCTAACATTAAATTAATCAGTTACAAAATTTCCTTCAAGGGTATGAACTAAGAGTGGTTTGAAATGTTTTTTCCATGAGACGGCCGAGTTTTCTGCTGCCGCAATGTGCTTCAATTTGGATGATCATTTTTAGAAAAAATAAATAAATAAAAAATGGAGTAAACTATTCATCACTCTAGTTTTACTTGACCTATCAACACAATTTAAAAAAACATGTGTAAAGTCTCTACTTTTGATAAAAATTGCAATAAAGGTGTCAGAGAGGCTGTGTCTTTAAAATCAATCATGCATATCGATCATGTGACATTATACTGCAGTCACGTGTCACGTTGTAAGGTCTCCTCACATCCTAACTAAGAGTCTTAAATATCTAAATAAATTTGTGTGATACACGCAAAACAATTTTCGCATTACTTGCTAGTAACTGTTTATGCGAACATCACTGTTTTCCCTCACCAAAAAAAAATGGAGGTTGAAATCACGTAACGGATGATACTGAGTGCAGAGACACATGAGGACTCATACAGGATAAAGTAAAAATACTTCAGTTAACAGAAACAAAACGCTGATGTGGCGGTAAAACTAACAAAGCTCAGGATGTAGGACAGGTAACATGGAGGCAATCAGGACATAAGGTCTGGGGCCAAAACACAAGGCAAGGAACTCCTCAGGTGAAGATGTAAGAACCGACTAAACAGATCTAGGTTGATGAGATATTGGAGGCAGCTGAGCTGATTGGAGACTGGCAGCAGGTGTGAGTAACTGGAAAAACACTGAGAAACTGACTGAGGCTGAAATGAGAAATGACACAGGGAACACAGAGAAGCTAAACAGGAAATAAGAAATACAACATAAGAATACGGAACAATAAAGCACAGATGGAGATGATCTAAACACAAGAATCTCAAGAATTCAGTTAAATGAAACACAAACTAAGCCTGATGTAAAACACAACAAATCATAAAACATTAACCAAAGTACACAGATCATGACATTTTATCTTAGACTAAAATGTTTTTATGTTGACAGTTGTGTTTGTTTTGGTCAAACATTAAAAACACAGTTATTTAGAATCACAAGATCTCATACTCAGAGTAATGGTGGAAATGACTCAGCTACAACAACATCAAATTTTAGCTCAATATCTGTCGAATGGGCTGAGGTGTTGCCATTTTTGTGGCCATCTTGAATCAGTTGTAGATGTGATTTAAAATAATAAATAAATAAATCCATTCAATGGGTCATAAGATGTATACTGTTATGCAAACAGACCAAATCGTTTGACTCCAAAAGTTGATGCCAAGACTTTAAGCTGTTAAATTCTGAACGAGTAGAACAAGAAGAATGTTTTGGAGATGACTATCAATAACCACTTTTAGTTTGGCAAAATAGCTGAAAAACTGATTGCATCATAGCTTTTTGGTATTTTCTAAGGTGATGAATCCATTTTGAATTAGGTTGGCTTCAAAAGTTAATCAGTTGTAGATGTACACCCGATTATTATTATTTTATTTTAATAAAAAATAATTAAAATGAGTGTATTGGTTTATGACACATTCTACAAACAAGCTACAGAACAACCCTCTGGTCAGATTACAAAGTTAAAAGTTTTTATAAGTAAAAATTTTCTTCCAAACTACTGTTTTATTTTGTGTATTCGGCATTTTCAGAAACATAATCATCCTGGAGACTCACCTAAAACCCAATAAGAAAACAAATAGGTAAGAAAAGTGTACTTGATGCAATCTTTTGCATTTTTTTCTGTTTTTCTCTGCATTCACAAATTGGAAACTGGGGATTTTTAACAAGCATTCCTGCTGGTTACTAGTCTTTAAAATTCTACACATGCCAACCAGAAGAAGAAAAACAAGTTCTCGTAAGGAGAATTGGTTTGACATGAAATGAAGACGAATGAAAGTCTCACGCACTTTTTGGGCCTGTAGTCAGGGATGCTCCTGTCCAGAGAGATGCGATCACTGAGCTGAGCGTTGTAGCCGTACTCCTCGAACTTCCCCTCAGCATTGTGACTGTCTTCTCCCAGAGTGGCAGCAGCTCCCCCCTGACCGAGGCCTCCGGGTCCCTCCACCAGCCCCATGGGCTTCGCTAAACCTTTCAAGGAAAAGGAAAGAAATAAATAATGCAGCAGAAAAACAATCATGAAGGTGCAGACGGGCAAAAATACACCTCTAGAAAAAAGAAAAGTGACAGGTCAAACGAGAGGCTGTGCTCATGAGTGACGTTCTCCAGCAGTGTGAGAAGCTGGTGTCCAGCAGCTCCGAGGCTCGTCAAGACTCGTCCACAGAGCATCATTACATCGCCTGTCAGGCTGTTAAACCCCCACAGGAACACTGATGTCATAAAAATATGCAGCTAGAGAACAGACATGGAGGGACAGCACTTCAGTGGAGAGCAGAGAGAATTTATTCTGCACAGCTGTAAGTCAGTCTGTGGTTATGAACTTATTTAAATCCATTTAGGTAGATTTTTTTTTAGTTTAACCTAATTTATTCAGCACAGGTCCCTGATGTCTGTTTTTTTCCCTGTTCTCAACTTGCCACTCATCTTACCTGGTTTTTGTTCAAAGCACACCTGTTTTTCTTCCACTTATATAAACCTCCAGCTTTTTCCTCGTTTTTGTTTAAACAAAACTGCTTATGTACAGTTTTACGAGTTATTGGAGATCTTTTTGACAGTTTTATTTTTTTGTGTTTACATAACATTACGTAAGCAAAAAAAAAAATCATTCCTTCTTTGTGAATAAAAAACAAACTGACTCACACATCTAAAACAATCCACATGAATGGATCAAAACGCAGCAATTTTTAAAATGTGATTAAGCAAATTCGCTTACTTTTGCTGACTCATCAAAACTGTTCATAACATTTAAATCTAGCAATACTGTAGTTTTAAATAGCAAAACCATAACTAAAAGCTTGAAAATAAACAACAAAACTGACCTAAAAACAGCTAAACCATAGCTACAAGTTACACTTACCAAAATTGTAGCTAACAGCTAATGTTAATTAAACTGTAGCTAAAAGCAATAAAAGAGCAGGACACTAGCTAAAACCATACAGACAGGATGTGTAGATTTTAGAAAACAACGCTTTTCAAGGAACTGAAGAGATCTCAGTTCTTGTCAGGGTATGGTGAACCTGGATCCAAGGATGCAGACTCAAACACAAGCAACAAAAAGCTGACAGGGCAGCGGCATAATACTAAAAATGCATAAACATCAAGGAGCTCACAGGGAACAAGTGGTGAGATATACGTCTTCCTGGTTCTCATCTCAAAGAGAAGCAGGACTGTAAGTAGGCTGGGACAGGTGATTACTGACTGAGTCTATTTACAGATACAGGGTAGGTGAAACAGAGAAACTGGGGAACTGAGGAAACAAAGTAAAAAAAACACAGAGAGGAAAATTGTGCAAAACTGAAGACATGAAAATCAAAGTAAACTTGAACACAAACAGAAACCTAAAAACTTATGACTGAAATATATGAAAAAACACTCAAACTACAAACCCAAAACCTCTGAATTAGAATATTTCTGTTGGGATGTTTTTGTATAAAGTGAAATAACTTTAAATATTTAAAAATGTAAAAATACTGAAAGACATAAGACTTCATTTTTGATGAAGCTGAGAGTCTTTTAATATAAAGTATGTTGAACCAATTGGATCTCAAAAAGGTATGGAAGAAACCATGAAGAGGAAAACAACAGTGTTGACTCAGTAATCACACTTTTATAAAACAATTTAATGTTCTAACACATATTTACCTCAGTACACCGTTCATCTTCAGGTTAAATGTTTCCTTCTGCCTTCTCAAAAAAGTATTCATTTATTGACAAATTTTGTTTGTTCCTTTTATCATTTTTAAAACAGAAAAAAAAAACATTTCTTTTCCTCAGGAATTCAGCAAACCTTGCTTTTTGTGCACATCTAAACTGAAATGAATTCACTCCCAACTAGTTTGCCGGTGCTTGACCAGACAGGAAGTGATGACGAGTGTTGAGGGAAGCTTTTATTTCATACATCAGTGAAAAAGTGTTTGTCAACAGAAAAAAGGCGACCTGTCGGAATGATCAACATATATATTGTATGCCATTCACAGTCGACAACATAATAACAAAAACAAGAAGTGGAAATAAGCAGCATATAAATAAACAACCTGAAAACCATCCCAATTAGCAAATTCACAGGTTTTCAGACTGTGTTTTTATCTTGGCATTGAAACAATGTGGTTATGTTTGGATCAGCAATAAGCTGTAAGTGGGCCCGTGTTGCTTTCATGTAAATGATGCTGCAGCTGAGGCATCATTTTAAACAAAGCACAGGCTCCACCTTCTTGATGGGTTATGAGCACCACTAGATAAAAAACCAGAGCACAGCAGGCAAACTGCATCAGTGTTGTTCTTTTTGCTATAGAGATTGCCATATAGAACCTGCATGAAATATTTGTTTACGTCAGATCCTCTTCCTGACGCAACCTGAACTGAGGCCTGCAGCCTCAGAATTAACCACCCAGCATCCAGCTCCACATGAATCACTGTCAATATGGCTGAAAAAGAAAATCTCAAAAACTGACCCTGAGAACTGTGTGAACTGTGCTTTCTGAAAACATTTCACTTAAATCATCATTAAAATAACAACGCAGGGATGTTTTCGAATACAAATCACTCAAAAACAGCTATTTCATTTTATCAGTCTCTCATTTCTTCTTGTCTAGTCTCTTTTTTAGCCTCTGTTTATTGTTGGATAATCAGACTAAGCAAATTATTTCAGAAAAAAATCTATTTTACAGTGAGTAAACTTGTGGGTTTGAGCACAAAGCACAGTTTATATAATTAAGTTATTTTAAAAACATAATAATATACACACACACACACAAAAGCATTTCTTTGGCTTTCAGTGAAAACATGTTCAGGTTATTCTCAACAATGGCATAAAAGGGACTAGCATCCACAACTGAATTTTTGTATAATACAGCTAATTGTAGCCTGAAAATTTGGAATTGTCTCAAAACTACTTCTGTAGGTGGTCATTTTATAGATTCTGCTCAGACTTCATCTACTGGATATTACTTCTTTTTCAACCAAGAAGTCAGAGTTTTTGTAAAATGTGATGATATACCTTCCACTGAACCAAAATTCTATATATTTTTTGCAACATGGCAAAAAAAACAAATAAAAGAACAGAGGGCAAGATTATATTATGGATTTTTTTTGTTTCAAAAGAAATTTGTATAAAGAAAACAAATGTATCGTTTCTTTGTTGTTGTTGTTTTTCCATTTTCAAAACCTAAATGTAAAAATGTAACACCAAATTAATTAGAATCCACAGTGTTTGATTTTTGCTTAAATCCAAAATAAAACATACGATTGTTGTTTTATGTTATTTATACCAGAAATGACAGAAGTCACACAGAATAATAGTTTATAGTGGCTGGAAGAAGACTGCTTCAAATCATAAACCATTCCTAAAAATATTGGCAATGGCTGCACTCGAAACTTATTTTATAACTTGAAACATTAAAGCTATTTTTTTTCACGACAAGATCGACTTCGTCTAAATAAGACTTTTCTAAAGTGCTCAGTGAAAACGTAATACCCCCAGGAGTTCAGGCCATGATGATTTCCACTTCTGCCAGAAAGTAATAAACGATGCACTAACAAAACATTCAGCTTGTCTTTGCTTTAACTATAAAAAATGTTGCTACTGTTGTTTTTTAAATGCATCTTTAAACAAAAAGCAAAAAAAAAAAAAAACAGAACTGTAAAACCACCCGATTATTTTTTTCTCATTTTATTTTGAAAAAAAAAAAAAAAGAATGAACCATATATAGATTATTATAAAAAAGCCTACAAGCTTAACTGTTAATAGCTGTATTAGGCCTTCCCACATGATGATGATTTCATTCACTCCACAACCTATTAGGACCCACTTGGACTACATCAAATTTGGAAAAACACCTTCAGTGTATAAACAATAATAAAGCTGCTATTCTCTCTGTTCTGTTAAAACACGTTTTCCTGCTACAGTATTTTTTGCATTCCCAAAAGGAGTCCTCCTGACCCTCACTGTGCTCCATGCACCTGACCATCAGGATGCAGTTCCACAATGATGCATGATGCCACGGCCATCACAGACTAAATGTAAAAGTGTTATGTTTTGGGTTTTGTTATATCGTTAGCTACTGATCTCATAAAACAGTCAAACTATTCATTCAAAAACTGTCAAACCACACCTTAAACATTTAAAATGTTCTCATAGTAGGACTTTAAATCACTGAGATTTCCACTAGGGTAAGTTAAAACTGAACAGTACAAGCATCCACAGACTGAAGAGACTTGGCTTTATTTCTGATGTGCAGCAAGTTTCTTTGATCATTTTATAGGTCAGAGTCAGACAAGTTATATAAAAAAAAACACTTTTAGACCTACAAGAGTGAGACCCAGTGTAAAGAACAGTTGATCTGGCTCATTTGGGACTAGAATTAATACATAATGATTCACTCTTCCTAGAATAAAGTTTTTTTTTTCCTTACAAATAAGCTCTCCTGGGGAAAGAACGCAGCTCATTGTCAGCAATATCTAGAACAAGTTCAGTTAAACCTGAAATGCCCATTAGCATTGTTAGCCTTTATATTATACATTCTACTTGTCTGTTGTGAGACTGTAATGTATCTCAGGAACATAGCTTCTGTTCATAGTTACAAGAAATACTGTCAAGGTGGATGGTAATATTAATTTTTTGAAGCCATGAGTATTACTCCCCACCTTTCATGTCAGTGTTTTATCTCAAGTTACATTCAGATATTATGAATGACTCTCAGCTACTACCACATGGAATTCTGGAGCAAAATCTGTAAAATAACTTGTTTTTGTGTTGGCCAATGTCTATTAGTTATGGTAGCCATCCTGAATTGGATTGAGAGCAAACATTTTTCAACCATAGATGTACACCCAATAGATAAATAAGTTTCATTCAATCTGTTTATTTGATGTTAAGATATTTTGCTGACAGACAAACAGTTAATGCTAAAGTTCAAGCATAGATATTGAGTAGCACTAGGTGTATCTATTGTAAAGAACTTTCAGCTATAACCACACTGATTTTAGCAAACTTTATTGACTAAAATAAAGCAATTTTTGTGTTTTCGAAGGTGAGTTAGCTCCAGGTTGGGTTAGACTTTGACAGAAAGCACAAAGTCTCAGCTCCTTGACAGTTTTGGAATTTTTCAGATTGAGCAAACATTCACGGAGTTACGTTAATTTTCCCCAGACACCGCAGTGCAGAGGCGAGGTGGTAGGTAAAGGGTTAAAGGCGTTATTTCCCAAAAATTGCATTAAAATCTCGCCTGTGGTTCATGAAATATTTTTTGGTAACAGACAGATGTGCTCACACACACAAGCAGAGATTGCTAAAACATTACCACCCGCTCTTTCATATTTGCACCCATCCTCCAACGTAATTCTAGTTGGGACGTAAACTTTAAACAGTTTGTTAGCAGAGCATAATGTTGTGTCTCTGCCAGTCTCATCTATTGTTTAACTATTTAAAATTCAGTGAAACGGCGGGATAATGTCAGATCATTGTTATGCAAGCCAAGCTTTCAGTGTGGCCTCCACAGAATACTGGAGCTGCGTCTGTTCACCATATCAACAGATGGACACACAGACAGTAAGTAAACAGCACATACCAATGAAGAGCTCATCTCTCAGCCTCGCCCCTCTAAGGTACCATGGCGTAATCACCGTATTTGGATGGCTCCAAATCCTCGGGTGCTACTGAAGATTTGTAATTGGAGCTGAATGGTTGCAAACTGGCTGCTCCCACGAGGGGGATTTAGTGTGCCCTGCACCAGCCAATGTGGTGGCATTTTGACAAGTAAGGATGGGGTCCACAGCATGGACGAGCCATCTGGCATGGCTGCCCGTGTTGCACAATAATTCAGATCGTCTGAGACACTATGTGTGTGGAGCCTTATACTGTCTCTGTGTGAGTCTTGGACGCTGGACAGCGACTGCCAGCTGTGTTTTCTGGTCGCTGTCTGAATCTGCCTCAGTCCCGTCTTTCGCTGCCGTCTGATTGAAGGGAATTCCATAACAAGACGAGGCCTGATTGTTTGATCCATGTTAGTGCGGATCGGGTTTTAAAATTCACAGGCGGTTGTCGTCCTGTTGGATTGTGACTGCATCAAATTGATGCTGAAATTGTGAAGTTTTAGGGATTTTTTTTTGTTGACGTTTTCTTCTACTTTTGCTTTGTTCTGTATTGATGTGGCTGCTGATAAAATGCTGTTTTGATGATGCCTGGTAGGTCGTTTGAGGGAGTAAAATTGCTCTGTCTGCCTTTGATTCATCTTTCATGTTTCTGTCTTTTATGCTGACTGAAATAGTTTGCAAAAAGAAAAATAACAGCAGTAAAAAAATTAAAAAAATCCGTGAACATGCGCACGTTCATCAATTGTAAAGCCAAATACCTATTTCACAAAGTGCAGTTTCTTCCAACAAGTTTTTATTTATTTATTTATTTATTTATTTATTTATTTAATGCTTGCAAACAAAAATAGAAGTAGGCTCGGACAGTGATTGCCTGTGGGTAGAGCAGCAACAACGGCGAGGCAAAGGATTAAGAGCTCTATTTCCAACGTGACTATGTAAGTTAAAAATGTATGAAGCCATAATCCTGTGTGGCATTTTGGGGAAAAAAAAACATCAAGCAAGTCAGCTGTAATGTTATGGTTCAGAACAGAAAGCTAGAATCTAAAAGCTCAGGCCAACGCTAGGATGTGTGAAAATCCACTCCAAGTTTCAACATATATTTCCTGTGATGCATCTTTTCTTTCCCATTCCTTGTTTTTGGTGTAATTAACAGACTCCACAGCAGCGGCTCCTTCATCATTTCACTCTGTGCCAATTACAGCCCAACATCTGTCTCTTCCACTGAGGCTTTGCTCCCGTACTTTCAGCTGGATGTGGATCCTTCAAACATCGAAAGCCAATTTGAACCTCATTGTGCCCAATGCATGCTTCAGTCCTCGTCCCTCCTGAGCTACAATGAATCCACACCAGCTATACATCACATAGAAAACCCACAGAATGGGATTGATTTGTCTACAAAAAAACACAATCTCAAATTCAGAGATGACCTATTTTTTGGTGAATTATTTAACAGTAAGAGTGGATTTATGTGTGTCTAAAGTGAAGCAGCTGACTTCTAAATATTTATGTTGAGGGACGGATAGGAGGTTCGATGATTTCTTTAAAAACAGGGAAAGAACTTGTTGGTTTAAAGCTTTCAAAAAAAAAATCCAAAAACAAATCTATGAAATATTGAAGGTCCCTCTGAAGAGCTGCACAAAGTTCTGTGGTGCCTCTCAGAAAAGCTGCAGTCATGTCAGGGGGATAGCAAGAGCAATTTGAAAACTGGTGCTAACAAGACTTTAAAGTTATCACTAAATAGAGATGCACCAAGGCCATTTTGTCCCTAATGTTTGGACCTGGCAAATGTTTTTTTTAAATCTTAAGACTTTTTTTTTAATTTTATAAAGTGAACAATTAAAATACTTTTCTTCCCTAAAAACGCATTCAATAGCAAGATAGCATTTATCCTCACTACAAGTCCATGACAAAAAATAATGTAGCTGTGTTCTACATAAACATTTGGAACAAGAAACAAAAATAATAAATTCCTGTGTTGTTTTTTTAACGTGTTCAATCAGTCATTTCTTTATATACAACAGTACATAAATTATAGCTTGTCAACAATAAAAACTTTAATACTGTTTTATATTTTCAAATTTAAAGTGTGACAACAACATCTGGTACTGTAGAGAAAAACCTTTGTTTATTTCTGAGCAGGAATAGGCACAGATACAGCTTTATATTCAATGTGTTTTTTTATAAATCTACTCAGTGTCTTCTGCTTCCTCTGATTTTACTTTTTTTTTTTTTTACAAATGTTACAAAAAGCAAATTTTGAGTCTTCCTTCCTCAGTAAAAAGCTTTCACACTGAATACATGTTTCTACGCTAATTACTCACTCAGCTTTGGTGCATTAACCAATCGACTGGGAGAAAAAACAAATGTTATTTGATTCTGGTCGTCTGAGAAACTGATGTATCTCTCCTTTTAGCAACTGTTTAAGTTTCCTATCATTTAAACATGCAAATGTTTTGCACAGTATATCTCCAAATTACAAATGAAGCTCAAGTTAATTTTATAACATGAGAACCTAAGTCTGTTGTCATGTGAATGCATTTTTCACAATGTGCAAAATATTAGACAGTAAGCAAGAATTTGAAAAAAAAAATCCTGAGGAAACTCTTATTCTTTTTCTTTCAGCAGGGGTATTTCTCATGTTTTTTGGTTAGTGCCATTGTCTCCAAAACATACAACTTGTGCAACTCTCCTGTAAACCTTTCCTTTGACCTCTACTACCTTGATGATGGTACATAACTGCTTGTTAGGTTTAGAGAGATTCAAAGGATATCACAACAATAAACTAGCAAAACTAAGCAAAATAGGATATAGAAAATGACTGAAAATGAATGAAAAAATATATATTTCTTGAAAGACTACATCTTTTCAGCGGTCTTGCATGCCAAGGTTTTAAACAAAAATCAAACACGATCTATTAACAAACAGATTATAGCATTATATTTGTATGACTGACTGAGTTGGAGCCATTTTTATGTTGTCTAATGTTGATTAGCTGTGGCTGCTATCTTGAATCTGGATCACAAAGGTAATCATTTGTAGATTAACTTTCAAGTATTACTTTCTAATAGTTAAACATCTTTTTTAATAATAATAAAAAATAAATAAATACACCCAGGAGTTTAGGAAATATTTTGATAAAAGTCAAACAAAGACCTAATTACACAAACACAAACAGGCAATTAAATGAGTGACTTTTTTATCATGGATAATGACTAAAGTGTGTTTTAGTAAAACCATTTTTTTACATCATTAGTTACCCGCCCGACCAGACTGCTGTGAAATCTTTATCGTTACTTTTCACCGCCAACTGTCTCTAATGTAATCCTTGCATGAGTCGAAGCCAGAAGCATTAATACGGTGGAATAGTTGCTCTGTCTGAATTACATTCACAATATTGTCTTTCAGCTGCCTGCTGATTTTCAGGTGAGCTGCTGCATTCATTACCATCATTCTTCAAGCCTGAACAAAATTGATTCTTATCTGTTTTTGAAGGCCTGTTGTCAACCCAACACCCATCTGCATATTTTTATTAAAATCATTTCTTCTGGCTTCAGCTTGCTGAGGTACGGTGTCACGGCTGACATCACACGCTATATAATATATATGTGCACCTTGTATCATTAAGATCGACTTCAGACATCAAACGTGTGTCAGTATGGAAGACAGTGAGCGCATTTTTTCTCTCTCTCCCTCGCCGAGCCTTACCCATCCCAGCTTTAGCATATAAACAGTTTCTATGCCATAATTGGGCATCATAGATAAGAAGCATATCTGGTGTTGCAGCTGAGCCTCTGAGGCTGCCGCCCCATCAGCACCTCCGCACGAGGAGAGGGACGGGAGTGACATGCATGGCTGATGACAGAAGCCTGGGTGTGACCGTGAGCGATGGGACAACAGCCTAGATTAAACAACGACACATCCAGTGTTGGTCAGAGGAGTAACTGAACAGCAGCGTGCTCACTCGCTAACAGCACTGTCTGCTTTTTAAAGAGCTTATTTTTAGAGCACGTCTGCTCCGAGTGACAAAACACCAGAGGAAAGACAGTCGATGGAAACGAAAGGTCAGAGTTTTATGTGGGTTCGATCCAATTCAGTTTTAGAAGCAACATCATCAAAGTGCAACAACAGTTCAATTGTTGTTGTTTTTATATGTTGTTTTGTTTGTTTGTTTACATGGACACCTTTAGTCATCTGATGGTACGGTTTATTTTGATTCCCTTTTTTTCTTCAGAAAAATAAATACATTTGAATGTTTTTATTTTGAATTTCAATCTATAACATGTTAGTAAAGCTTCAAACAACGCCAAATATATATATAGAAAAAAACCTTCTTGTTACAAAACCTTTACTGCAGGTGGGCAACTTTTCATTCATAAAAGTAAGTGCATTATAAACTTCAAATTCATTTACCCCAATTTATTTCCCAGTAGCCAATCCTCATTTATTCAGGAAATCAAGAGCTAATTCAGTGTTTGATTAACCACATGTTGTAAAGAGAGGGGTGGTTTTTATTTTCCAGCCCCACAGTTCAATTCTTTATCACAATTAAGTAACCGTTACCTTCAGTTGTTATGAAAAAACTATGTATATCAAAAACAAATGTAGACTTTGCATCATAGTCTATCTAAACACCTTGAAATTGGCCTCTGTCTCTTTAAGAACTACCTACCATTTTTGACACTCCCACTTCAGCACAGGAGTGGCGCTCTGTGGGGCGGGAGCTCTGCTGCAGACTGAGCTCCAGGGAGGAGTTTTGTACAAATAGGAGGTGCTTTGTACCAGCAAGTGTTAAGGCAGCTCCACATGGCCACAGGAGAGTCAAGGATTTGTCAAACATGCATGAATGAGTCAAAGCAACACTCTGGTTATGCTTTTGATAAGGGAACGACATTGGAACATGATATAAAGCTATAAAACTGCTCTTCCCCCCAAGTTCAAATGAGATGCACAGAAGCTGTGCTGTAATTAGCTATGGTGTGACTGGTTTATTTGAACTGTTTCTTTAAAAATCTGTGTGAATCGGAAGATTCACTCTATTGTTTGATAGGCAGTGTCTGCTGGTGTAGGCCAGATGGTTCAGCATTTTTAGTTTAGAAGTGCTGCAGACCAACAACAGTGCCAAAGTCATGGATTCAGACTGCTACAGTTCGATATTTCACAAACCAAAGATAAATCCCATCTATCTGCAGGGTGAGACTTGTCTGAGCAAAAACCCTAAAGTCTAATATTAGCATCACTTTTTATCTGGCACAGGTTTGCACTGTACCATCATCAAGCAAGTCTAACAAAAAATACATCCTGTGGCCACCATGTTGAATCTGGATCACTCTAAAGGTTAATCATTTGAAAGAATATTTTATTTTTCTTCCAAAGATAGGCTACCTCTGGTTTGGAAAGAATGGCAGCTTTTTACAAATTGAACAGTTTGCTATAAGTGTTGGCCGCAAAACATAGCAATGAGATGAAACATTGATCTTTAAGTCCAAATTTGTGTTTATATTGTAACCACATTTAAAGCAAAACTAAACTTGCCACAACCTGATTAGAGTCTTCTCATATTAAAACAAGAAAATCTGTTTCCACGCCTAATTACACACATACATGTTTTAAATGTAAATGTCTGTCAGAATTTCAGCTAACTTTGTGTGTTTAATTTAAAGAGTTGATGAAAACATAAATAACATAAATTTCATTCTTTTTAACCCTCCTGTTTTCTTCAGGTAAATGACCTGAATCAGTTTTTCCTGTTTAAAATCAGAAACCAAATACCTAAATGACATTTTTTCACCTTGAAATTTGATGACTTCTTCTAGAATGATCCCAACATTAGAAAAAGTAAAATATATATTTTTTTCACATTCCTGTGTAAGCTGTACAAAAAGTTACAAATATTGTTTTTGGGTCATTTTGACCCGACAGTCATTTTGCATTGAAATCACAATCACAAAGTCATTTACAAACCACAAAGATGTGAAAATGAGATAGTTCTATCTACGATTTACCGCAAACAAAAACATGATAAGGTGTGGTCTTCTCCAGTAGAATGTTGTGCCTGTACCCTGCTTGGATTAAAAAGAGTGGGACATTACAGGTTCTCGTGAACAAAATGCAACAATATTACAGTCTTTGAGGTTGCTCAGAGCCCATAAAGGTGCTACAGATTACAGTACCCAAATCCTCTCTGCTGCAGCCATGAGTGTACATTTCACTGCTGAACATGTTCTAGAAAATATTTTTTTAAATTACCAGCAAGACAACTCTGACTCAAAAAAAGAGGAGGTAGCAGAAGAAGAACATGAGGAGGAATACAGCCCACGTTTCTTCTATTTCTTCTTCTAGTCTATAGAAATGCTATACAGAAAAGGGAGCGGTCGTGGATGAGTGGTTAAGGGAGTCATACTCTAATCGGAGAGCTGGTGGTTTGATTCCGACTATTCAGTCACATGGGCAAGACACTGAACCCCCACTGCCTCTGATGTGTGTCCTATCAGTGTATGGATGTGATTTAAAGCACTAAAGATTCATTTACCTGTATTAGCTTTGTAGTGAGATCTAGTAGAGTGCTGAATGAATGTGCATGTGAATGGGTAAATGAAGGCACAGATTGTAGTGTAAAGCGCATTGAGTGTCCTGGTTGGACAGAAAAGTGCTATAAGTACAGTCCATTTACCATATTGCTCACCCCTTACACAAAATAGCCCCCTTATACAAAAAAAATACAATAAACTGTCAAAGAAACGAGTGGTTCCTAAATAAATGCAGTCTTTCTGGCATGTGACAAAGGAAAATTCAGGCATTCAATCAATTTAGGCTGAATAGCAAGTTGTTCTTTTAGGCATAAACAGAATTTTTAGAATTAAAATTCAGTTAAACTATCTATATTAGGGTTTTAATGAAGTCTGGTCATTATGACCTGGGGGACAAGGGGTTAAAACAGAAAATGAAGACAACAGGAGGGTTACCACTGTTCTGTGTATTTTAAAGCTCTAAAAATGGGTCATTATTCTCTTAGTACCAGGTGTTATTTATGATCCACATTCTTGCATAGTAAATAATTATTATTATTATTATTTAATAATAAATGCCTTTTATTTTATTTTATTTTAACCCACCTATTCCTTGTCTGTGCTATATTTACAAAGCAAATAGCACAAATTATATACCAGCACAAACACCATCAGCCAGTTTAATAGGTGTGAGTATTAATATTTTTTTAATCAGAACAATCTAAACATGATCATCTGTGTGATCCAAAGCTAGTACAACAGTCCGTCCGTTTTTTCTGTTTTATCCGGGGTCGGGTCTCAGGGGCAGCAGCCTAAGCAGAGAGACCCAGACTTCCCTCTCCCCAGCCACTTGGGCCAGCTCATCTGGGGGGATCCCAAGGCGCTCCCAGGCCAGCTGAGAAACATAGTCCCTCCAGACAACCGTACAACAGTGACTGTTAAAATGTTTTATAATATTTTTAGATAAAACAGCAACAGTTTAACCAATAGAGTTTTATTTCAGGGGTAAAACACAGAAAAGTCTCAACTGCATTCAAAATTCTTACACAGAGGAGACATTAGTTCATTTACATTCCCAAGCTCCAATCTGCTAAATTTTAACATGAATTGATTACAGCAAGACAAGAGAAATATTTTACATATTGTGGGGGAAGCAAACTGTAATTGTTATTTCATCAAGTTTAATTCATTTTAATACAAATAAAATATATGTCTGCAGTAATCGTGTGCACTGTAGTCTCTTTCTAAATACTGGCAACTCACCTTATATGTAGTACACAGTGTTCATTTAAGGCCTTTAAACTTTTGAAGCTTGAGAAGGTAAGTACCACTAAAGAGTTATTTGCTGATTCTAATGCGATACTGAGGGTCAAACAGTGCTTCATAAGCTTGTTAACAAGCTTAAAACCCCCTCATCTGATTATTCCAAGGTTGATGGCATCAACAGGAGAGCAGTGCTGCTGATAACCCTCATGCTGCTCATTTCTGGGCACAATGGCTGCTGAAAAAGCTTGACTGTTGTTTACTCGTTGGGAGTCTGGTGACTGGCCATCAGGCAACCATAAAAATGGGATTCTCTGACTTATGTCCTCCAAATCTAATTGGTCCTTGCTGCCTCTCTGATGGCATGCCATTGGTAGACAATAAACAATTGAGGGAATGAGCCATTATTTTGTATTGCTGGTAGACATGGTAATAGTTATCAGTATGCTGAGTCCTCCTCTCACTGAAGACATATCCTGAAGTCGTAGAATCAAATTTGTGGTTTGTGCACAGACAAAAGTAAAAAGGTTGATGACCCATAGTGAAAGTAAATCATTAAAGAGCTCTAAACAAATCATAACAAAACTGTGACGGAAAACAGATGTTCCTGATGCACTGCCGTCAAACAAAAAGCCCAAATGAAATGTGTTTAAGAGAGTCTGCAAAATTTAGCTGTGATTGTGTCTCTCATGTGGAACGTCTTGTTTTGTTAAAGAATGAATTCTATGAATTGTTGTGTTTGGGTCTATTTCAAATGTGGTGCAACAGCCTCAAAGAAAATGAAATCTTTCAGAATAAATCAGTTTTATCTGTCATATTTTGCACCCTTCAAGGTCCAGCCTGAATTTATTTCTCTGTATAATCCTATAACTGGAAGGTGGGGTGAATGTGGCAGCTTTTTAATTCATCCGATGCTTGTTTTTCCTCTTCAGTTTAGAACCGACTGCTGTGTGCAAATTGTGCATGAGCTACTTGAACACAACTGGAGCTGAAGAAGAGACTCCGTTCAGAGAATAATTAACAACAACTCTCACAGAAAATGTTCTCCTTCAAAGGATATTCGATACAAACCATCTGTGGATAGATTTAAAATAAAAATAGCCAAATAAGTATTTTTTAGGTGTAGCGTTTAGCCACTCAGCAGTGTTCAACTGGCTAGGCTTGTTTAATTGTATTGTGTCCGTACAGAGCTGTGTGAATCAGAGGATTCATTGTTCGAGAGCCACGGCTTGTTGGATGTACGCCAGACAACAAGCAAACTCAAAGTGGCAAAGTGACCGCCAAACAGTTGTTCAAACTCCAGCATAAAAACAGGATCAGACAAAAAACTGTTTACAGTTTTACTTTCCTGAAGAACAATGCTGAACAAAATGTCCCATTTACTAACTGTTCAAAAGGATTGTCAGGCTTTTAGTTTGAAACTTGTACAATTAAGCTCCTGGCTGTGCAGAAGTCAGGGGGGAAAACAATTGTTTTTGTTGTTGTTTTACTGCCAAACAAGAAGCAACTCATTCCTTTATAGTAGATGAAGATAATGCCGAAGAAAAAAATCTGACAAAACTGAATAAAACCTAAAACTGATTTGAAATTATTTATATGCTTTTATTCAAGGTGGACCAATAGCATCTTAAGTTTTCTGCCAACAAAGTTAAACATTCTTTTATTTTATCCAAAATTTGACATTTGGAACAAACTATACCAGAAGATTAAATGCTAACAGAACACCCACCACACATTTAATCAATTTATCTGAAGGCCAACGCTTCAACATTGATTTGGACTGATTAATGAAACAATAAATACAGATCAGTGACAAAACTTGTTCAGGTAGCAGCAAACACGTGAAAACTATAGAGAACATTGATTTTTAAAGAGTATTAATGTATGTCTGCGGTGATAATGTTCATGCTGATCAGTTTATTTGGGTAAAGTGGGCAGAAAATATGGGGATTGAAAGAAATATTTTTTTGAAAAGATGTAGTTTGATGATATTAAATGTAATAAAAGCTACAAATATTTGCATTAAAGTGCAGTTTTATTATTAGACGTTGATCTGAGTGAAGATGCACATAATGAATTAAATTCAAATTTTGAGCTTTTAGAGGTAGTTTGGCTAAGAGGACCGCTAAAACATAACCCTCTTCTTAAGTTTTTACATAAAAAATATTCAAAATGCTGAATTTGTCAGTTTCACCTGCTGTTATAGACACACTACATTCATGTAATTACAGACATAAATCCTTGAAATTATTGTGCAGTTTATTATAGGTCAGTGAAAGTTCAGCCTGTTAAAGAATACAGACCTATAAAGTCTGTCTAAACAGACAGTGTAAGCACAAACAGAAGGTAATGAATCAGCCTGCTTCATTAGCCTCCTAATAAGCAGTTCCAGAGCAGCAAACCCTCACTCAGCAACACGTTTGACACAGACACACTGTTTATTGCTCAGGCTTCACAAACTTATTAGGGGCTTAAAATGACAGCAGGTTTCTGCTTAAATTCCGCTCCATGCTTGGACATGAGTGCTGCTCGGGATGAACTCTGTCAGCGGGGAGTTTGAGCCACTTCCTACCGTTCAGCTGGTTGTACACCACATCCTCCAGCCTCTCCAGCCGCTGAAGAATGGACTGCCTGTCCACCAGGTTGGAAACTTTTCCATTCCTGGCTCGCAGCCTCTGCTCAGAAACCCGGCCAATCTGGATGAGCTCCTCGGACCGGTCCTGGATCCTGCAGTACACCGAGAACAGGATGATCCCCACGAACACCAGGATGTTGACGGTCAGCAAAGTTTTGATTTTGCGTGCCACAGCCATGAAAAAGGAGGAGACGGTGCGGCTGACTCGAGTCAAGCCCAGCAGCTGTCCATGTGCGGCTCTGTCACCCACCCCCAGCCCCCCACCCCCACGCCACCCTCCCCCGTCTCACTCTGGGTTTCTGTGAGCTGAGGGGTCTGGGTCCGGCTGCTCTGGTTTCAGCACCTCGGACAGCTCAGGAGGCTTCGCTTCCTCCACGGCGGAGCATCGCGGTCCGCAGCCCGGGCAGGTGTGTGTGCGTGTGTGGTGGGGAGGGAGGGAGGAGTTCAAGACAGGAAACGGGTCTTCAGGGTGGTAGATAAACAGCTCCGTGGCTTCAGCTGGACTTTACAAGCGAGAAACGGCGACAGAGGAAGGCAGCATCCTCACTAAAAAACATGCCTTCAGCAGCTGCTTCACCCGGATGCGTCTCCTCCATCCTCAGCTCTGTTCGAGCTGCTCGCGTCGAAACATTTTCCCTCCACTGTCACCGCTTTTATATCCTGTTACTTCTTCGTTTTGTGCTCACTCAGATAGTCCCGCTCTGCACATCCGAACCTGAAGGTGCGTCCGATAAATATGAAGAGGAAGAAAAGAGGCGGCGTTTCTCTCTCTCTCTCTCTCTCTCTCTCTCTCTCTCTCTCTCTCTCTCTCCTGTCTTGTTTTTTCTCCTTTCTTTCCGTCTTTCTCTCCTCCTCCTGTAGGTTAATCGCTGCCTCCCTCTGGTCGACGCTGCGGCTTTAGAGGAGTTGAGGGCAGATTTGTTCTCAGACGCAGCCGAACGGTGCTGATGGGTTTTGGCACGTTGTCTCTCCGCTCCTCTTCCTCTCCCTGTCAGAGAGGAGGAAGATCTGCCGCTGCGTCCTGACGTTCCGAGCCACAGTCATGAATATTCAGGGTCTGACTGGGAGAGGGGGGGGGCAAGTAGAGTAGGACTGCTTCCACTCGGCAGAGCAGCTCTCCTCCGTTAGTGAACTGTGAAAATGCGCGTGAAGATGTGTTAACAGATGAGCTGATCCGTGATGCGCTGTGGTTAACGTCTCCTGCACGCGGGCAACTTGATGTACGCTTTTACATTTGCATGTTACGCAACTGCGCCTGGTCTACACACACACACACATACACACTCAGCACGCGCATGGTCAGCTTTCAGAAGAGGAATGATCAGCAAACTAATCACATGCTTCAATAGAGATGAAATTCTGTTGTGAGAGAGCAGATAAACTGCAAAGAGAACAACATTTCATTTTACAATTCCCATAAAGTTGGGATGTTGTGGGGAAATTTAAATTAAAAGCAAAATGAAGTGATTTGCAAATTTCATTTTATTCAAAATAAAACAAAGTAAGCATATTCAATGTTTAAATTAAGAAATGGTTATATTCTTTGGTGGCAACACATCTCAACCTATTTGGGACAAGGTCTTGTTTATCACTGATTTGTCTTTTCTTTTAACAACAGTCTGTAAACAACTCCTGAGGGGACCAGCTGCTGGGATTTGTTTGTGGGGAATGTTTTCCCATTCTTGTCTGATGTAAAGCTCTAGTTGTTCAACAATCCTGGGTCATCTTTGTTGGAATTTTTTGTTTCAATGATTGTGACATTTTAGTACCAAGGAACTAAAGATGCCTAGACACAGTTGAGTAAAGATAAATGTCTTATTGTAATGGGTATTTTCAGGAAGCCAGAGAGAATCAGGTTGGTAAATATCTGATTTTCAGAGGTCGATGTAAGCAGAGTTCCGTCTTACTGTGAGGTTCTGTTGTGTTTTAGTTTTGTCCCTTGTCTCCCTCTTGTGTTCAGTGTCATTACTTCATCCTGCAGTC
>JARVJO010000394.1:22490040-22508463 GCA_031762555.1 Cynodonichthys magdalenae | reverse complement strand
TATTTAATAAATACTTTTGTTTTTCACTCATCACCTCCGTCCGGACATTGGGTTCATCTCCTCGCTACAACCTGACACTTACTTGTTCGTCTTACAGGCTTGGAGAGAAGGATGGAGTCCAGATTTGCCAGGAACCAAGAGAGGTGAGTGGCAGGACGAACACAGGAGTGGTGATGATGGTTGGTAGGAGTTATTCACAAGGTCGACCATGTTGGTCCAATGATTGGGGGCTCGAAAGATCCAAAACGTCAGTCAAGGCTGGGAGACAGAGGAGGCGTTTATGTACTTCATTTCGGCCTCGGCCTGGTCCGGCCCCAAATGGCCCTCGCCCAAGCCCAACCCGGCCCTGCTTTTTCTGCACTGTGCAGAGAGCCACGTCTAGGTGACTGCGAACTTCGTACTTGAAAAACGCAAATTAGGATAGTGATGTAATTTTGTTTGCGACTCAACAATGGACACTCCCACAGAGGTCTTGTTTGTTTTGATCGTGTTCATGCATATAGTTAAATTACAGATTGAAGTGCAAGATTGGCATGTACCTGGCCATGCAGCAACAACACGCTGAAGCGGCTAGAACGGGACGACATCAACTGGTAAGCTACTAGCTAGCATTATTAGCTTGTTGTTGCATGCTACTGTCATTATAGTTGTTATTTAATAGATCTATATGATTTGTAAAGAGTGGACAAACTCTGCTGAATGATTACCTAACTTCGCTGCCCCCCTGCTGCAAACGAACCAATCAAATGATCAGCAGTACATGACGTCCAACTGGGCCGAGCAGTTGGGATAGTATGGGATTTTCAAAGTGTGCCCAGTTTTTTCTTGAGGAACATTCTGCTGAAATCATTTCACTACTTTTAGGCACAGTAGTAAACCTCTGCCCATCTTTACTTCGGAGATTCAGCCTCTTAAAAATGCTCTTATTCATACACAGACATCTTACTGACCCTTTTTCAATCTTCCTAATTATTTGCTAAATGATCTGCCAGATGTTTCTTTTTTGTACCACTTATGTTTTACAGTCTATGTAGCCCTTTTCTTCCCTATTTTAAGATGTGTAGAAGTCATCAAACTCAAAATTGCCTTTTTTTTCTTACAGAAGATATGATTTCTTAAATTGTAATCATTTGATATCTTCCATTGTGAAAAAAAATGGATTTATGACATTTGGAAACCATTGTATATATTTTACCCAACATTCCTTTTTTTTCAGAATAAGATTGAAATTAAAATAACAAAAGTCACTGACTTTTCAGCCTACATTAATAAAACACATGACTTTTTTAAGGATCAGTCAGTCTGAATTACTGTAACCTGCCTCCTGTAATAAACAGCTAAATGTGGCTTAGGTGAATCATGCACAAAGATGCTTGTTACTTCATTAAGGAAAGCCAAATAAAACCAAAGCACTTTGATCCCACTTCACACACCCCATCCCGCCCACACACACATATACACACCAGAGGATCTTAGGTGTATCCTCCACAGTTTGTTTGGTGTCTAATTATTATTAGATAGTGAGCTGAGCTTTAAAATCCCACCACAGTGCTCTGCTCACTCTGAAGCCATACAGTAAAATCACCTAAAATGGGCCAGATAAAGCTGCAGTATTATCTCTTAAATTAGAAAAAGTCTGAAGATGCTTTGAAGGATGCCAGTACTGGCCAACACTCCAACATAACCTTGTAATAATTAAGGCAATGAAAAAATATCAACATTTTATTGTACAAACTCAAAAAGAAGTGTAAGGATATCCAAGATCAAATATTAAAGCCACAGTTAGGAAGGAATGGTGTCCTAATCACACAAAAGTGCATGCTGATCACTCATTTGTGGTCACCATGGTAACCACACATCTGTGTTTCCTAGTTCCTGACCGCCAAGTTAATGAGAGATAGACAAAAATTAGTACTGATAAGTAAACCTCAAACAGTCTTTGTTCGTTCTTACCTTCATTCGTTTTCTTCAGCTTATCCGGTGTCGGGTCTCGGGGGCAGCAGCCTAAGCAGAGAGACCCAGACTTCCCTCTCCCCAGCCACTTGGGCCAGCTCGCCTGGGGGTGTATATATACCAAAGATGAGCTCTAAGCAGTACAATAGAAGGAAAAATCTGAAAAATCGTGAAACCTAAACGGAGATTGTGTAAAAGTAGTCACATTAAGAGAGAGAGAGAGAATATTAAAGAAGTATTATACATATAATGTCCTTCCCTTTGACTCATTCATGCATGTTTGAGAAATCCTTTTATCTCACGTGGTAGCCATGTGGATCTGTCTAAATGCTTGTTGGTACAAAGCACCACCAATTTACACAAAGCTCTTTGGAGCTCAGTCTGCAGTCAAGCCTCTGCTCCACAAAGTACCCTCTCACCAACATATTGTTGTGAAGAAGTGCTGAAGTGGGGGTGCCTGAAACGGTAGGAGGTTTTTAGAGAGGTGTTTAGATAGGCTATGATGCAAAGTCAAAATTGTTTTGATATATACAGCTTTTTTTCAGAACAACTGATGGTAACATAGTTATTTAATTGTTGTATGGAATTCAACAATGTGCTTAAAAAATACATAACCCCCTTTAAACATGTGGTTAATCAAGCACAACATAAAGGTGGTGGTTGGAGGGGGGGTAAAGTAAATGTTTTATGACATTGAGTTACTTTTCTTCTGTGAAATGAGTCTGAGTTGTAGAGTTCTAATGATTGCTTGATTTTCTCTTGTGATGCACCAAAATGCCATTGGGTTTCACTTTCTTTTCCAGTTTTTGCTCATTTCGTCAACGTTATGCAATGTACCTTTACCAAAAGCAATTAGGAATCAAGCTGAGCAATAGGGTGTAACATTAACATGTTTTATTTAAAAGTTTCACAGGAAGTGAAATAAAAGACAAATATTTTGAGCAGTAAAAAGGGGTAAAAAGTAGTAAAAAGGGGGCTTCAATGCTCATATAATGGCATCCTCAAAAAAAGTTACAGCTTTTCACATAAACCGATCCTGCACACTTGGGAGTAACCAATAGCTCTGTTTAGATGGTCAGTGGTGAAGATGACATTTACATCTATAAAACCTGTCTTTGACTGGGAATAGATAGGGGACACATTTCACAACATTACCACGACTGCACTGCTGCTGTATGTATATACAGTATATCTACACACACACACTATCTGTCAATTGTTTGGATAAACTTTCTCTCAGTGTTTTAATGTTCTGTTTTTTCTTATGTTGTGGGTTGGTACTGGGGTTGTCCAGACTATAAAGGAACACATAAGAAGCCATGTGGTGAACTTGGAGGTGTTGAACAAACCTGGATGTGTTTTGGGTTTTAAATTGTTCAAGGTGAACACCTTTTGTTTCTAATGCAGCTGTGCACACTCTTACCATTCTCTCAATCAGCTTCATGAGATTCTGCAACCACCTAGAATGGTTTTCCACCAGTCTCGAAGGAGCTCCAAAGAACGCCAAGAGTGAATACCAGCTGTAGTCAGAACAAAGGGTACCTCCTTTGAGCGGTCTAGAATCTGAGGCATATTTTAGATTGTTTGGTGCGTTTGGGTTTGTTCATGGTTCCTTGCAGTATGTGTTCCTTCATAGTCTGGATGACTTTGGTGTTGATTTGCAATGTAGGAAAATTGGAAAAGATTAGAGACATTGAATAAGAGGGTGTGTCCAAACTTTTGACTGATTGTATATCTGCGAGCCTTAAAGACAGCATGGTGGTTCGAATCAGAGAAATATACCAATAGAGAAACATTTTGCATTTTTTTTTTATTATGTTTTGATCATTTGTGTTCTTATATAAATGTACATGTGTTTTGTTTTGGTGGTGTTTATTTATGTTTTGTCTTCTACTGTCAGCTCTGACTCAAAAGGCCTCATGGGGATAAAACATTTACCTTGAATCTTGTACCTTGGAAAGCACATTGGACTGATTTATGCCTCAAATGTGATTTGTAAATAAAACTTGACTTACTACTAAAAAATGTTGTGTTTAGATGTTTTGTTCCAGAAGGCACCTACAGTACCAAAAAGGGGTGTAAGAAAATATCGATACATTGAAATATCGCGATATTGACTTCCAGATACTGTATCGATTCTCTAAATCCATGTATCGATTTTTAATTAAGGTTTAAAATGTCAACTTTCCTGCCAACGGTTTATTTTTGTGTTGTAGTTTAACCTCTGTCCGCTAGTTTGCAGCAGTGAGCCAGCCATTTGGCTCCTTCACTCCTGTGGAGCCAAAGAGTAATGCTAGCTTTAGTATTGTGAGTGAACATTAGCATCATGCACCGATAGCTGAATCTGAGCGGAAAAGACCAACAGAGGGACGGTACTGATGTGGCAAAAAGTAACGACCATATGAAACACAGTGCATTGAAATGACTGGCGTTGTTGCACACCCCCCCTTAAGATGCCCGGTGACAGAAATACTATTGTCTGCTGCTCTCAATGATCACATCCAAGTCCTTATACTTCAAGTTTATCCTGCTGTGTTCGCTTCTAAAATGGTTTTGTTGTGTGACTCCGACCAACTACCGGTATGCAAATCACGTTTTGGATGCAGGTCAGCTGCTCCCAGAAACTGTGTGCAGTCCCTTCATATCATCGTTTAATAAAATTTATAACATAGGCTATTGTTAAGTTTGTTGTGCGACAATATTGTTATAGTAAATATAAAAGCTGCCAAAAATATATTTTCTAACTACTTTTTGGCAAATTTAGTCTAAAAATGAAAAACATGGATGAAATAAGAAAAATGAAACAGCTAAAATACATACAAAACATACTGAGTTTTTTTTTTTTTACTATAAGTTTTGGATAAAAAAATTGCAATATATCCCAATATATCGCCTTGCTTACGGTATCGCGATATATTGTACTGTGACCCCTCTGTCATGATATGTATCGTATCGCCAAATACTTGCCGATACACAGCCATAGTACCAAATTCCACCTAAAATAAACAGTAGTTTTCTTAAGGTCATAATCCAGAGTTTTATTTGTATGTGTTTGCTGGTGTTTTGTTGCCAACAGCATCCAAAAGTTACAAATCAGAGAGCCACTGTAGCTCAAAATGGGTTTTTGAGGCGTTAAAATAACAACTTATATTACATGATTTCTCCTTGTTCTGATGACACTGTATCTTTCTACAGTTCTTTTTTTTCTTTTTAAAGACTACAACCTATACTTTCACATTGTATTTCTCAATTATGTCTGATGTGTAGATAAAAAGATAGATGCCTTGTATATATACGGAATTTAATTAGTTTTTTCTGCAGCACACAAGTCCCTTTACAAGAGATGCTGATTAAATTCGAGCTCTGCAGAAACAGACTGGGGGGGAATCACAGCCACCTCAGCCACAGAGCAGGCCTCGGCCCAGCTGCTTATACAGCAGCTACTGTATCACATCCTCTACGCTGCCACAGAGGGCTCTCAGTGGACCTGTATTCTGTTTTCTGCATTCAGCACCCTGAGTGCCTCTGAAACTGCAGACACTGGCACTGAAAGGTTTTAACCATGTTAACCTGGGTCACTGCCAGCTGCACTGCAGTCATTCCACTTTATGGTGCTTCTCAAACACATTTGGTGGCAGAAATGTGTGCAATAAACACTTATATAAAAGCCAGATGTATTTAACTGCTCTTTTGATTTATTCACAAAAACATACAGTTGCTGATTTTTCGACACCGACTCAGTAAAGAGGAGGAAAATGTTCTTGTTGAATCGTCCAATCAGTGTTCCATCCAGGAATCAGTGGTGCATTGTGTATTCCTCATGCCATGCTCCCTCTGTGTTCTCCTCAAGCTGTTTTTGCAAGTTTGTATTGCTGCCACCTCAACTTTTGTGCTGTGGTTAAGTAAAGTTTTAGTCTTTAAATTAAGTAAGTAAGTTAGTAAATAGGTAAGTAAGTATTTAAGCAGTTAAGTAAGTAAGTAAGTACACTTTATTTATAGTGTCTTTCACAGACACAGAGAGCAAATATCTAAAAGCAATAAAAAAGTGCAAAAATATAATCAAGTACATTTTTTTTAAATGAGCTCCTGAATTTCTAATTGTTCTTTGTTTCTCTCTGCTTTAGAAGCTTGAAAACATATATTTCTTTACTAAAGTGTGGAAAAAACACTCGGATTTTCCTACTCTGCTTAGATTTGACAATGCTTAAAAAAAAGACTGACAATGAAACAAACAGTACAAATGAGAAACATTACAACCAGGTGTTAACTCTGAGCTCATTAAAACTTTTTACTTCATATATTTGACCAGAGCAGCTTTAAAGAGATGACATGTTTTGAATGCTGGTGGGTAGCGGGTTGAACTGTTTTTTCCCTTGAGGGTAATAACTACCATATATCACAAGGTGCTCAGGCTTTTATATGGAATCATTTACGCTCCAGTGAGCTCAGTACACTGGGCGTTCACATCAGCAGAAGCTGGTTTTAAAGAGACAAACACGGCAGAGCTGAGTTTAATTATTCAGATAAAATCCTACGAAGCAACCACTGCCAGATTTCAAGAAACCAAATATATTCAAATGAATCCAGGTTAACGAAAGATTTTTTGTCTTTTTCTCCCTTGGTGATATTTTGGCTGCGTTTAACAATTGATCAAGATTTTAGCAAACTAAGTTTCATCCCATAGAACAAAAACATTTTCAGTTAACTGATAGTGTCACAGGGTGAGTGTTTGCATTAATGATTCTTTGGCTGATTCATCGTTGTGTGACCCTGTGATGGACTGGTAAAAAATCAAAAATGATGAATACCACTTGGAGTATGTGTGGTGTATGATTCACAGTTACCACCACAACAATTTGTAGCTCAGTAACAATAAAACTGATTGAATTGTAGTCGGTTTTTGTATTTACTTTTGTCACCTAGCTGTGCCAGCCATCTTGAATTGGTCATTTCTTGGTGGGCAATAAATAGTAACAGAGATTCTGAAAAGTGCAGGCTGAGTGCCCACACCACATATTTCTTGCACTAAACCAAGAATTTTTGTTAATGCTGTTTCTATTTTTTCCTCTGTCTTCTTCTTTTTTTTTTTGCTCAACTCCCAGTCAAGACTGAGAAAAGATAATTTTTTTTGTTTGTTTTTTTCTGTAATTTTACAGCTCTTCTACCAAAACCCTTTAGTTGACTACTGTCCTTGAGTCTGAGTTTCTGGTTTCTTTAACCTTAAGCTGTATCTCACAACTCTGTTTTGTAACTTTAAAAAGAGTGTGTTTAACAAAGAACAGATTAAATAACATATCTGTTTCTTGGTCCACAATTTCTTTAAAGCCATGTATTGCTATGTTAGAACAGTGAAGTTCTTATGTGAAGAAACATTACCTTGCATGAACATCAGGACAATCTAAAACAAGTTTATGTCTATCCTTCACTAAAATAAATTCAAACTGCTCATCTATAATGAAGGCAGTTCATACTTGTGTACAGTGATCCACCCAGAGGCCCACATCGGCTTAATTATAAGTCACTCACACTTCTCTGTTCATAAAACATTTCAAATTCCTTAATCAAGGGTTTCTTGACTAAATCTTGATGAAACATCTTTGGAAATGTGTTTAGAGGCAGCTGTGTTTCAGTCTTCAATACTTTCTCAGCGCTTTACAACTTCTTCAACTGAACGCTGATAATCTGAAGGTCATGTACCGTAGGTTTTTTTTTTTTACATATATATAATGCAATAAGAGAGCTAAGTAGTAAAATTTAAACATGATTGCCAAGAAGGAAATAAAAAGTAAATTGTTAAACCATGTAGGTCAAACCTTTCATGAAAAATGCAGAACATATATAAAAATCTGTCCTTTTTTATTCAGTGTGTCCAATACGCATAATATTTTTGTATCAACAAGCTAATTCACTGCAAGGCGCTTCTAGGTTGATGTGACCGGAGCAAAACGAGTGACAAGTCTGACATAGTGAGAACACCGAGTCCCAATGTAGCGATCGCAAATAAGTCGATCAGCTGATGTCGGAGCTTTGCTCTTTCCTTTTTCGATTTAAAGCACCTTCACCAGGACACTTGTTGGTCACTAATGTAGTGCTGCCTGCCTCGCCTGCCCAAGCTAAGTTCATACATTATCACTTTGACCCTGAGGCTAACAGCTCAGCCCCAGTTCTGTCTGCCTTAACTTAGCTCATTCACATTCCACCTCCGGCTGCTGCTCCTCACCGTGCTGCTGTGAGACATGTTGATTTGCCTAATGCCTTAACTGAATTAGAAAGATAGCCCTGCGGAACTGAATGTGTGTTGTTTGGCTGTGGGCAACCCCCCCCCCCCCTTTCCATTTTTAATTTTTGCAGATTTAAAGCAACATTGGGGCTTTAATATGGAAGCCGAGGCTTTGTTAGGACACAGTGTGTCATAGTTTGTGTCTGTGGTAATGTTTTATTTTGGTTGTATTCTGGTTTTCTGTCTTGTCCTTCTCTGTTTACTTCCTCCTGCCTGTCTTTGCTCCAGCCCCGCCCACTCTCACCTGTTCCTCGTGTTTTTTTCCCAGGTGTTTCTTGTCTTTGCTCATTAGTTTCCCTTTATATTCTGTCTTTAGTCTTTGTCAGAGCTTTGTTAGTTGTCTGTCTCATGCCAAGTTCTAGAATCTTTGTATATACTTTTGCTGCCACACTATTATTTTTGTAAAATCTTCTTGCACACCTTCTATTGAGCCTGGTATCACTCAGTCCTGCACCTGGGGTTCAAACCATCCAAGCCTTCCATGACACAGTGTGTTCTTTAACCTTTGCATCTAGGCATCTATCAAGAGGTTCCCAGCAAGTGTGTGTTTTTTTTTATACTGTGACTGTTTAAATGATACATAAAAAGGCATCATCCCTACACGTGTTGGCAAGTAAATAAAGACAGAAATATCCCTGTAAGACTTACCTACACACTCAGCTGGAGACTGAAAACATCAAGATGTCAGAAAAGCTGATTGGATTTTTTTTTTTTATAAACGTACACACCAGCCTGGCATCTCTGTGTGTTTGCTTTATCAAAGCAGGAGCTCACAAGACCCCCAAATAATTCATAATTTATGGCAGAAGCAATTATATCATGTCAGTGCACCAAAGCTTGATGGGTGACTTGCTGCAGGTAATTAGAAAGAATAATGAAACAGGGAGTCAAGGGAATAAATTCCTGCATTAAAAAAAAAAAACTAATCAAACATAAATGAACTATCCATATTACCCAGTCATTAGTCTGGAAATATTGTTTTAAACTCCTGCGTGTAGCTGTGGACTCTTTCTCAAACAAAATTTATTCCTGTTTTGATGCCTCCAACTTGTAGACCGACTGATATTTCATTCCTTGTAAACATTTCTCTGGTGAATTCAGTTTCTGGTTGAAAACGTGTGTGTGTGTGTTGGGGGTGGGGGGTGGGGTATCATACTAAGGAAAATTGAAGGACTGAAAAAGAATAAAGAGATGTTATTCAAAATGCACATAAATCTTTTAAGCTAACACACATGCAATCAAGCAAACAGACCACATTATGTTTTTTTTTATTCAAGTTTTCACAAATTACTTGGACTTATAGTAAGAATTTCAATGTTGAAGCCTTTAAAGCACTCTCAGCTTTGAATTACGAAGTAGTCATATGGTGATTTTTTTTTCTATAACATCTCAAGATACTTCCTTTATGATGTCACTACTGTAGAGACATAATTACCTAATCTGCCTTTTTTATATTTCCAAAATAAGAAGTATACAAGGAGAGGAGTTAATGCAATAATGCTAAAATAGCTTTTAATGCATAAGATGTGGGCTCAAGTTATAATGGCAGCTCTTTTACAGAAATGCGAGTCACTGTTCATAAGACCACTTTACATTATCCACAGAGCTCTTGGATGAGTGGCTAGGAAAAAAGCTATTGCTTAAAATTAAATAATAATAATAATAAAGACAGAGCAGGTAAAGTTTGCCTGAATGAATTAGAAACTTCTCAAACAAGTGGAAGAAGATGCTGGGATCAAATATGAGTAAATGTGAATATTTCAGCCATCAAGGGTAACACAATGACAGGTATAAACCTAATGTCTCTCCCCATGCAGAGAACACCATCTTCACAGTGAAGCACGGTAGAAGCAGCATCATGATGTGGAGATGTTTCTCATCAGCGGGATCTGAAATAAGTCTGAGTTGAAAGAAAAAAATAGATGAAGCAAAATACAGCGAAATGTTTGAGGGAAACCTGTTTGAGTCATTCAAAAATTAAAAAGTGTGTCAGAGGTAGACCTTCAACCATAAAACTGATTATTAACACATTGATGGGGCAAAATGCTTTAGAATACAAAATAAAACAAAAGAAAAAATCCATTGATAAATGTTTTGTACATAAAAGAGACAAAAGATATCCTTTAAAATAACAGGTTGAAAATAAAAACATGCCTTTTTATAAAGTTTTGAATGGGTTTCATTGTTGATTTTTCTTTTTAATAAAATTTTTGCGCACATTGCTCTAAAACAGGAGTGGGCAGTCCTGGTCCTCAACGGCTGCTATTCTGCATCTTGATCAGAATGAATGGGTGATCAAAGAAGACGTATCAATTTTTTATCCAATAAATACATTTTGTTGTGTACTTAGAGCAGGAATACCAAAAAGTTTAATTTAGTCTCTCCCTGTGCTTCAAGATATCTTTACATACTTTGTGGGTCATATTTTTCAACCTGTTCAGTTTTCTCTATTTTCTGTGACGTTTTCTGAACTCTTATGCCACAGTATTTGTGACAGTGAAGTGCCCCTTTAGCATTTAAAGAGACTCTAAACAAGTTTCCTTGACACACACCTCAGAAAAGGGGTGAAAGAGGGGCTTTTGGAGCTACAATAAGTTCAGACCAAAACAGTCCCGTTCCACTTTATATAGACCCCAACTGAATGATTTATATGTAGAAAAAAAGGATGTAGCATTGTACAGAATTTGAACAGGTAATTCAATCACTGAATCAGGTGTGTTGGAGAAGAAAACAAAGTAAAACATGCAGGACAGCAGCTCTCTAAGACCAGGATTGCCCACCTGTAGACATGGTTACAGATGTCCCAGTTGGTTAAACAGAAGGTCACATGAAAAACCAAGCAGAGCAACCGCCTCACAGATGACCTCAATGAATTTCCCTACTCACAATTATCCCTTGACAGAGCTTAACGTAGAACCAGCAGCAGCCCTTCCCTAACCCCCACCCCCTCATATCATTCTGCTTCTTTGAAGTTGGATTGCATCATGAGAACAAGCTGCATAATTAGCTTTAGACCTCACCAACTTTACAAGTTTGCAGCTACGTTTTGAGCCGTATCTTCAATAAGCTTTCATCAAAGCAGTTAAAGATGGCTCAGAATCAAATAGATGTGAGGATCTGTTTGTTTGTTGTTGTTGTTTATTATTTTATTCCATGATTTTTGTCTGTTTTGTGCTTTGTTTTAGTGTTTAATTTCTCCCTGTGTCAGTTTAGTCTACATTGGTGATTCTATCTAGCTCCTCCTCCTGTTCCATCTTAGGTGTTGTCAAGATTTCCTTCATTTACTCATATTTATATTTTGTGTCCTGTCTTCACTCCCCTGTTGGTCCATTGTGCTTTCCAGGCCAGTTTCATTTTTGTATCTCGTGTTGTCTTCCAGAGACTTTTGAATATGTTCTTATCAGCCACATCAGCACTTTTTGTTAAACTTTTTTTACTTCATCACTGAGCTCTCTGCATTTTTGTGCCTGCCTCCTGGGTTCAATCCTTACAAAATGTGACAATGGATTATTCTGAAAAATAGGCTTCTGAATAGAACAAGCAGAAGCAACAGGGAAGAAAAACACAAGACAACAATGTTCTACTGAGATTTGGCTGTTAAAAAAAAAAAAACATAAAACTGCGCCTGTGTGAAAAGAATGTGCTTTCATACAGGCACAAAGATGTCCTGGAGGGTAAACTTATGGGCTTAGCATGAGGCAATAACTCTGATTAGTTCAATTTACAGAGTTTTGCACATTTAAAAATCATATGAATCTATGAAAATATCCTATATCCCCCCAAATTTAAACTGGAACAAAACCTAAATTCAAAACAAAGTGATATGTAACATAATGTGTTCTTCACAATTACTGTGAGCTGTTCTACTTATTTTGTTTTCACTTTAACCTTTTATAGCCAAAATGACTCCAAATTATGAAGAGTAGACATCAGTTTGACTCAGTGAGTTTGTAGATTAGAGTAACTGAATAACTTCTGTTGGCCGAATGTGGAGCAGAGGTAGGAAAGCTGACTAGGAGACAGAAAGTCACTGGTTTGATTCCCTGCTATACCCAAATGTCATGGTGTCCTTCAGAAACACACAAAGATTACACAGTATTGTGAGTTCAGCCCAATGTCCATTTATGGCAAAATGATAATATAATAATAAAAAGTTCAGAAAGCCAATATTTCAGTCAACACTATAATTACAAGCAGCAACTGCAGCTCTAGCAGTTATTAAAAATAAAATTCAGTGAAAAGATTCCTACCCATACTAACCCTTATACAGGTTCAATTAAGTGCAAGCCTATTAGTGCAAAAAGCTATTAAAATGCAGCAAAGCTCTTTCTGTCCCTAGTTTTTATTTCTAAAGTTGGCTAATGACTGCACAAATCAAACGCTCACAGAAAACATGCTTTCCGAGAGGAAAAACTCTTTTTATTTCTTGGCATATACTTTTAATGTTGTTATGATTCCACATTGTGTTCTATGTGGATTTGTCAGAGTAAAGGCATTCCCCAAAAGTTGTGGTAAAAACCAACCAGTGACCATTGTTTCCTCCACAACAACAAAGTCCTTGTTGGCAGTGGGGATCAAAGTGTGCAGATGGCTGGACTGAAATTACTGTTGGTGTGAAAAGAAAAAAAAAAACATGCTGGCCTTGTTAAGTTAGCATCACTGCCTGAAAACCAGCAGCGCCGACTCTGAGCTTTCACAATCTGTTTAGAACAAAGACTTTCCATCCCCTCACTGTCAGAGAGTGTAATGTTGTGTGGTATGAATGGGCTTGAAATGCCAGCATTCTGCCTTTTGCCAAGGCATAAAAAGAAGAAAAGTGGAGGACCAGGAGCAGACAACATCAAAGTTGCCTTATTGGGGCCTCCTATTGAAGCTCCTATTTTTGCATGATTGTAATTAAGGATAGACACTCACACACATACGCACACGCGAACAGTGAGTCTCCCAGAGAAAATAATTATGTGGCTCTGCCAGGGAAGAGGTTATGTGGGAGGTGTAATAAGGGGAGGGAGGGAGGGGATGACAGTGCTGTTGTAAGGTGTGTGAGGAAAAGCCACAGGGGACTGCAGTGGTTGAGGTCGAAGAGGTTGCAAAAGAACTGCGGGTCATTGCTCGTTTTTCCACGGCTCTCCATTGAAAAACACACACATGAGACACACAATCCCTGATGGCTGGTTAGGAGGTAGAACAACAGAAAAGGAGAAAGAGGCTGTGGGTTAGACTTAGTGAAGCAAAGGTTTTTGTTTCTTTAAACACACTATAGACCTGCCAGAGAGGCATGCTTTCGGGAGAGGTAAGATTAAATTATCCAGTCATGGATCTAAATCATAATAAGAATCTGTGCATTGCAATAACATGATATACAACATATCATTAATAAAACAAGAAAAAATGATTTCAGTTCAATTCAATTCAAAAATACTTTATTGATACCAGAGGGAAATTGGATGTTGTTATAACTCATTTTAGGCATTCTTAACTTTAAATTTTAAATTAACTGTGAGATTAAACCAAAACACACAGTGAAACTTTTCTGTGGTTGGACAAATAAAAAAAATTATATATATTTTTGAAAACTTTGTTCGTCATACTAAAAATGGAGATTTAGTCTGGTAACATCACACAGTTCAAAAGCTTGCCTCACTGATTGTATGGGGGTGCAATAATACATACGATCCGAGCAGCTTATATTTAAAAAAAGTATGTGCAGGTTTTAGAACAAATTATGCTTCTATCCAGATGTCATTTTCAGTGATGGCCATGCATATCTAAACACAACCATTCTAAACAACACACTGTATCTGTTGTAACAGTTTGGCTTTGTTAGAGGAGTTCAGTTGCTGATCTGGCCTGCCTGATGGAAAACATTTGGCACTCAGGAAAAGTTGAACAGAATCCTAGATCAAACAAGGATGAGACACTATGTGTCATCAAAAAAGTCTCCTCTCCTAAGTTATTTACAAACTGTTGCTAAAAGAAATGAGGATACACCACAGCCCCCACTTGCTTTCTGAAGATGCATCATTTTAATGATGGTGAACATTGCAAGATTGGACATGGACCTGCCCTAACTGTACTGAGAAGAACTGCTGCTTCAAAAAAGAAATAAAAGTACAATTCTTAGTTTAAACATTTAATTAGTTTACTGTGTTGCATTGTTAATAAAATATTGGTTTTCTACATTAATGAATATTTGTATTCTGTTTATATTTACATTTTACATATTCTCCTGGGTGACTTCATTGCCCACCTGGACAGTGATGAAGTCATCTGGAGAGGAGTGATTGAGAGGAATGGCCTCTGATCTGAACCCGAGTGGTGTTCTGTTACTGGACTTCAGTGCAAGGCATATGCTGTCCATAAAGGAGCATAAGGTGATTTATAAGAGTACTTGGTACTGGGCCACTTTAGGTTAAAGGTGGATGATCAATTTTATATTGTCAGAATTATGACCTTGTGAACACCTAGGTAAAGAAAGGACAGAGTTGTTAACTGATCACCACCTGGTGGTTGGATCCAGTGGAAGTTACTAAACAGGGAAACACCACAAGTAGTGAGGGTAAACTGGGACTGTCTAGCAGAACCCTTCAACTCACACATCAGGGAGATTATTATTATTATTATGAATATTATTATTATGTCCCGATATGTGGGGGATATGGAATCTGAATGGGCCGTGTTCAAGACCTCTATTGCAAATGCAGCTTTCAGGAGCTTTGGCCTCATTGGTGACTGTTCCAGCTCCAACGTAAAGACCTGCTAGTGGACACAAGTACTGAAAAGAAGCTGTCAAGATGAAGAAAACTTTTGAGGGTTTGGTTGTCCTGGAGGACTTCTGAAGGAGCTGACAGGTACAGGGTGACCAGAAAGGACTTGCAACAACAATAACTTTACAAATACAAGTTCTTCCTTGTAATAATTTTACATTGGAACAAACTAGGTAATCTGCAGCAACGTTTATTATTTGAACTTTATGAAACACATTATTAACATGCCATTTTGATAATTACGTTTTTTTATACCAGGTTGTCTGGTCTTGTTGCAGTTCTGTGGGCAGAATATTAATGACCGGAGAAGAGAGGGATTTTACGCTTCCCTCTGGGCTCAGTAAGAAAGCAAAAACCGAGCACCTTTTCCAAAATGCCAAATGTTTTTTTATAGTTCTCTGAGCATTTAGCAATAAGCATTAAATGTTGTCTAATGACAGCAGAAGAAGCAGAAAAGTGCAGGAACATTTGCACAGATAAGAACTGAAGCTTCTTTGTCTTTTTGTTTTGACCAGCATGACAAACACTGTTTGAACTAGAAATTGCTTGCTCACACCATTTTTCAGGCATGGCATCTATTTTATGCAGAAGGTTAAGAAAGTCAATTGAAAGTTAATTCCAATGTGTTTGATTAATGGGCACCAAAGGATGCACTCTAATCTGTTCAACTGTTCCATTTCAAGCCACGCTCAAGTAAATATTCCTTATTTTCTCGGGAAGTAAATGTTGTTGTTGCACATTCCCCTCCTTTGACAACAGCTGACTTTGTTTTCAAACATCCTCTGAAAGAAGTGGGCTAAGAAACAGGCCAGAGCTCTAGTATGTGTTTTTGTTTACAATTATATTGGCAATTATAAAAAAAGACTAATTTATTCTATAGTTGTAGATAATTTTTAGTAGTCAATGCATCCTGCAGGTGACATTGCAGTTGTTCACTACAGAAACCAAACAATCAAGCAAATTAAAACAAATTTGAATCTGCTTCAATCAGTTTGACATTTTCTAATTAGCTCATCTAAAACTGCATCTATTTACGAATTCAAGTTGAGTAATATGGCACTAATTTCTCTCTACATTTTTTTAATTTGGAAATAAGATTTTATTTTTTTGTCTATAATTCCATGAACTACTGGGGAGAATGTAATGAACCTTTCAGAAAATATTTATTGGATGCACAACTAAATAACTTTTAGAACTAATCTGATTCAAAATGGTCATCACAGCCAAATGACCTTAGCTAACATAAATGTGACTCTTAGTGGGTCAGTTTCAGAGATATTGAGTTAAACTTTGGAGCAAGCATCAACCCCAATACAAGCTTTGAGTGCTACATGTTGTGCAACAGCTTGCATAAAGTTTGGTATTATCTGTTGGTCTGTTAGCAAAATAGCTCATAAACCACTGGACAGATTTTAATGAAACTTTTTGAGAGTTCTGAGTAGCGCTTGAAGTCAGCTTATTCAAGATGGCTATCAAAGCTTATCAACTTGAAAAAAAATGCTACAGCTAAATGATTTTCACTGATATTGAGCTACAGTTGGGTAGGTAGCTGAAAGTCATAATGAACAATAAATAAACAATAAATAATTGACTAAAATGTGATACATAGTAAATTGGTGTGTTCTTTTGTTTGGTTTAGGCTCACATTGTGTGTTTATCTTTTGCTGTCGCTATAGGTTTGACTAAGTTATAAGAGGAAAAATCATTAAATAGATTTTTTCTGACAGGTGTTAATAAGGAACATTATTAATTTTGTTTTTTTTAGAATAAAATATTTTTAAAGGAGCAAAGGTGTTGTTATGTATCCTCTGCTCAGGATTTATTAATCTGCTTTTGTCACTGATGGAGAACCTTGTTGACGGTTCAGTAATTCCTTTTTCTACCTGGTTTTAACAAATAAAATCTTGTGAAAATTGGGACCAACCAATACATTGTGACAAATCTTTAAAACAGCTCCTGAGCACAGCTCTGCATTATGCTAATAAGTCATTGTTATTCCCTGTTATGTATTATTTTATAAAGTGGTTTAAATCAGCTGAACAGCAACATTACACAGACTCAGCAAACTTTAATGCTGTTTTCTGTTTCAGCTCTTCTGACACTTTGCTTTCACAGCTTTTGCAAAATCTTGGTGATTTTTATACTGTTTCATTGTGATTGTTTTTTTTGCAAACCTCTTTTATTTCCTCTGAACCTATGAAGAATAAATAAAACCTTCAGTGATGTTGCACTAAAATTTAGGGACCTTATTGAGTCAGATCAGACCCCTTTGATGTGTTAATCTAACCTATGATTTATTTGTACTATAACATGGAGAAAACAACACAATATGAATGAAAACAAAATGTATCTCTACTGTAAAAGCCACAAATGTTGAAAGTGACGAAACAATTTGAATCCTCAGCTCTGCCTGGCGTTCACATTTGAGTCTTACGTTGTCTGCCTGCACGCTCCAACAGAAGCTTGTCTTTTTCTCCAGTTTGCTAATCCTGTCTGCATCCTTGCCCTTCATGTTTCCACCCCAGCTCACTACTGTAAAGAAAAGAGAAGCTGGACAAAGCTGATTGCTGGAGTATGCTGAGGTATGTGTTCACAAGCTCCCCAGAAGCGCTTATCTGGAGGGCTGCATAAAGACTGAGGAGAAGAAATAAACCTGAATTATTTTTAATTGCATTCACAGCTGGTCATTTTTGTTTTGCAAGTATTTCCAAAGAAAATAGAATAAAATACATAACCAATCTATTGTAATCCACATCAAGTTAGCAAAATAAAGAAAACTATTTCATTTGACATGAGAAGAAATCAAATCTGATGGGATTTGATTTAACTCATTAAATATATTCAAGTTTATTTTATTCTGCCTTTGCTTTACTCTCCCTGCTAACCTTCATGACTTTTTTCCATCAGACCCGCCGCCTGCATGAGTGGCCAAAGCAGGCGCTAATAGAACGTGTGAGCATAAATGATTTAATAACCCCGACTGAATAAGGTTTTCATTTCACCACAGACATTACGGGAATTCATCTGCCATTTGGCCAAAAATCATGTAGCGCCATCAACAATGTTGCAAGATATTTATGGCTTTCGACTAATTTAATTTCCTTGAGTTGTTACCCACCAAGTCGCGCTGCACAGTTTGGTGATAAGACTCGCACTGTAGTCCATCACTCCAGGACATGAAAACATCAAAACACATTCGTAATATGCTTACTCTTCCATAATAAAGCAATATGAGGCTGTGTGATGCTCGCCTGAAACATGACAAGTGGATTCATCAGCTGTGTGGCCCATTTTTTTTACACACATACACCTCCCCCATTTCCTCTTGTCTTTTTATTACATTGTGCACTAGCTGAAAAGTGTGTGTGTGTGTGTTTGGGGGGGGGGGGGGGGGGGGCGCAACAACAAATAACCAACAGGCAT